>CM072526.1:6403223-6420723 GCA_036898135.1 Oncomelania hupensis | reverse complement strand
AGTCTGACAGTAATTGTCCTCATTAACCACCTCCCAAACTAATGGTCTGTTTTGCATGGTCTTGTCTACCAACCTACACCTGCCACATCTTGTATGTAGCGTGTATATATTTAGGTTTTTATATTAATCTCTTTCATGTACCCTTTTTTCTTCATTTAAAAAAAAAAGGTCATTTTTTCTTTATTGGTTTGTGAATGTTTGTGAATTTCGCTTTGAACCGAGTCTTGCTAGGAAAAATGTGCTAAAAGGATTTCATTATTATTATTATAATTCACTCACCGCCTTAGCTCAGTGGTAATGTGTTTGCCTGGCACACTGTTGACCCAACTTCCAATCTTGCAAAGGGCAAGGAGAAGTGGCCATTTTCGCTGTCCATCTTAGCAGTATATTTGCTCTGGTGGTTCAGTGTGGATTTAGATCCCTAATCCCCTTTCCCTGGGATTGTTATTCCCGTCTGTCCCATCACCAGTGGTGGGTTTGGATGTTAACCCTAACCCTAAATTCAGTTTTTATTGATCATTATTATTATTTGTTTATGGTTGTGTTAGGCATGCGTACAGCTGTAGCGTGGACGGCACCATCATAAGGTGGGAAGTTCAGACCCTGACTGTGTTGTGTAGCTTTACCTTGGATCGCAGCTCTTTACGCTCGCTTCACCTCTACAAGGACCAGCTCTGGTGTGGTAGGAATGTCTCCGCTTTTGTTAATTAAATAGTAGAATATGTGGGTGTCAGCAGCCAGTGTGTTCCAACTTGTTACGCTGTGACAGGTTTCATTTGTTTCGTGCCTACGTTAATGTATTTACCTTCTTGTGTTATCACATCATTTGTTCTACTGTGTTCTATTCCTTGTGTTCTGTTGTCAGTACAACTTTGGTTAATTTGTTGAATACAAATTGATACAACAAAGAGAGCTATTCTGTTTTATAGTATTGTATTATGTTGTGTTCTGTTCTGTACTGTTCTATTCTATTTTATTCTGTTCTGTTTTATTCTGTTGTGCTCTGTTCTGTTTCTATTCTATTTTATTCTGTTCTGTTCTAGTCTGTTGTGTTCTGTTTTATTTTGTTCTGTTCTATTCTGTTCTGTTCCATTCTGTTTTATTTTATTATGTTCTGCATGTTCTGATCTATTTTATTATGTTCTGTTCTTTTCTATCCTATCCTATTCTATCCTATCCTAGTCTATTCTGTTTCAAACAGGCACCTGGGAGAGGATCCTAGTGGTGGATCAAAACGGCACTCACCTGCAGACCTTTGAATTTCCAACTTCCTTCTCCGAGGGTGCCAAACCTGAGCACCTGGACTGCTTCCTTTTGGTGGAAAATGAGGTGAGTGCCTGCTATCACACAGTCCCAGGTTGCTGGCCCCGTGGTTGTGCTGAGTTGTCTGTGGAGACAGATTTAAAAAGGCAAGTGGGCTCATTGGGCAGTTAGAGTTATATACTGAGACAGACCTGTGCCTTGAGCAGTTTTTGAGCCTGAGGAATGACACTATGTAAGAACACTATTTAAATACTTGCTTTAGTAGTACATGTCTACTGACTTTTTTCATCTCACTTCCATCACTGTTGGGCTTGAATTTTGTTGCTATATAATGTTTGGTGAGATGGTGATGATGATGATGATGATGATGATGATGATGATGATGATGATGATGATGATGATAATGATGATGATGATGATGATGATGATGATGATGATGATGATGATGATGATCTTCTTGGTTGCACATTGTCACAACTTCAGTCCAGCCCTGGAGATGACGAACCAGGTCATCTCTGCAGCCGATGATGATAATAATAATGATGAGGAGGAGGTTGATGATGATAATGACACATCCTTACTTTCACAAGTAGGACTAAGAGCTATGGCCAGAGGTCTTTCAGATACACTGCGCCGGTCTGGTGGAATGCTGTTCCAGAAGGCATAAAGAGAGCAGACTCTGTCGATGCATTTCCCAGAAACTTGAAAACACATTTCTTCTCTTCTTGCTAAGCTGGATGTATAACTATCTGATCACATCCCAATTTCATAAGTCACTGCGTGAAAGTATTGCATAATTGTTAATTGTCTGGTTTGCCTGCTAGAATGTGTTGAGCGATAGAGAAGAAGTTAAAATGTTAAGTTATGATCTATGCACCCTTCCCGCCACTGTCTGTGTGTGTGTGTGTGTTTATCCACCTCCCTCCCACCAGCGCTGCGATCATGACCGTCGGTGTGGAGATATTTACGCGCTTTATAAATTATTAATTCATTCATTCATTCATTCACAAAAGTTGTTTTGTCTTCTTGTTCCCCCTGAAGGTGTGGGCGGGGTGTCGGCGACAGGGGAAAATCAGCATATGGGACATGAAGACCACAAAACTGATGTCGACCTTGACCTTGGAGAACTGTCGTGGCATCAGTGTCATACGACATATCGATGGGAAGGTCAGTCACATTTAAATGTACAATTGGAGAAAAACAGTCACATACTAATGTACCCTTTGCCTCTCTCACTATCTGGCATCTATTGCTACGTTTTCATCACTTGGCCAGTGACACAAAAATAATAATAATAATGAGGAGGAGGAGGAGGATCGATGGATGATGATGATGATGATAATGATGATGATATTTATGAAGTGCAAAATTCAAACTGACAGTTTGCTCTAAGCGCTCACATGCATTCACACACAAGTTTGCAAGTTTAACAAGAAAAGAATACATTTTTAAAAAACATTAAAATATTTACAAACAGACAATTATGCCACCGATACTAAAACAGTACAAGAAAAAGCAACATTTACATGTAGGGTGAAGACCACGATCCAGAGGCAAATGTGTGGTTAATGGGACAGTAAAGTTGGGTTGGGTTATGTTGTGGCTTCACTGGCACAAATGCAGTGCCAAAAGCAAACCTACTAGCTCACTATATTAGATGAGGGACTTTGATGGGAGCATCTCTACCCCCGTTGGGGTGCCGGGGGTTTCAGTATAAATAGTATCCCCACTTTCTGGAAATTTAGTGCTTTAAATTCCCACTGTCTCTGTCTTTCTTATTTGCTCTTTCTATTTCCTGCTCTGTTCTATCAATCTGCTATACTATCGTCTTCTTCGCTAGCCCAGTCTCCTACCTTTTTTCTTGAAAACTCTTCAGGGACAAGACTCATTATTTGTGTATGAGGTCTGTTGGATCAGCTTGGGAATATTGGACGCTTTCTGCCAAGTGGTCACTAGGGCTTCCTATGATGTTATTATTTAGCAATGTAGGCATTTTATATGTATGTGTTTTGTTGATAATTTATAATGATGTTTATATTCTATTTTGTTTTTGTAAACGGGGGTTCGATAAGTTGGGGTGAAGCCTCAGCCGTCCCCTGCGTGGGATGTCTTTATTGTAAAGTGACTGGCTGGTGGAAGGCTTTCGGTTTTTACCACTAGGGTTGTTTCAGCAGATCTTTTATGCGGATCGGGGGTTGTCCGGTCCTGATTTGACTCGGAAGAGTCTGCTGGACCTAAAGCAATAATAATGTAATGTAATATAATGGAGCATCTCTTGTTCTACTGTGGCACACTATGGACATAGCTGCTGTGATGTCTTTTCACCCTAGTTTGCATCCCACAGGGTCTACTATAGGGGCAAACTTTGACGGTTACCTCACATCCAGATGGTGCTCATTGCAGATGATTTGTGCATTTGATTATTCCCATTTCTTTGCATTTCTACTTTAACCTTTCCGAAGTGTCCTTTTTGACTCGCAGGCACATGCATAGCAATGTAAATCTATGTACTTGCAAAAAAAAAAAAAAAAAAAAAAGTTTTTTGCGAATCTGTGCGAGATGAATCCTAAATAGTCCAAAAAATATATAGAAAAACAAGAAAGTGCGTCCGTCTCTCCATCCATCTGTCTGCCGTGCAAAAACTTTAATTTGGCTAAGTACTCGGAGCCTATTTCAACTATCACAACCAAACTCGGTACAATAATGTATACCCATGAGACCTCGAAAATGATCAGTGAATGAATGACTTTACTGCAAGATCAAGGTCAATGTCACAGGGTTATCAAATATTAGTCAAAAAATGAAAATGTTTTCACAACATTTCCTTTTTTTTTTTCTAGGTTATTAATATTGAACTTATGATTCTTTGATGCATGATAAATATCAATGAGACACACATGCTTTACAAAATGGGTCAACCTCGCTCCAAGATCAAGGTCACTGCTACTGTCCAGAGTCGGTTTACTTTGAAGAGACCTTGAACCTAAACTATGATATAAAGTCCAAACATATTGTATTTATAAATGATAGATTGGTCTTTCATACATGTTACGTTTTTGCATTGATCTTGAAGGTCAAGGTCATTTTAGTCCTTGCAAGTTTGTTAGTTAGTTATTCATTGCTTACAGGGTCCAGTGGACTGTAAAGAGCCTAATCAGGACCACAGTCCTTGCAATTTTTTTTTTTTAAAGGTCATTGTACAGTGAAATGGCTGTTTATTTAACCCATAGTATGCAACTACATTGAGTTATTTGTTCAAACGTTCATGAGAGGTCATGTGAAGGTCAGGGTCATCCCACGGTCAAGGTCACTGAAGGTCAAGGTCATCCAAAGGTAACCGTTTTTTTGGCACAATACACAACTTTTGCAGTAGTTTTTTTGATAGTACATGTGTATTTGGAGCTGGAGGTCAAGGTAATCTCAAGGTCTAGAGCACAGGAAGATCAAAGCCGGTATTACTTTGCATTTTAATGCCACCGATTCATTTTGGGTTTTTTGGGCACTCATTTTCATGTTAAATATTGCGTGTTCCATTAGGAGCATGTAAGTCATATGGGCTTTGCCGTTCTAATTTCTCTTAGATTTCTTCCCTTTGTAAAAAAAAACAAACAAAAAAACTTTTACTATCCCTTTCCATGCCTTACCTCCCAAAAATTCCCCTTTTCCTTCTTGTGTATACAAATTGTAGTTTTATTCCTTCTTCATCTTCCAGTAGACTGGGGGTCCACAGTCTGGTCTTTGTTAGTTGTAAATGTTGGAGTTGCTTTATCTCTTGATGTCTGCCACAGTTACTGCACTGGCTAACTGCTCGTGCTCTTTGTCATTAGATTTATTAATATTATTCTTATTTTCCTATTAAAATAGTTGTTTGTTGTTTTTTTATTGGTTAAATAGAATAAATAATATAAATCTGTTTGTATCTCTATGTATTTTTGCTTTGATTTATGCTTGCAATATCATTTTTTTAAATGACTTTTTCACCAACCATTGTTTTGACAATACTTTGGAGGCAACAATCTTTTTGATGCTATTGGGTTGCTACTAAGCTTATACTTATAGAAGCAGTCAGCCCAAACGCTACGCTGGCCCCAATCTGTGTCAGAGGTTGCAGAGGGCGTAGGCCTACACACAGTCTATGCTTGATAGATCTCTGACGCTCAGTTAGCGTCAAGCTAGCCTTTGAAGTGGAAACTGGCCTGCTCTCCTTCATCAGTGGTTAAGGCCAGGCAAGGTGATGCTAATCTTTGACCAACTATTTCACAGGTATGGGTAGGAACGAAGGACGGGACCATCTTCATATACGACCGTTCCACCAAGAAGCTGTGGAAGTCGATCAAGGCTCACGACGACGCCGTCCGCGCTCTGTGTGCTGCTGAGTCCCGCTACGTGATGAGCGGGGCAGGGAGCAAGGATGGGAAGGTGGCCATCTGGTCGCCCAGCCATCACAGTAGCGAAGATTCTGAGAAACATCCCATGGATTATAGTTAACTGTATAGAGAGACAATGGTCTCTATGACGCACGAGGATCCAGTACAGCAGTGAAGACATAGGAAAACGTTCCATGGACGATCAGTAGCTGTGTACAGAATAATCTCATTAGGATCCGTACAAAACAGCAGTGGTGATGATGAAAAACATCCCATTGATGGTCTATAACTGTATAAAGAAAGGTCTCTGCAGATCATTAGGATACATACAATACAACAGTGTTGATGATGAAAAACATCCCATTGATGGTCTATAACTGTATAGATAAATGTCTGCTGATCATTAGGATTCCATACAGAAGTGAAGGTACTGTAAAACATCCCAGGGTTGATTGTTAGATGTATTAATGTTAGCTGTATAGTGTCTGATTTCTGAAATACATTAGGGTATAATACAGCAGTAAAATAGAGTATGATTTCTGGGATACATTAGGGTATATTACAACAGTAAAATAAAGTTGTTTTTTTTCTGGGATGCATTAGGGTATAATATAGCAGTAAAATAGAGTATTTTTTTCTGGGATACATTAGGGTATAATATAGCAGTGAAGGTACTGTAAAACATCCCAGGGTTGATTGTTAGATGTATTAATGTTAGCTGTATAGTGTCTGATTTCTGGGATACATTAGGGTATAATACAGCAGTAAAATAGAGTTGTTTTTTTCTGGGTTGCATTAGGGTATAATATAGCAGTAAAATAGAGTATTTTTTCTGGGTTGCATTAGGGTATAATACAGCAGTAAAATAGAGTATTTTTTCTGGGTTGCATTAGGGTATAATATAGCAGTAAAATAGAGTATTTTTTCTGGGATACATTAGGGTATAATATAGCAGTAAAATAGAGTATTTTTTCTGGGATGCATTAGGGTATAATATAGCAGTAAAATAGAGTATTTTTTCTGGGATACATTAGGGTATAATATAGCAGTAAAATAGAATACAGTGTATTTTTTCTGGGATACATTAGGGTATAATAGAGCAGTAAAATAGAGTATTTTTTCTGGGATACATTAGGGTATAATATAGCAGTAAAATAGAGTATTTTTTCTGGGATACATTAGGGTATAATATAGCAGTAAAATAGAATACAGTGTATTTTTTCTGGGATACATTAGGGTATAATAGAGCAGTAAAATAGAGTATTTTTTCTGGGATACATTAGGGTATAATACAGCAGTAAAATAGAGTATTTTTTCTGGGATACATTAGGGTATAATATAGCAGTAAAATAGAATACAGTGTATTTTTTCTGGGATACATTAGGATATATATAGCAGTAAAATAGAGTATTTTTTCTGGGATACATTAGGGTATAATATAGCAGTAAAATAGAATACAGTGTATTTTTTCTGGAATACATTAGGATATATATAGCAGTAAAATAGAGTATTTTTTCTGGGATGCATTATTAGGGTATAATATAGCAGTAAAGATGGTAATAATGAACTTGATTGTGAACAATCTGTTTAGCTGCACAGAGACAGTGAAGCAAATTTTGTAGTTGAAAAGGACAAGAACCACTGGCTGATATCATGAATATCTAAGTTCATCTCTAAATGGTGAATGGGACTCTTCTTCAACAATCAAGCAATCAAATATAGTGCCCAAGTTCCCTTCAACAGCCCAGTGCAGGGTACTGTGCTTTACAATTATCAAACAATGGATAGGATGAAGTAGAAGACAAGGATGATGTCGGTATATGTCAACTTCCATTTCCATTCATAGGCCTCAGTGTTTTGTTTAGTTGTGTGTATATGTGTGTGTGTGTCCATATGTGTGTGTGTGCTGGAACCTGTGTGTAAACTTAATTGTTTGATTTAGTACTTAGACTCACTTGAAAACATAAGAAATCATGAAAGCTTACATTGAGATTATTAATTTGTATGTTCTTCCTTTGTGTGTGCAGCTTGACATTATCTTGTTTATATGGTTTGATACTACTATCCACTGTTTTGGTTTTGGGATAGTTTGATCCATCAACATTGTTTGAATATTCAACCTATCCTATCCTATCTTTTCCTATCCCGTAACTCGAAAGTCTTTGGGGCACCACAGATGATCGTTCAACCAGCGTACTCCTTTTTTTTCCTGTCCTCAGCAACCCTCATGGCTTCACTCAGTGTCAAGCCAGTCTATTCTCGATTGTTATCTTTCCACCCCTTCTGTCTCCATCTTCTTCTGCCTCCTTGCACTGTGCCTTGCAGGATAGTCTTTGCGATACTTGATGCTCTGTTGACATGGCCATATCATTGGAGTTTCCGTTTCTACACCACTGGGCATATCATTATGTTATCCAATGGCTTGTGTGATGGTCTGTCGGACTTTGTCGTTTGTAATGTGCTGGGTATAGGAAATGCCCAGAAATCTTCTGTAGCACTTCATCTCCATGCTTTGTATTCTTCGTTGTAGGTTTGCTGTGAGGGTCCATGTTTCGCGAGAGCATAGGAAGATGGAGATGACAAGGGAGCGCAGTAACCTTACCTTGGAATGTAGACTGATGGTACTGTCTTTCCAAATGGGCTTCAACCTTGTCAGGGCAGCGATTGCTTGCGCTATCCTGGAGAGGACTTCCTGTCGGGACCCATTATCCGATACAAATGTTGCTAAATATTTGAAACTATGCACCGTGTTGAGGGATTTGCCTTTGACTTTGATGTCCAAGTTGATGCCATTGGTATTGTAGGTCATCAGTTTGGTCTTCTCTGCACTTATTTCCATTCCAAAGGCTCTGGAGGTGGTGTCAAACCTCTGTACCAGCTGTTCAAGTTCTTGTTCCTCTCCGGCCAATCCATCAAGGTCATCGGCAAAATGGAAGTAGAAAATTGCTGTCCCCCCTATGCTGATATTGCAGACATTGAACCTGTGGTTGTTTTCCACTGTGGGAGGATGCATGGGAAGGATGCATCCGTGAAGGCAATGCTGAAACTGGTTTTGCTACCCCTTCCAAACGCGAGCGTTGTGGCCACATGGTCTAAAGCGGGACTAACTTGCCTTGTCCAGAGGCTACAAACCAGTGGCGCCCAACAGGCGTGGGATCTATCCCGCCTCTGGGCATTATGTTTCTCCTAATATTATTTACTTTCGACTCGGGCCACATCTCGGGGGTTTTGTTCAGGTACTCAGGTTTTCTCCCTCTCAAAATTATAACAAAATAAAAAACAATTGTAAAAAAATACGTAATAAAATTTGGTTGTGGGGTTTGTGTGAACCACAGGTTGTGACTACACCTTCCCCAGGGGAGGCGGCCTAGAATTTCCTGATAAAAATGGACAATAAAGTGTTATTATAATGAGCATTGAGATATAATTTGTTTAAAATTATTATGAACTAATATTTATTGGTTTACATGTGCATACAAATTTCATATTGATGATAGTGATACATAGAAATTCCATATAACCGATATTTCTTGGTTTATATATGCATACACATTTCATATAACATATATATAGACATTTCTTACTACTTAGCGAGCATTGTGGCCAATTGGGCTAAGGCGGGACTACCTTGACCTGTCCACAGGCCAGAAACCAATGGCGCCTGACAGGTGTGGGTTCGATCCAGCATCTGGGCGTTATGTTTCTCCGAATATTATTTACTTTCGACTCGGGCAACGTCTCGGGGGTTTTCTCCGGGTACTCTGGTTTGCTCCCCCAGCAAAATTTCAAAATTACAACTAATGTTAGGTAGGTTGGGTTTGGGCGCGCCACAGGCTGCGACTACGCTTTCCCCAGGGGAGGCGGCCCAGAATTTCCCTATGGAAAAAAGGGACAATAAGGTAAATAAAATAAAATAATAAAATAAAATATAAAAATAAAATAAAATATAATAATATAGACTAGTCATATAACTGATATTGTGTGGTTTGCACATCTATACAATTTTCATGCAACGTACATAGAAATTCAAAGAACTGATATTTCTTGGTTTATAGCATTTAAAATTGGTGCAATTATAGTTTCTATCTTTTAGTCTGGCCATTTAGAAATTGTTATGCCATGCTGTTTATTTGTACTTTGAAATGAACTAGGGTGCAGTCCTAAGCTTCTTTGAATTACATTTTGTCATTTTGTTGGTCTTTTAGTTTTGTTATTGCATTTTAAAATGAATTAGAGGATGGGTAATATGTGATTGACAGAAATGGCTGTTTGCTCCTAGGAATAAAATTATGTTATTTGTTTTAATTGTACTTTAATGTTAAATGATGTTATTGGTTTTAATTGTACTTTAATGTTAAATTGAACTCTAACATCCTTGTTGTGATTGATTTTGTAAGAAATGGCTGTAAGTGTGAATAAATTCTAGCATTTGTTATTTAACTGTATATTGAAATGAAATAATGTACACACGTTGGATGATTATGAAATGGCTATCGGATTTTGCGGATAAAATCTGACTTTAGTCATTTGTCTGTAATACTTAAAACGTATACTGTCGATATTCGATTGACAAAAATGATTTTAGTTTCTGTAGCTAAATGATGCTATTTATGGCTTATTTGGAATAAATAAATGATTATGTATAGTTTGATAACTAGAATTACTAATATTATTGTATTTCCTTGTGATACATTCTGCCAAGTGTTGTTAAAGGGGAATTGAATTGAAATGAAACATTGTACAGTTGATACCTGCTGTACACAAATGACTTCAGTGCCTGTGACAACACTGCTGTTCATTGTTTCAATGTCTATAGAAATGAAGTATGGTACAGATGTGTTTTGATTTACAGAATTGACTGTCAATTTCTTCAGATAAATGTTGTCATTTGTTGGTTTCAAAAGGTCTTTAAACTGAAGTCTTGCGCTGTTACTACTTGATGTACAGAAGCGGGTGTCATGCACTTCCTTTGGGTAGATGTTATATTTGTATAATTTTGGATTTCTAGAAAATACTGGACATACTTTGAAGTAGTAATGAGTTTGTTTTTGTTTGTTTTAATGAAATGGTGTACATGAGTTACATTCTTTACAAATATATTAATAATTGAGTAATGCTTTGCAATTTGACTACTGTTGTGTTCAGATGTTAACCTTTGGCCTTTTATTGGTGAGTACACATGTACCTTGCTTTTACACTGATGCTCGTTGATGGCATCCTGTGTGTTTTTGTTTTCAAAAGCTCCCTTGCAATTATTATGGAATGTTGAGCAGTTGTCATTGGTTTCTATAGAAATCCTCCATTGGTAATTGCTTTATACAACTTCTATACAAATCCTCCATTTGTCAGTAATCGGTTTTTATTTTCATACAACTTCTGTATAAGGTTTGCATTTGTTAGAAATCTGCTTTTATATCGGTGGACATTTTGAATTTGTGAGTAATCTGTTTCTGTTTTATGTACAATTTCTGTGCAAATCCTTGACTTTTATTTTTGTTGTTTTGTCAGAACTCTGAATGTCCATATTGCCTGTGGTTTTAGTTTTCTTCTCAATTGTTTGTCATTTTTGAGTGGACTATGGTGCTATCATCTTTGAGATGCACTGCTGATTCTTACCTCGACTGTTCATGGACTGCTGCTTGCATTATACTGAAGAATATGAAGACTTTTAAAAACTCGTTAGTGTAAAATGCCTTTTCTACATTTTTATATTTTATAGTTTTATGTTTTGGGTGTATTCATTTGAGTGATTGCCACTAGACTCGGGATCCCTTAGAATGTTCCTCCTATGGGGATACCGGAAGTTTCTGTATAAATAGTATCCCCACTTTCTGGAAATTTAGTGCTTTAAATTCCCACTGTCGCTGTCTTTCTCATTTGTTCTTTCTCATTCCTATTCTGTGATATCAATCTTCTATGCTATCTTCTTCTTTGCTAGAGCAGTCACCTACCTTTTTTCTTGAAAACTCTTTCGGGACAAAACTCCTCATTTGTGTGTGAGGTCTGTTGAATCAGCTTGGGAATATTGAACGCTTTCTGCCAAATGGCCACTAGGGCTTCCTATGATATTATTATTTAGCAATGTAGGCATTTTATATGTATGTGTTTTGTTGATATTTTATAATGATGTTTGTATTCTATTTTGTTTTTTTAAACAGGGGTTCGATAAATTAGAGTACAGCCTCAGCGTCCCCTGTGTGGGATTCCTTTATTGTACAGTGACCGGCTGGTGGAGTGCCTTCAGTGTTACCACTAGGGTTGTTTCAGCAGATCTTTTATAAGGATCAGGAGTGAGTCCTCTTTCAGCCAAGTTGTGGTCTTGATTTTATGATCCTGATTTGGCTCTTTGTAGTCCGCTGGACCATGTAAGCAATGAATAACTAACTAACCTTAGAATGTTACTAGCGAATAGAGGCAGTCAGCACAGCTGGCTAGAAAAGTTACACTGACCCCAATTTGAATGTCAGAACTGTAGAGGACAGACGTCTACACACGGGCTATGCTGGATTGATCTCTGACACTGACCTAGTGTCAAGATTGCCTGTTTAGAGTAAACTCGCCTATTGTTCATTTTATTTGTGTTCTAAGCAGTAGAAATAAGTGCTAAAATGGCATAATGATTTGTTGACATCTTTTGTGACAAGTTTTGACACCAGCAAGGGTGGGCTAAACCATTGGCAATTCTTTTTTTCTTTTTTAAAATACTATTTTGCAAGTTTTGATTTATCATGGATGCCTACCAAGACTTGTGAACTTGATATTTTGATTCATGAATTCATTTGTGTGTTATTATGCTGAACATTTCAAGATTATATTGCCGCCAAAAAACAGTACTGCAATTATGCAATAATTATGAAAATATGACTGCAACATTTCAGGTATACTGAATCCCGATGGTAGTATTTCATGTTAGCAATATACAAAACAAAAAAACTAATTTTTTTGTGAGTTGTATACATATCAACATACTTTGTGTGTATGTAAATTATATACATACCATAATTTTGTGAATTATATTCATACATGCAATCCTATTTTGTCCCGTAACTTGAAAGCCATTGGAGCACCACAGGTGATCGTTTAACCAGCGTACTCCATCAGTCCTCAGTAGTTCTCCTGGCTTTACTCAGTGTCAAACCAGTCAAGGATGGTCTTTGCAAGGCCTGAAGCTCTGGTGACGTGGCTTAACCATCCTGGGTTCCATTCCTTCACCACTGTGAGCAAATCATCGTGTCAGTTTAAATGTTTCATTCATTTCATTCATAATTCTTTTTAGCATTCATGTCAATGGAGCAATCCTGGTTGTGTTTAAATCAGAAGTTGTTTTTATTTTAAATATTTCATGTCATTTTGTAAATTCGGGTTTGCACTGCTGTTGATGTTTTTAATTATTGTTTGTTTTAAAACTACTGATCAAGTCTGTTTTAAATGGTTTTGACTGTCGCAGCATTCATACAATGCAACATGCATTGCTGCATAAAATTCTCTCTCTCTCTCTCTCTCTCTCTCTCTCTCTCTCTCTCTCTCTCTCTCTCTCTCTCTCTCTCTCTCTCTCTCTCTCTCTCTCACACACACACACACACACACACACACACACACACACACACATTCATTAGTCTAAAGTCTCGATCCCTAATAAATAAATACAAGTTTTATAGTTTCAACATTTGCCTCTGCGTCATGTACAATATCTCATACAATGGATGAATGTTTGTCCAGTCTTTGATTTTTTTTAATCCTGAATTTTACAAAATGTATTTTTTCAACATTTTGGTATTTGGAGTTTGGTTTGGCAATGAAGATTTCTTTTGTAACAGTGACTTACAGTGGGTATTGCAACAGTTTTCTGCTACAGCTGTTGTTGTTTTGCAAATATTGTTTGTGACTATCATAGTAAAATCAGACCGGTGATGAGCCAGTAAGGCGTTGTGATAAATAAATAACACTTGCTTGCACCTACCTACATCATCAGTTCATTGAGTTTCTGCTGTAACTCTGTAACTGTATGTGAATGGTCTACAGAGCATCTTTCTGTTAATTCTTGCCTAGTTCTTGCCTGTCTCGTAGTACTTTAACACTATCCCCACAAACACGAGGCTATTCATCACAAAACCTTTACAAGTGTTTACACCTTACATTAGCTGATTATTTTGACCTTTCTTTGTTCTGTCTTTTTTCCCATTCTCATTCTTCTTTCTTACTAGCTTTCTTCTTCTTCTTCTTCTTCTTCTTCTTCTTCTTCTTCTTCTTCTTCTTCTTCTTCTTCTTCTTCTTCTTCTTCTTCTTCTTCTTCATCTTACTTTCTATCTTTTCTTCTTCTTCTTCTTCTTCTTCTTCTTCTTCTTTTTCTTTTTCTTTTTCTTTTTCTTCTTCTTCTTCTTCTTCTTCTTCTTCTTCTTCTTCTTCTTCTTCTTCTTTAATCCAGTCTATAATTCGTTTGCCTAATCCAGTCTTTCCTTCTTGATGAAGGCCACTTTTGTTTCCCAATGCTAAACGACGCCTATATTAATATCATTCATACAAATAAGAAGAAGAAGAAGAAGAATATATTAATAATAGATTAATAATAATAATAATAATAATACAATAATAATTTTACAAATAAATAACAATACATTAATAATAATGATAATCAGCATCCTCATCATCATCACCATAAAATAATGATAATAATCATCTTCATCATCATAAATGAATAATACAATTTATACAGAGCACACATCTCACGGTGCATGGCGATTCATGGCGCTTGATTATGTGATTCATCATCGTGATTTTGACAGCCAGCAGCGATCAACTATCGTGAAGGCCAAAGGTTTATTAAAGTGAGTATGAAGACATTTTTACACTAAACAGTATGATCACAGAAGAGTAGATAGTACGGTCCCAAAAGAGTAGATAATATGGTCCCAGAAAAGTAGATAGTATGCTCCCAGAAGAGTAGACAGTATGGTCCCAGAAGACTAGATAGTACGATAGCAGAAGAGTAGACAGTATGATATAGCAGAAGAGTAGATAGTATGATACCAGGAGAGTAGATAGTATGATAGCAGAAGAGTAGACAGTATTATAGCAGAAGAGTATACAGTATGATAGCAGAAGAGTAGACAGTATGATAGCAGAAGAGTAGACGGTATGATCGCAGAAGAGTAGATAGTATGATCCCAGAAGAGTAGATAATATGGTCCCAGAAAAGTAGATAGTATGCTCCCAGAAGAGTAGACAGTATGGTCCCAGAAGACTAGATAGTACGATAGCAGAAGAGTAGACAGTATGATATAGCAGAAGAGTAGATAGTATGATACCAGGAGAGTAGATAGTATGATAGCAGAAGAGTAGACAGTATGATAGCAGAAGAGTATACAGTATGATAGCAGAAGAGTAGACAGTATGATAGCAGAAGAGTAGACGGTATGATCGCAGAAGAGTAGATAGTATGATCCCAGAAGAGTAGATAGTATGGTCAAAGAAGAGTAGACAATATGATCACAGCTAGAAAAGTAAACAGTATGATCACAGCTAGAAGAGTAGACAGTATGATCACAGCTAGAAGAGTAGACAGTATGATCACAGCTAGAAGAGTAGACAGTATGATCTCAAAAGAGAGATAGTATGATACCAGAAAAGTAGACAATATGATCCCAGAAAAGTAGACAATATGATCTCAGAAAAGTAGACAATATGATCTCAGAAAAGTAGACAATATGATCCCAGAAAAGTAGACAATATGATCTCAGAAAAGTAGACAATATGATCTCAGAAAAGTAGACAATATGATCTCAGAAGAGTAGAAAGTATGGCAACAGAAGAAGAGACAGTATGATCACAGAAGATTAGACTATATAGTATGAGCTTATCCATCCACATTATTACGGTAAAAGTTGTCCGACAAGCGCATGAAACTTTGCAGGCAGTGCTGGAAATTAAACCAACAAATTGGAGAAAGATTGTGAGTGTGGATGCTATTACGCGGTTGTTGTTGTTTTTTTTCTTTTTTTTAATCGCCAGTCAGGCTGAAGGCGCGGCGTTCTTTACAAACATACATGTTACACCCACTCTCACGTTAAATGTTACACCCACCCTCCCGTTACATGTTACACTTACTCTCATGTTACACCCACTCTCACGTTACATGTTACACCCACTCTCATGTCACATGTTGCACCCACTCTCACGTTACATGTTACACCCACTCTCATGTCACATGTTACACCCACTCTCACGTTACATGTTACACACGCACTCTCACGTTATAGGTTACACCCACTATCATGTTACATGTTACACACACTATCATGTCACATGTTACACACACTATCATGTCACATGTTACACCCACTCACGTCACATGCTATGCCCAATCTCACCTCACATGTTACATCCACTCTCACGTCACATGTCACATCCACTCTCACGTCACACGTCACACCCATTCTCGCGTCACATGTTTCATGTTAAACCCACTCTCACGTCACATGTTACATCCACTCTCACGTCACATGTTACATCCACTTTGACGTAACACCCACTCTCGCGTCACATGTTTCATGTTACACCCATTCTCACGTCACGTGTTACATGTAACACCCACTTTCGCGGCACATGTTAAGTCATAAGTCATAATCTTTAATAATCCAAAAAATGGAAATTACAAAGAAATTACAAGTCCTGTGACATGTTACATGTTACGCCCACTTTCACGGTACATGTTACATCCACTCTAACCTACACAACATACACTCACATGTTATATGTTACACCCACTCTCACATCACATGTTACATTTTACACCCACTCTCATGTCACATGTTACACCCACTCTCATGTCACATATTACATGGTACGCCCACTCGCATGTTACATGTTACACTCAATCTCACGACACATGTTACATGTTACACTCTAACCCACACAACATACACATATCTTTAACTTAAGGTAATAAAGGAGGAGAGATCGCTGTTAGAAGACGGAAATGCAAATCAAAAGCTAATGTTCACAGTTTTGTTTGACTGCCTCATCCAATACCATTATTGAAGGGAGGGAGGAAACAGGAGTACCCAGAGAAAACCCTCGGTGACCTATGAAATCTCGTACTTAAGTTAAATAAGTTCGAACCCGCGACCTTCGGCCTTGGACACCGGCGCCTAATCAACTGTCCCGCCAGGAGGCGCCGTATAGGCCTACGTTGGTCTTCTTTAAGCGCTGCAGCTTATGCAGTCAGTCTAGGCTATAGTTTGGGCCTGTGATTAATTATGTTCGCCTGTAGCATGTAATACAAGCCCCCCCCCCCCCCCCCCCCCCGTGGGGGTGCCCGGGGTTTCAGTATAAATAGTATCCCCACTTTCTGGAAATTTAGTGCTTTAAATTTCCACTGTCGCCGTCTTTCTCATTTGTTCTTTCTTATTCCTACTCTGTTCTATAAATCTACTATACTATCTTCTTCTTTGCTAGACCAGTCACCTACCTTTTTTCTTGAAAACTCTTCCGGGACAATACTTCTCATTTGTGTATGAGGTCTGTTGGATCAGCTTAGGAATATTGGACGCTTTCTGCCAAATGGTCACTGAGGCTTCCTATGATATTATTTGGCAATGTAGGCATTTTATATGTATGTGTTTTGTTGATATTGTATAATGATGTTTGTATTCTATTTTGTTTTTGTAAACGGGGGTTCGATAAATTAAAGTATAACCTCAGCGTCCCATGCGTGGGATGTCTTTATTGTAAAGTGACCGGCTGGTAGATTGCCTTCAGTGTTACCACTATGGTTGTTTTGGCAGATCTTTTATGTGGATCAGGGGTGAGTCCTCTTTCACTTCTCTGGTCCTGATTTGGCACGCAAGAGTCCGCTGGACCTAAAGCAATAA
>CM072526.1:6018223-6400723 GCA_036898135.1 Oncomelania hupensis | reverse complement strand
AACAGTGATGTTGCAGACAGGCAGATGGGCGCGCGCCTGCCCTATCTGTCTGAGGTAGCAATGGTGTCTTGGTCACGTATGAAGAGTACGGCTGACCGCTGACATTTCTCGAGTCGCCCTTTCTCCGTTTTCCGAGACAACTCCGTGTGTCCAGGTGTATGCGGCTAATACCAGCTTCCCGTAGGCAGCTACAACAATATATATAATTATGTTTAATATATTGTGTTTAATTATGTTACGCCTGTAGCATGTAGTACAAGGAACTATATATATTATGGTCTGTGTTTAATTATGTTCGCCTCTAGCATGTAGTACAAAAAGCTATATATAATTATGGCCCGTGTTTAATATGTTCGCCTGTAGCATGCAGTACAAGGAACTAAGCATATATATATATATATATATATATATATATATATATATATATATATATATATATATATATATATATATATATATATATATATATATATATATATATATATATATATATATTTATATATTTATATATTTATATATTTATATATTTATATATATTTATATATATTTATATATATATATAATGGCCTGTGTTTAATTATGTTCACCTGTAGCATGCAGTACAAGAAGCTATATATATTATGGCCTGTGTTTAATTATATTCGCCTGTAGCACGTAGTACAAGATGCTATATATATTAGGGCCTGTGTTTAAATATTTTCGCCTGTAGCATGTAGTACAAGAAGCTATCTATATATTATGGCCTGTGTTTAATTATGTTCGCCTGTAGCATGCAGTACATGAAGCTATATATATATTATGGCCTGTGTTTAATTATGTTGGCCTGTAGCATGTAGTACGAGGAAATATATATATATATATATATATATATATATATATATATATATATATATATATATATATATATATATATATATATATATATATATATATATATATATATATGTATATGTATATATATGTATATGTATATATCATGGCCTGTTTTTAATTATGTTCGCCCATAGTATGTAGTACAATTAGCTATATATAAGTCATGCCCTGCTTTATAGCATACACACATTACTTAGAATGCTCAGGCACAATATTTTAGAATCAAATTTGGCAAACATCAGACACACAAATATATCAATGTTGTACGCAAATAGGCATCTTCTTTAATGTGCATGAATTAAGGCATTTTATACGTACAAGTGGTTTGGGTATGTGGTGGTGTGGTGTTTTTTCTCTTCGCATTTTGATCTAGGGATCAGACTGACTTTAAACGCACAGTTAAGACATCGTTAAGAAATCGACCTAGTCCAAATAATGTGAAATAAATGAAGATATGTTTTGTTGTTAACCCTTCTTAATTGGCTTGTGAACCATCTGGGCCAAATGACAGAATAATCAATGCTGATTGCGATCGCTGTTAAGAAATACGAAAATGACTGCTATAATACAGTGTAACAACGTCTATTAGGCACGTTCTCCCTGCAGAAGAAGTACTTAATAATAATAATAATAATAATAATAATAATAATAATAATAATAATAATAATAATAATAATAATAATAATAATAATAATAATAATATATTATTATTATTATTATTATTATTATTATTATTATTATTATTATTATTATTATTATTATTATTATTACTACTACTACTACTACTACTACTACTACTACTACTACTACTACTACTACTACTACTACTACTACTACTTCAAGGGTTGGACACTAACGGGTGCAGAGTTCCCTCGCGTGCTCTCTCTCTCTCTCTCTCTCTCTCTCTCTCTCTCTCTCACACACACACACACACACACACACACAATAAATACCAAGTTCCAAAGAAATCCGTCCATTAGTTTCAGATAAAAGGTGTCCAAAATAAATAACTCAATGAATAGAAAAATATTAATACGACGATGTCATTCGATATTCGTGTCACTTGATATACGTAAGTTTTGAATAAGGCTCAACACATCTGTAAACTCTCATAACATACTAAATATAAAGGACATGTATAACAAAAAATATTAAAAGGTGACCTCGTCATGATTGAGTCATAGGTCTAAATATATACCAAACTTGAAACAAATCCCTCCTGTAGTTTGGGAGAAAATAGGATTAGATTGTTAGTTAGTTAGTCATTGTTTATAGGGTCCATTGGATTGCAAAGAGCCGAATCAGAACCACAACTTGGTTGAACAAGGACTCGCCTCCGATCTGTAAAACCGATTTGCTGGAGCAACCCTAATGGTGACACTGAAGGCACTCCATCAGCTGGTCACTTTACAATAAAGGCATCTCATGCAGTGGACACTGAGGCTGTCCTTTAATTTATTGAACCACCGTTTACAAAAACAAAATAGAGTATAAAAATCATTTTTTTAAAATTAACAAAACACATACATATAAAATGCCTAAATAGATAAATAATAATAATACTGTAGAGAACGTGAATTTTCTGGTTCTCAATAAATATGTCTATTTTTAGAATGTGAGTTATTTTTTTAATATCTTATGTTATTATTTTCATTGGCTAAAATTGTTGAACCAATGGGATAATCAATAGCAATTGTAGTCACTCGAGTGTTGTGTTCCAAGGTGTCAGGATATGTAGAGTCAGTGTGTCAGGACAGAAACAAAAATAAAGAAAGTAAAAAAAGAAAAGATTGTTGTGAATATTGAAGAGGTAGAAAACATCGAGAACTTATCCAAGAGCATAGGTTCGGTGGATTTTCTTTCTGAAATTGGATGTAAATATTGTGCTGTAAAGATTAGAGCTGCTACGGGAAGCTGGTGTTAGCTTCATACCTCTGGACACACGGCGTTGTCTCGGACATCGGAGAAAGGGTGACTCGAAGAACATCGGGGTCGGCCATGCTTCTGGTACCTGACCAAGTCACGTTGTCTTCCTCAGACAGATAGGGCAGGCGAGCCCATCTGCCTGTCTACATCATCCCTGTTCGACCATCTGCCTGTCTACAAGACTCTGTAGCTCGGCTAAACCCACGGGTGCACACGCTCCCTTCTATTATAGAGTTATAGAGGTAACACGTTTTTTGTGTTTATTTTGGCTCGGGACAAGCGATTGCCAGACGTTGATTATCCAAGTTCGAGTTTGACATTTGAAGTGTAAAAAGACCAGTGTAAAAAGATTGGTGTAAAATATTGTTGTTTATTTATATAAAGTATTGAGAGCATGGAACCTATATTTGTGTTGGTGTTTGCCTGTGTTAGTGACAATCTGTGAATCTGTGGGTGTGGTAGTTAACAGAGAGACTTGCAGGCACACTTTATTTTGATTTTTCATTATGATGAATTACACGATCACGTCACTCGATGTGCCATAGTTTTGTTGCATGCTCAAGGCATCTAAGCACTGTAATTACATACGAAGTTTTATTTTTAAAAGTTAAAATTTATACATTTTCTTTTAAACAAAATTACATCTCGATGATTACTTTACTCAATTTGCATACGTTTGGTTTTACCTTAGAGACACAGGTAAAGTCTAAAGTACATAGGAAACTTGAACCAAATCCTTTCAGTAGTTTGGGAGAAAATAGGGTTGGACAAAAAAAAACATAAAAATTTATTAAATCACCATGATGGTGTCACCCAACATACATAATTTTTGTTGTCGTCTGGTATGGTTCACTAACAAAATATCAAGTTTGAAAGAAATCCGTCCATTAGTTTCAAAGAAAAGCGCGCAAATGTCACCTCCAGACGCTGGAGGGACCCCCAAGGCCCAAAACAGTAGTTTCCGAGCTTCACAGCAGAAACTAATAAGGTAACCGAGCGGAGTTTTTGACTGGCGACTCTCGGCCACAACCATGAGAACACTGGCCCACCCGAAAGGTTAATTTTATCGCAATAGGGACATGAAAATGTGTTGCCCTGCAGGTCAGAAAGTGTGTTGAGTGCACACAGAATTGCCAGCTTCTTGTGCCACCACACTCTCTGTAGGTCACTGCCACTAACCTTAATAGAATGGCAGCCGACAATTTAGTCCTGCGCGCTACTAAAAGCAGAAGGCGAAGGGTCAGACATGGTCAACATAATAGTTGGGCTGTGTGGCTTTGTACTGCACAATGCAACCGAAAGCAGAAGGCGAAGGGTCAGGCATGGTGAACATAATAGTTGGGCCTTGTCGCTTTGTACTGCACAATGCAACCAAAAGCAGAAAGCGAAGGGTCAGGCATGATCAACATAATAGTTGGGCCCTGTCGCTTTGTACTGCACAATGCAACCAAAAGCAGAAGGCAAAGGGTCAGGCATGGTCAACATAATTGTTGGGCCCTGTTGCTTTGTACTGCACAATTCAAGAGCAGATCAAGACTCGGCCCAAGGATTGTGCACAACAAGAGCCACCTTCGGCCAGCCTCACAAAAAAAGGAATAAACTCCTTCTGACAGCATCAAGGGGGAAAATCTCCTTGCCTCCCACTCCGCCACAATAACAATAATAATAATAATAATAATAATAATAATAATAATAATAATAATAATAATGGCCATTGGACAACACGACGACCTGCTCACAGTGGTGAAGAAACGGAAACTCCGATGGTATGGCCACGTCATCAGATCATCAGGTCTTAATAATAATAATAATAATAATAATAATAATAATAATAATAATAATAATAATAATAATAATAATAATAATAATAATAATAATAATAATAATAATACTGGATACTATATACGCGCCTTTCCCCAAATCAATCAGGCTCAAAGCGCGGCGATCTGTACCAACATACACGCTCACCTGTCTCATCCACCCTCACACACACACACTCACACACAACAAATACACATCCATCACTCAAACAGGTGATGTAAAGGCAGGGAGATCGCTATTAGAAGACGGAAAGAAAATCTAATTTTTATTTTTAACATTTTGTTTTGACTGCGTTCAGTACCATTATTGAAGACCATCCTGCAAGGCACAGTCCAAGGAGGTAGAAGTAGCTCGAAGAGGGAGACCAAAAAAGAGGTGGGAGGACAACATTCGAGAATAGACTGGTTTGACACTGAGCGAAACCATCAGGGTTGCTGAGGACAGGGAAAGATGGAGTACGCTGGTTACACGATCATCTGTGGTGTCCCCTACGACCTCCGAGTTACGGGATAGGATAGGATAGGATAGGATAGGAATAATAATGGATGCTATATACGCCTTATAAATTCCTCCAACTGACACAAAGCAAGTACTATATCCTTCCCCATACTCCATATCCCATACCCGCTCGGACTGGAATGGGCTCAGTTGTCTGGGAGTCAGGAGATGATCCCAAGGCAGCAAGTGGGCGCCTGGGTCTGCTGGAGTTAGAAGCCAGCGCCTTGAGCTGTTATTGAGCTGGAAAAGCGCTATAAAAGAACGATTAAATAAATAAAACTAAATACAACGCGCAGTATGGACAGTTACGACAGTAAAGCAAGGTGCACAAGTGAGGTGTAGCCTATTGTTAGGTAGTTTAACAGAGTCAAACAATCACAGCCCGTCAACAAAACTAACTCCACATTGCCATTATTATTATATGGTCCAAGTATTCAATTTTGTATTTAAAAAAATAATTAGGATACTAGCACTGCAGCAACAACAAAACAAAGGTATTTTAATAATTATATTTCAACGAAAAGTTGGACTAAACATTACTTTATGAAATATCTGGATTAGCTATTTGTAAATTTGAAAATGTATTGGAAAAACAGCTATTAACGATGGAACAAAGAAAACTTTTCACATTCAGATTTAGATATTTGCACAACTAGTAGTAGTAGAATGGGGTTTCCCAGGATACGACATGGTGTATATAGGACCTAGGGCACAACATTGACAAGGAATAAAGTCATAGTTCACAATTTTGTTCCTTTGAAATACATGAATAAATATAGAGAAATCTGCTCGGTATGTATTCAAAGATTGGAGTCAAGATGACGCCACGGATGTTAAAATATGCTCGTTAATGATATCATAAAACTTATTCATTAGTTATTGTTATAAAGCTCTTTGGTCACGAGGCCATCGACAAAACGAGAGAGGCAAACAGGATTGCGCATGTCATCCAGGAAGTGGAAGTGACGACAGCGTGGTTTTCCGGAGGTACGACCTCACTGCGAAACGTGCAGCGATACCCGGTGTTGTAGGTGCTGGGAACGTCACAGGTGCAGTAGGAGACTTTGTTGCCCGGAACGATGACCGCGCGCACATAGAAACCGGTAGGACAGCAGAGGAGCGTTTCGTTCACATTGCACGAGGTATTGGTGATACAGCTAGTGTCACCCAAGGTCAAGCAGAACGGAGGATCACCACCTGAAAAATAGTCAGGACTGCATTGTCTTAATAATGGTAAAGAATAACACAAAAAGCACAAAACGAACTCAACTCTGTACTGCCAACGAAGACTTAACTCAGTAGCTACTCCTGTTACGTTTGCGAAGCGCACGATAGTACGTGTGAGATGCGCATGATAGATCTGATCGCTTTGTCTTGCAAAGCATTATTGAATGCAGAGTGTATTTACCTTTGATTTGATTGTGCGTTGTTAGAAGAAGCTTTGTATAACGTTGGTGGTTTTCGTTGGTCGATATTATTGGAGAATTCTCTAGAGTTGCTTGTTTACTATCGATCAAAGCTACGCAATAAATGTAGATAGCTCAGAAAATTCTTTAACTGTAAAGAAAGTTGTATGACGTAGGACAGTGATGACGACGTTTATTTCGATTGGTTGTAATGCGTCACGCTGGAACGTTCTGAAAGTTGTCTGGAGTCTAGAAAAAATATATAATTGATGCACTGTGTTGTGATAGAGGGAGAGAAAGTAAAAAGTAACGATTGAGCGATTGTATGCAGTTGTTGATGTACGCTGAATAAAGTTGGAAAACTTCATACGACGACTCCTGCCTTGTTGCTGAGTGAACAGGTTGCGTGGATAAACGAATCCGAGTTAAACTTATCAGGAGGATTCAAGCATTGGGGCTGAATCAACTACTGATAAAAACCAACAACGAGTGTAACAACTCCCAACGAAGACTTAACTCAGTGCTCCCAACGAACTCTTAACTCAGTACTCCCAACGAACTCTTAACTCAGTGCTCCCAACGAACTCTTAACTCAGTACTCCCAAATAAGAAGTAACCAGCGTTATCCAATCAAGGACATAAGTAATTATTCCGAGTAGCTGATCAGTCCTGTGCTTCCAAAACACAACAAAAGTGTCCTTAAAATAAATGTTTTTATATAGCGCACTTAACCAACCAAAACGTGTCACTCACGGAGAAGCCGTCCAAAATATTTTAAAAAAAATCAAACTTAAGACTTGATTTGTGCAAGCTGCGCGCTTTCTA
Organism: Oncomelania hupensis; assembly: GCA_036898135.1. Lineage (NCBI taxonomy): Eukaryota > Metazoa > Mollusca > Gastropoda > Littorinimorpha > Pomatiopsidae > Oncomelania > Oncomelania hupensis. Next base: position 6,393,374 of record CM072526.1, on the reverse strand, counting down.
ACACACTGACCATTAAGCCAGGGCTAACCAAGGACATATCAATCAATTAATCTTAAAATGTACACAATCACTTTTTTTTTCTAACATTCTTAATTAACATTAACTAAATAAAAAAGTAAATAAATAATAATAATAATAATAATAATAATAATAATAATAATAATAATAATAACGTAAATTTATATAGCGCAGTTTCCTGAACAATGCCCAGGCTCACTGTGCTTCACAATTAAAACTTAATTTAAGAAATATGTAACACATTATACGTAAAATACATTTCCTCACAATAAAAAAAATCACTCTTCAGGCAAATTACGAGTGGACGGCATTGAACTCTACTCACAAGACTGGTTGATTCCCAACAGCAGACCCAGTACGGCCAGGAGCAGACATTTCAATAACACGTTCATTCTTTCTCCTTACTTAGTCCACCAACCTTACTCTGCACCTGATGGAAAATGTAAACAATGAATAAATTATAAAATAATCGCACAAAAGACAATGAAACGCAAAAAAGAATATATTTATTAAAACGCTGTGGAACTAACTAAAGAAAGCAAAGTTGCGCCACTCTAAAACAAATTACATGCACATGGTTTTTTTAAAAGAAATAACTTTTTTTTAAAGCTAAAAATCTCAACACATTCTTAAAAATCTTATGGAAAAAAATGTACGTTTTAATTTTAATAGTGGAAGCAAAACAAGTATATGATTACTGATTGTCACCTTTTAATTGTAAATCCCTAAACAAATGGTCAAACACACCGCCAAAAATAACGTACATCATAGACAGGGTTTATTTAGGCTTATATAATATATAGCCCCTCTGAACTCAACTGACATTGAAACTTATCCCCTTTTTTTTCTTTTTATCGAGTAGGCTATTTTAGCCTTGCTTTACCATGAGGCAGAGATTTTGATACACTACAAAGCTTGCGATAGGATAGACGAAAGCTTGGCTTTTATCTAAAGACTCATAGTAATGCTGTTTTGTTATGGTTGTTGATGTTGTTGTTGCTGTTGTTGTTTAAAGACTCATTGTGTTGTTGTTCTTTGTGGCTGTTATTGGTGCTGATGTTGTTATGGTTGTTGATGTTGTTATGGTTGTTGTTGTTATGGTTGTTGTTGTTATGGTTATTGATGTTGTTATGGTTGTTGTTGTTATGGTTGTTGTTGTTATGGTTGTTGTTGTTATGGTTGTTGTTGTTGTTATAATCGTTGTTGTTATGGTTGTTGTTGTTGTTATAATCGTTGTTGTTATGGTTGTTGTTGTTATGGTTGTTGTTGCTATGGTTATTGATGTTGTTATGGTTGTTGTTGTTATGGTTGTTGATGTTGTTATAATCGTTGTTGTTATGGTTGTTGTTGTTATGGTTGTTGTTGCTATGGTTATTGATGTTGTTATGGTTGTTGTTGCTATGGTTATTGATGTCGTTATGGTTGTTGTTATGGTTGTTGATGTTGTTGCTATGGTTATTGATGTTGTTGTTGTTTGTTGTTGTTATGGTTGTTGATGTTGTTGCTATGGTTATTGATGTTGTTTTTTGTTCTTATGGCTGTTGATGTTGTTATGGTTGTTGATGTTGTTATGGTTGTTGATGTTGTTGCTATGGTTACTCATAATACATTAAACTTCCTTACATACAGAGCTTAGCTGTTTTCATAATAACAAAATTCAAAACGACGACAAAAAAATCTTAATACTAATACTAATAATAATAATAATAATAATGCGCCACATCTCCATGCATAACACAGAGCGTTTTAATAAACAACAAACTGTATGTTTATGGTTTAGTAAGGCTAGTTAGTTAGTTAGTTATTCATTGCTTACAGGGTCCAGCGGACTACAAAGAGCCGAACCAAGTCCAGCGGATTGCAAATAGCCGAATCAGTACCACAAAATCAGGACCACAACTTGGTTGAAAGAGGACTCACCCCTGATCTGTATAAAAGATCTGCTGAAACAACCCTAATGGTGACACTGAAGGCTCTCCACCAGCACAATAAAGGTATCCCACGCAGGGGACGCTGAGGCTATACTCTAATTTATCGAACCTCCGTTTATACAAACAAAATAGAATACAAACAACATTATAAAATATCAACAAAACACATACATATAAAATGCCTACATTGCTAAATAAGAATATCATAAGAAGCCTTAGTGACCATTTGGCAGAAAGCGTCGAATATTCCATAGCTGACCCAACAGACCTCAAACACAAATGAGGAGTTTGGGAAGAGTTTTCAAGAAAAAAGGTAGGTGACTGGTCTAGCGAAGAAGAAGATAGTATAGTAGATTGATAGAACAGAGAAGGGATGAGAAAAAAACAAAGGAAAAAGACAGCGACAGTTGGAATTTAAAGCCCTAAATTTTCAGAAAAGGGAAATACTATTTTATACAAAACAAAACACACACACACACACACACACACACACACCTACACACACACACACACACACACAAAAACCGGCACCCCCACGGGGGGATGTTGGTTGTCGTTATTACTTAGCAAACAAGAAAAATAAAAGAAAAGGGATCATTAATGAAAGAAAATCACACACACCAAACAAATAAACAAACACACACGCACACGCACACACACCCAAGCGCGCGCCCCCAAACGATAACTTTTTTAAAATTGCGAAACCGCGAAATCGAAATTGATTGATTGATTGTTGCTTTAGGTCCAGCGGACTCTTCCGAGCCAAATCAGGACCGGACAACCCCCAATCCGCATAAAAGATCTGCCGAAACAACCCTAGTGGGAAAATTGAATGCCCTCCACCGGCCAGTCACTTTACAATAAAGACATCCCACGCAGGGGACGGCTGAGGCTTTACCCCAACTACTCGAACCCCCGGTTACAAAAACAAAATAGAATACACACATCATTATAAATCATCAACAAAACACATACATATAAAATGCGAAATCGAAAACGGAAAGAGCAACAACAAAAACAACAAATAGATGGAGAATCACATAATTATATCAAAGCATTCAAATGAAAGGACAAAGGAATGAATGAATGACAGAAGAAAAAAAGATCAATGAAATATAAAAAATTGTTAGTGGGGGGAAGAAAAGGCAAGAAAAAAAAGAGAAAGAAAAGAAAAGAAAGAAAAAGAAGAAAAGAAATAAAGAACGATAGAAACAAAGAAAGGAAAAAAGAAAGCATAAAAAGACAGGTAAACAAACACAGAAAGAAGGTAATAACAATTAATATTTATAAAAAAAATAATATATATATATATATATATATATATATATATATATATATATATATATATATATATATATATATATAATATATATATATATATATATATATATATATATATATATATATATATATATATATATATATATATATATATATACTCACCACAGCAATCAACAAACCAGATGTATCAAGTATTAACCTTTTACCGTACACCACCGCACAATAATTATATCAAGTGCTGGACTGTAACGGGTGCAGAGTTCCTTCGCGTTCACACACACACACACATTTTTGTAAAAACGACATTCTGATGACTGTTGTGAAAAAAACAGGGATTATTTTGACACACTTTTCATTTTCTTGACATTTTTTTGACATTTTCAAATTTTTGAAGCTATCCCTAACCCAAACCCTAACCCTTAACCTAACCCTAAGCCTAAAACAGCTGTATCTATACCAGAACCCTATTTTGACGTCAAAATATGGCAGCCTTCCAAAAAAGTCAAAAGAAACCATGTGGAGTTTCATGAGTGTGTCTCTGTAACGTTGTTTCTACATGCCCACCGACACACACACACACACAACCATGTAGAAACGCCGTTGTGATGACTTTCATGAAACTCTATATACGTTACTTTGACATTTTTACAAATTTGTCCATTTTTTTAAGCTAACCCCAACCCTAACTCTAACCCAAACCCTTAACCTAACCTTAAGCCTAACACAGCCCTAAGCCTAACGGAACACTGTTTTGACGTCAAAATAACGGGGTCCGTTAAAAGAAAGTACGTAGAGGTTCAAGTGTATGTCAGAATAACGGCGTTTCTATCTAGCCACATGTCCACACACTTACACACACACACAACCACATACAAACACACCCTTTATTTCAGACAATAAAGAAGAAGGAGAAAAGTCAGAAGAAATGGTAGAAAAGGAAGGAATGGGAGGATTATGAAGATACTATTACAACATCTAAACATTGTCAAATGCATAGGAATTGTAAAAGAAGTTTATAAAAAAAAAAATAAAACATAAATATTTAATATATAACGTTACGAGGATTTGCATAAGTTTGGTTTTACCTTGAAGTACATTCCAAACTTCAACCAAATTCTCCAGTAGCTTGGAAGAAAATAAGATTAGAAAAAAAAAAGGATGACGTCACCATAATAAAGAATAATTGTTTGTGATCTGGTAGGGTCAACTATTTTTTTAAAATAAATACTAAGTTTAATAGAAATCCGACCATTAGTTTGAGAAAAAAGTGAATAAATGAAAATTAAAAATAGTACGTCACCACGATGACGTCACTCGATATAGATATGTTTTGACTAAGGCTCAACGAATCTGTAAACTCTTATTACATACAAAGTTTAAAGGAAATGAAAAAATAATCAAAATTTGGTGTCATCATGATTACGTCACTCGACTTGAATAAGTTTTGATTTACGTTGGAGGCATAGATAAAGTCTAAGTATATACCTAACCTGAACCATGTTCCTCCAGGAGAAAAAATAAAATTAGGGGGAAAACATTATGACATCACCACGATGACGTCTCTCGATAGGCATATTTTTCGTCATCTAGTATGGTTCACTATTTCCTAACTAAATACCAAGTTTCAAAGAAATCCGCCCATTACTTTTAGAGAAAAGTGGGCAAATGTCACCTCAGGACGGACGGACAAAGGCCAACAAAAAATAGTTCCAGAACTTTACAGCTCGGAACTATTTATTATTAAACGCCACAATAGAAGAATGGAAATTATGAACAAATGCGTCGTAAATTATTTTTTCTTGCTCAACGCCGATCAGCCCCTAATTAATATGATTGACATTCGTAAAGTAACTAACAAACACTATGCTGGTTTGAATTCTTGTAGTTGCTAATGAGCTCACTGGGCATGCTAAAGTGGTGTGGATGTTTTGTGGCTTTTAATAATAGGTTTCCAAAGAAACAAATGGTATAATGTGACTGACTGTGGATAGCGCATTAAACCGCCATAGTTTAAATATACGTTCAGTGACAGCCACTTTAAAATATTCTGCGTGGACTAATCCGAAGTTAATGAACATGTGTTTATTTTTAATCTTCTTCGATCTTCTGCTTGGACGATTAATTAATGAGTGTGGTTCTGACTGTTATATATTAAGAGCAGATTGGCCTTGGAGTTAGTCCTAAAGTCACCAGATTGTCACGCCTACAACTTAGTGGCAAAAAATATTTCTAAAAAAACGTTTTGTTTGTTGCCGTGGTGATGGTGGTGGTGGGGGTGGAGGTGGTGGTGGTGGTTTAATAATTCTGTAGACAATTTAATTTGTTTAATTTTACTCACGAATGCGATACAGAAGCCAGTCGTTTTATCAAGATACAAGCGTTAGACTAAAGCAAAACATTCGGGCACAAAACTTTAAAAATTCATCATCATCATGAGGTCATCATCATCATCATCATCATCATCATCATCATCATCATCATCATCATCATCATCATCAACAACAACAACAACAACAAAACAAAATCACCAAAAACAACACACAACAATTGCTGGACCCTAACGAGTGCAGGTTACCTCGAGTGCACACACGCACACACACGCACACACACACGCACACACACACACACACACGCACACACACACGCACACACACACGCACACACACGCGCACACACACCCACACACGCGCGCGCACACACATCCTGTATTTTAGACAATAAAGAAGAAGTAGGAGATAAGGGAGAAGATGAAGGAGAACAAGAAAGAGAAGGATTATGGAGAAATTATTCCGGGACTTTAAAAACCCTGACCTATAGGTGGGTGATCGCCACTTACACAAATACGACGATTGATGCATTAGACATTGCGCATAACAATGCAAGCTGGTGCCTCGGATGGCTGGATGATAATGTCACTCGATTTGCATAAGTTTGGTTTTACCAAAGAGCTTATTACGGAAAGAGGGGGAACTTCCATTATGTCATATACAAAAATGCGAGACGCTCTCACGGATTATTTCCCATTGCTCGGGCTGGCTATATTTCATCATCTGCTATATGAATGATCTGTGCGTGGTAACTTATTGAGCCTATGCCATTGGAAAAGAACATTTTTATGGCAACGTTTGCAAAAACCAAACTTTTAACCATCATTATTATTAACATTCCGCTACTGCTGTTGTTGTTTTTGTTTGTTTGGTTTTTTTGTTTATGTTTACTTATTGACATTTATTAGGTGCTTTTATGCTGCTTATGTGTGTATGTCATAGGTTCGTTTTCTGCCCTGGAATTTATTATTTTTTAATCAACGAAACGACAGATATTTTTAAATTAAAATATGCATGACAGACTGTTTCATTTATCCGAAACTGTGTAAATCCGTAATCGTGAGAGAGAGAGAGAGAGAGAGAGAGAGAGAGAGAGAGAGAGAGAGAGAGAGAGAGAGAGGTTGGGGGAAGAGAGAGCTCTGTCATTCAATCAATTAATCACAATAAAGCACAATAACAAAATGTTTCACTAATAGTGTGAATTTAATTTATATCAGGTGTCCCCCTAACCCCCAACCCTCTCACCTCCCACATCACTGGCTTAATAACATCAGTCACTTCATGGAAAATAATTAATCAGACAGAACAATCAGAACCTTCCACGCAATATAGATCTAATGCGCAGAAATTCACAGATCAGAACAAGGACTGAGTTTCTACATTACATGTTTTTTTCCGTTTACACTCAAACAAAAAGGGATTACAACAGATCAAGGACCATTTTTGTGTCTAGGTAAGGGGTTATCTTGCACAGTATTTGATCACGAGGAGAAAAAAGACTTAGTCTAATTTAACTTGTTAACATAAGCAGTTTGACGAAGCCAAACTGCCAATCTGGCATCTACTTTTGAAATATAAGCACAAATATAGTCAAACAACCTAGCAAAAACGTAAACAGTGAGCGACCTGTTGAACGTAAACTGTCAGCAAGCAAACTGTTCTGTTGGTGTCTTCTTTGTATTTGAAATTAATTTTTTGAGAAGCCAAGACCTTCAACTCTGATCAATATTGCTGAGTGCAGATGGCAATACTTTATATTGTCCTCACTATTTTCCATTGGTGCGCAATTTTAGGTTTCTGGTTTCAAAGGTCAATAATAATAGTGTGTGTGTGTGCGCGCGCGTATTTATGGAGAGAGAGAGAGAGAGAGAGAGAGAGAGAGAGAGAGAGAGAGAGAGAGAGAGAGAGAGAGAGAGAGAGCACCTTATTAAGCCACAATTTACAATCTGTTGAGAGTCAAGCTCAGCCTGCTGACAAGAGTTAGGGTAAGGGTCAGACCAGACTACAGATCAGATGCTTGAGATTCAAGCCCAGCCTGCAAGGCCAGTCTACCAGCTTGAAGCCCGAAAAAAAATTGGCTCAATAACCTTGAAAAAGAGAGAGAGACTGCACAAAAAAAAAAGAAAAGAGAGAGAGAGAGAGAGAGAGAGAGAGAGAGAGAGAGAGAGAGAGAGAGAGAGAGAGAGAGAGAGAGAGAGAGAGAGTAATTATCCAACACCCACAAAGTCTTCCAGTCATTATGTTCGTGAGCATTGTAATTAAATACTGGAATAAAATGACAGGTGAATTCCACGACACAGCGTGGTACGTTGGGTGTTTGGCAGGATTGCTGATACTTAACGCTGAGCTCACTAGCGCTTGTCCTGCTCAACAGCTGCTCAAGGTGTTGGTCAATACAGGATCTAACACAAGACATCTGAGGCTCCCACTCGTTGCCTTGGATGCATGGAAGACAACTGAGCAAAATCCTGGGGCACCGGGACTGGGAGACCATGGATTGGGAGACCATGGATTGGGAGACCAGGGATTGGGAGACCATGGTTTGGGAGACCAGGGATTGGGAGACCATGGTTTGGGAGACCAGGGATTGGGAGAGCAGGGATTTGGAGGCCAGGGTTTGGGAGACCAGGGATTGGGAGACCATGGTTTGGGAGACCAGGGATTGGGAGAGCAGGGATTTGGAGGCCAGGGTTTGGGAGACCAGGGATTGGGAGACCATGGTTTGGGAAACCAGGGATTGGGAGACCATGGTTTGGGAGACCAGGGATTGGGAGAGCAGGGATTTGGAGGCCAGGGTTTGGGAGACCAGGGTTTGGGAGACCAGGCATTGGGAGACCAGGGATTGGGAGACCAGGGATCAACAAATAACACTGTGACACCTTTATTGATCACAATGCAGTTTTAGTTATTGCAAATATAATAATATGAATATGAACTGCACTCCTCTTGTCCCTGACGAACACCATTCACAAATACAAATTAGGAAACAGCACTTTTTTCCTGCTACATAAAATGCGCTACTTTGTTTTCCAAACAGCGTGTGCCAGCATAGCAGAAAGAGGAATGGCAAAAGGATCCCACAGCATTCACTTTAAAACAAATAATGACAACAATAATCATTATAATAAGGGATATATGTAGCGTTTCTCCTATAAATAAAAACATTTCCAGTACAGGTAGCTGTGTTTTGGATAATCAACTTTCTGCTATAGCTCAAATATAATAAATAATAAGGAGAAAAAGAAGAGTATACAGTCCATTTTCCAATAAATAGAAATAGTTCAAAGTGCAATTATCGAACATTCATACACAGCTATTCACAATTTGAACAATGATTGATTTATTGTTGCTTTAGGTCCAGCGGACTCTTCCGAGCCAAATCAGGACCGGAATTTGAACAAACTTGTGTTGGTCATTCAGTGTCCTGTACACTACAAAGCCCTAATCTTACAAATAGTTTACCCCATTCACCCATTCCCCCCTCCCCCTTTAAAAAAAATAAAATAAAATAAAAAATATAATAAAATAAAACATATATATATAAAATGAACAACCCCAATAAACAGTACATATGATGTACATTTGTAAACTGTCACTCTAAGCAGATTATTAAACTATGCTTGGTGCAATATATAAGTATGAAATAAGAGAAACTCTTTGAAGTATGCAAACTGCACAACATTACATTACATGGTTATTGCTTTAGGTCCAGCGGACTCTTCCGAGCCAAATCAGGACCAGAGAAGTGAAAGAGGACTCAACCCTGATCCGCATAAAAGATCTGCCAAAACAACCCTAGTGGTAACACTGAAGGCACTCGATCAGCCAGTCACTTTACAATAAAGGCATCCCATGCAGGAGACGCTGAGGCTATACTCTAATTTATCGAACCCCCGTTTACAAAAACAAAATAGAATACAAACATCATTATACAATTTCAACAAAACACATACATACAAAATGCCTACATTGCTAAATAATATCATAGGAAGCCCCAGTGACCATTTAGCAGAAATCATCCAATATTCCCAAGCTGATCCAACAGACCTCACACACAAATGAGGAGTTTTGTCCCAGAAGAGTTTTCAAGAAAAACGGTAGTTGACTGGTCTAGCGAAGAAGATAGTATAGTAGATTGATAGAACAGAGTAGGAATGAGAAAGAACAAAGGAGAAAGACAGCGACAGTGGGAATTTAAAGCACTAAAATTCCAGAAAGTGGGGATACTATTTATACTGAAACCTTTGGCACCCCCACGAGGGGGTAAACTGCACAACAACCAGCTCTGCATTAGAAGTGACTAACATTAACACAACCAGTGTCACCGATACTTTTCAATATGATAGAATGTCTTTATGGGGTCCCACTAAAAAAAAAAAGAAAGATTAAACCAAATAACCTATTTTAAAAGTATGAATTTGATATAAATCTATAACTGTAATATGTGTCTATTAATAGTGTCAAATACTAAAAATAGCCACAAATTAAGCTCACGTCAGATCCTACAAGTACAAAAGCACAGCATTTATGGCTGGTTCGCCTGCAGAGCAAAATTTGTGAACATAGCTTTATTAGAATCCAAACTGTCAAAGCGTCTTGGTTGATTTGAGGAGCAATTGCCTACTATATCATCTTTCCCCGTGATAACAACTTAAATTGTGTGGTAAAATCCATCATGAATAAACAAACCAAGAATTTAAAGTTAATCCCTATATTATGCCTCATTCACCCCCTACTATTAGATTTTTCAGATCGTTTAACCAGCGTACTCCATCTTTCTCTGTCCTCAGCAACCCTCATGGCTTTCTTCAGTGTCAAGCTAGTTCATTCTTGAATGTTGTCCACCCACCTCTTTTTATGTCTCCCTCTTCTTATGCCTCCTTGCACCGTGCCTTACAGGATGGTCTTTACAAGGCCTGATGCTCTGGTGACGTGGCCATACCATAGGAGTTTCCGTTTCTTCACAACTGTGAGCAGGTCATCGTGTTGGCTTGTGTGATGGTCTGTTGGACTTCGTCATTACTAGTGATGTGCTGGGTATAGGAAATGCCCAGAAGTCTTCTGTAGCACCTCTTCTCCATGCTTTGTATTCTTCATTATATGGACAACATTCAATTTTTTTTTAAAGAAAAAGTTATTATTCATCCAAATTCTAACAGATTTTTAAAAATAATTGTTACACTAGTGTTTATTTCAGAAAGAAGCTTTGATGGCAACTTAATATTTCAGACCGAAGGTGAATTTATTAGGATACAACAGGTAAAACAGTGTTACTGTACTAACAAAACTGTATATCACTTTCACAGGTTTGCTTGGCACTGTAATAGGAATTCACAAAAAATTAGAAATAATAGGTCTCTGTCAAAAGCTTTGTCTAATGATTGACACCTCCGTCACCTCCATGCAATCGTACAAGACAAAACAAAAACCGCATGGGTCAAGCGCTCCTAGTGTTGTGATTTCACTGGGGTGGCAATAACTACTAGCCCACTATGTGATAACACACTCATACATTTTAACTATAATATTGCACTGAACTGAACACACGCATTGTTCGCTCCCATTGTCAGAGCTTGCCATATCAATTCCATGCAAAACTAAACTTATTTCAATTGAATGGTGGAGAGTACATTTGTCCACACAAGAAATAACTGTCAACCCACTCTCCCCCTCCCTTCTCCTTCCCTCCTCTCCCCCCCCCCCCACTTCCACTCCATTCCTTCCATCCATTTGTCATATATTGAGCAGGTAAAAATAGCACACACATCACTGCTGTGAGTGATACAGTTTAATGTATGGTATGGAATGGCGTTACATTGTGCAATAGGCCAATCACATTCATACCAGTGTAGTTACATAAATACATGAGATAAAAATCTTACTGAAAAAACTGAACAAATTGTCATTATGTATAGTATAATAATTAAATAGTTCCTTTTTTTACTAGTCCTTGCAGAGTACAGAAATGAGCACAAGTTTATTCCATAACACCACAATTCACAACACTTGTTTCCATGATATGAAGGTCATTTACAAACAAATCTGTTGCCCTCAAAAGCAGAATTGTAACCAAATATGTTAATTTATCCCCAAATCAAAATTATCCACAAGACAGGCTATGATAAAGAACTCACCGCCTCGCAAATCCATGTTATATACAGACAATGCTCAAGCGTGCTATGCAACAATCATTATTAATTTCAATAATAATAACAATGATCAGAATAATCATATTCGAAATAATCAGAATAATAATAAAAGTAATTTTACATCCTAATTTTCACACTATTCAAGATCATGACACACAGAGAATTTCCAATAACCTGAATGTTAAATCTATGAGAATTTCAAATGGTGATACAATTTCATGGGTTGCTAAATAGTTTTAATGCCAGTCAGCAACTCCTCGTGACAAAACTTCCTGCACTACAATGGCTGACTAACACAAAGTTAGAGATCTTCCACACATCACAACATAATCAATGATTACAAAATTTATATCACAGAATCTATTCACATGGCATTCAATAAGAAAGACGTCTGAACAACTGGAATGTCAACCTAATGTTAGAAATACCAACTTGATACACATACAGACTACATCAAATTCAAGTACTGCTATCAAGCACGGAACACTGAATTAATTTATGGCTTAAATACATAAATAAATAAAATATCTAGCAGACATTTTATAAAACCCTCTCAAACACTTCAATCCCCAACTTAAAAATAGTATTCCCTTTTTATGCACCGTATACAATAGGGCATTCGTCTTCCTCTTCCTCAAATCCTCTCTCGAGCAACAACCTGCACTTTTACACACACACACACACACACACACACACACACACACACACACACACACACACACAAGCACACTCACACAAGCACACTCACACACACACAAAAGCACATGACAACACACACAAACATGTGATGTGATACACGCATACAGAAATGTCAATACACGTTCATGCACACACACGTTTCGTAGCCAAACAAACCACACATAAATAATATTTAAAACAGGCATGCAATTACACCCTTGCATATATATACAACCTGCTCAAAATAAAAAAAATATGGCAGCTAAGGTGGCACCAACAAAAGAAAACTGACATGGCTTTGAGCAGCTTTTGAGCTGGTAAAGTGCAGAGACCCACAGGAATAATAAGCCCATTGCAACATCACCACAGCTTTTGTCAAAGGCAGCAAAGTCTACAACAATTAGGAAGAATCTGCAAATAACTTGGCCAATGTGGAAGCAGATTCCGTGAATCACAAAGACGAACAAAACGGACAAGTTACAATTAGCTCAGTTATTGACCCAAAAATATCGGTTCTCATCAGTTGTTTTTTTTCATCAATGTCCCTCTGCTCAGCAACTATTTTTTATTGCTTTAAAATCTTTTTTTTGGGGGGGGAATTGTTGTTTAAATTTTTGTTATATATTTTTTTAATTATGACCTACAGACATTGCAAAACATCAATCCATAAGAAAGTGTCAATTCAAAATAATGCAATACAAAATATAACACAATCACTGCTTTCAAACTTAACACACAAAACAAAACCCCAATAATTTACCTTCTATTTCCAAGGAAGCAAATTCTGCTGAAGTTCAAAGACATAACATAACATAACATAACATAACATAATTGTTGCTTTAGGTCCAGCGGACTCTTCCGAGCCAAATCAGGACCGGACAACCCCCAATCCGCATAAAAGATCTGCCGAAACAACCCTAGTGGGAAAACTGAATGCCTTCCACCAGCCAGTCATTTCACAATAAAGACATCCCACGCAGGGGACGGTTGAGGCTTCACCCCAACTTATCGAACCCCCGTTTACAAAAACAATATAGAATACAAACATCATTATAAACCATCAAAAAAAAACACATACATATAAAATGCCTACATTGCTAAATAATAACATCATAGGAAGCCCTAGTGACCACCTGGCAGAAAGCGTCCAATATTCCCAAGCTGATCCAACAGACCTCATACACAAACAAGGAGTCTTGTCCCGGAAGAGTTTTCAAGAAAAAAGGTAGGAGACTGGTCTAGCGAAGAAGACGATAATATAGCAGATTGATAGAACAGAGCAGGAATGAGAAAGAGTAAATGAGAAAGACAGCTACAGTGGGAATTTAAAGCACTAAATTTCCAGAAAGTGGGGATACTATTTATACTGAAACCCCTGGCACCCCAAAGAACATAGGACATTGCTACTCACAAAATCACACCCAACTAATACACAGAACAATCTAGACACACATCGCTATCCCAAAACAAAATTTTAGCACTTTGGAATAAATGCCATACTACGCATTAGATAAATTATAATACTAGAAGTAGAATAACAAAAGACTAATTATCCAGCTCTAAAGATGAATAATGTACAAATAAATCTTAATTTTTACCCATTAAAAAACAGCTGACATCTAACATAAAATAAATCTGAAACTATACACTATACACTAATCAGACACATAAATTTTAATTGACTGGAAACTAGATACATCAGCGGACATAAATTTCAATAAATCTGAAACTATACATGACTAGACTGTAACACAAACCAACAACATTACGATGGAAACAATTAAAATTGTATAACTGATCTTTTGATGTCTTACTGCAAATTTTAGCTGTGCAACTTGCATCAGTCAAACCTGTCTCAGCACTGCAACACTCCTCACAGCAGTGTGAAAAAAGAAATATTGTAAGAGTTTGTGGATACATAAATCATAATATACCGGCGTAACCCGAGGACTTACTGTAACCGCGTAAGACGGAACGACGCGTAATATTATTTATTATATTTTTATGGGGAGGAGCGTCGTAACCTGAAACAACATAAGTCGAGACCGGCGTAACCCGAGGACTTACTGTATATATATATATACAGTAAGTCCTCGGGTTACGCCGGTCTCGACTTATGTTGTTTCAGGTTACGACGCTCCTCCCCATAAAAATATAATAAATAATATTACGCGTCGTTCCGTCTTACGCGGTTTAGCGTCGTAAACAAACGGGAGCTAGGTTCTGGCGAGCGGCGGAAGAATATGCTTTGTTGTGGTTATATGGCGGGGAAGACGGCGTCGCTTCATACGCTCAGTCATGGTATATACGCCATTTTGGTTTACGCTGTCCATCTCTCACGTGTTTTATCGGTTTTTGCCCTTCTTCTGATGGCAGTGCATCAAAGAAAGGAAAGGCCATCACCATGGAAGTTAAAATGGACATTATAATATTATTACTTTTTTTATGTCATTAACAGTTACAGTACAGAATATAGCACTGTACGTACAGTACAGGTATTTTTCTTTATGTTCCAACTTACGTTCCGACTTACGCTGAAATCGGGTTACGACGCGTCCAACGAACGGATCTTATGTACATTGCTAACAATGTGGGGTATGTGATGTAGTGATTAAATTTGAAATAAAAAGTGACTGGCTGCAGGGTGTTTAACAGGTATAGGTTTGTTGGTAGGGACATTCTAATAAGCCTTTACATGTCCCTTCGGTCAACATTCAAGATATTTATTGTCATCATTTACAAAAGGAAACTTGCCAGATATTAAGAAACATTTTGTTATCAAAACTGTGAAAGGGTTTGATAATTTTCCATGAAAAAAACAAGCTGCTTGTTTTAATACTTGTAGATATCCGTAACAATTCCCATCAAAACTATGACACATGGAAGACAAAATCTGAAGTTGAAAATGTGTGAATGTAATGATCAAATCCTCATCTACACACACCAACACCGTGCCAATGGACACACATACAAGAACTTTAATATCTCAAAAAGAAATGTCATGCACACTCACACAAGCAATCATGCACACCTCAAGCATGTGTCTATCCTGCTCCACCAACACAACATTCCAAGACAAACACAGACAAAAGTGATAGAAACAGAGGGTGTTGCCAATATTATTTTAGCTCTATCACAGAAACCAGTGCCAACAAAAAATGATATGCGCTCTCACAGGTTCCTCATTTAGGACAATTCAACTACACCATGATTATACAACATTATACATTATTCGCATCTTGGCGTGGTAAAAATTGTCACATCGAGATCGAATAATATTCACGAGTGTGCTTTGCGTGCGAGTGCGATATTGTCTGATCGAGATGTGACCATTTTTCATATTTCACGTCTAAGATGCGAATAAAATTTATATATTAATTTCTTCAATGTGATCAACAAAAAAAAGTATTCGAAATTGGACTAGAGGAGAAAGATGTGTGTGAACTACCACTTTGCTTTGCACTAACGTCATCAAAATGGGCAAGCAAAAATAGTCCAAAACTCAGAAGCTTTCAATCACATTTATTCAGCATGCACACAAACATAAACGCAGTCACGCAAACCCACCTGCACAACCACTCACACACATACACACAGTACAACAAAAATGAATGCCAGAACCGGACACATGACAGGTGTCTTCAACCAAACTTGACCAGTAGAAGACTGCCAATTTCATTCATTGACTCATCTCCGCTTCATTCAAAATGTAGGCCTAATTTTCAGTCAACTCTAGCTTAGGCAGTCAATGAAAAACAACGCCAGTTTCCATTAATAATTCAGTCGGTCCATTGACTCTTTTGACTTTACCTTTCCTTGAAATAACTGTAGCATTTGTGAATTAGTGACGGTTTAGTAATCAAATCTTGCTGTTTTAGCGCGTCTTAGAAAATACAAGAAAAACATTTGGTTTTTTTAGCCGTTTGCATCAAAAACATAGGAGCCTGCGTTAAATTGGTTAAAGTAGGTCCTGTGTCTTTACCTCTTTTATACTCAAAAGCTTGCTAGAAACATCATCATCTGTGATTAGTCGCACTCTACTTGGCCAATGAAAATATAAGACACTTGCGGAAATGGATACATATACTTTAATCAACACAACATGTTGCTTTTATCCCCATAGTATAAGCGTACGTCCAGCACAATATCAGCTACAACAAGGCAAAGACAGGCCTTTTTTACTATCACTTAATCTTTCCTTTGTTTTTGTTTGTCCAGCTAGTCCCCTTATTTCAAGTTTAATGACATTGAAATAACAGCTAATTCTAAAACAAACACCACACACACAACTTGCTAAATGCATCCTCGTTCATTCCTTAATGTATTTCTTTCATCATCAAATTCATCCTCATCCTCATCTTTACCATTGTGCTTTTAGGTTTATTTGACTTTATCATCATTGTCATTTTTCCAACGTTATTATCACTGTCCAGTTTCCATTATCATCACCATCTTGCTTCAAAAACGTCACATATATGACATTTTAAACGTTGTTTTGGAAGAAAGATGACCACGATGATTTTACATATATCAGGGGCGGATTTTGGGGGTGTGCACTTGTGCACGTGCACACACCCCTAGCGATCAAAAAAAGAAAAAAAAGGGGGGGAGAAAAGGAGAAGAAAGAAGAGAAAAAAAACTATACTAATTCTCACCATACAGTTTCATGTACCTCAAAAAAAATTTTTTTTTTTTAATTATTATTATTTTTTTTATTCATCAGATCTAGATCTACAGGTATTTCTTGTACATGCATTAAGTCAGTTTTGAATAAAACTGATACGAGTGGCTATTTCTTATTTTATTTGCAGTAACCTTACATGTACCTATCTTTTTATAAACCTTTATGCAAGATGTTCTGCTATTGTAAATGTTATCATCAGAGTTTGCAGAGGAGTATGTGTGTGGGGGGGGGGTGTGAGGGGGCGCTAAAAGAGGACTTTTAGCACAAAACAATACTGTTTTCAGTCCTTAAAATAATGCCCAGAATGCACCGGCTTGCACAGATTTTAACCATTATTTTCACATTTTTCGCGCGGGGGAGGGTGGGGGGAGAGGGGGTTGGGGGAGGTATGCCCCCGGATCCCCCTAGTTCACTGCAGGCTCGCGCCTGTGGCTTTGCCACTTCGCATTAATGATTTCAGGGAAGAGTGTACACCCCCTCAACAATGGCAAAATCCGCCCCTGTATAGATATATTTCATACCGCTGTCAAATTATTTACTAACATATACCTATGTCATTTCCTTCTCAATCTGGTATTTCCACTTTTGACATTCTAAAAAAGGTATTGTCAAAATGTTTGTCCCATAACCTTTGACAAGAGAGAGATTGTTTGGGACCTCCTTTCTCTAATTGCTATCTATCATCTGTGCAAAGGTACTTCTTGACTTGACTGGATGACAACATCACTTGATCTTAAAGTGAGGAAGAGGCGTGAGGTCAACCTCACAGTGTCCCACTGCACGGCCACCGTTACAAAACTTGTGCAGCGTTTGTTCCCACAAAGGCGTTGGAGGAGATAACACAATGAGGCATACCATCACAAAGAGAGTGCCATTTTTTGGTAACAATTTGCCCCAGCACGTTTGCTACAGTGAGGAAGTTCAGCACAACTGTCATCACTTTCTGTCCCACTGCAGTATCACATAGAAAAATGTGTCCACCCAAAATACAGCCAAGCCCCTAGCTAGAAGAGGTAGCGGCGGTGGTGATGGAAAAATTAGGGGATGGGAGGCAGAGCCAGGAGGACTGAGACGTGCTGCACGAGATGCGAAACTGGTAGGACCCCGACGACAGAAAGAGGAAACTGCAGCTATGGTGAAGGCTCTCCTCTGGCGACAGCTGGAAAACACACAGGCACAAGAAGGTCAACAATGCAGACCACAATGCACCCATAGGCACACACACAACGCATAACCCTCAATATCACAGTCCAACACACAGCCTAGACTTGACAAATCCATCAAGCGTTTCTACTTCTTCTTCTTCTTTTTTCTTCCTCTTCTAATTATTAGTCAAGTCAAATCTAAAAATCTTTATTCACAAAAATACAGTTAAAAAATTGGCATGTCGCTTGTAAAATCAAAAATAGCAACATACACACACTCACAAACACCCACACACACACACACACACACACACACACACACAATAGGCAGCCTCACAGTTAAAGAATACACATAGACACACAAGATCACTGATAACCACGGGCGACACAGAAGGTATAACAGGCACGTAAAAGATTACAAGTTTCCATGTACAAAAACAAGGATTGGAAATCTGCCTAGGTAAAAATAATTATAGTAGCCTAAAGTAATGAATCAATAAATACATTTGTATAAATAAAGACCAATATGTTACATCTCCTGCTGAGGTCAGTGCCTTCACATCCCTCCACCCAACCCTTCACACATCTCTCCACCACCATCTCCGCTTCTCGCTAAACAGTATTACTATATACATGTAGTCATTAACTGCGTCCGTTGCATTTCTTACCAGAGGAACAGATACAGTAGGAGATCCAAGGCACAAATAGGAATCCAGGTCAGGGTGGTCATGACCTTGACACTGGCCTGCCCCCTGAGTGGGTTCTACGGTCAAAGTCAGGAGCTGATGAGTCTCCTTGGCTGCAATGAGAGGCAGAAGAAATGGGTTTACAAAGCAGGAACAAAATAGCTGTGACTATCCTTGGACACAAGATGTTGCGGTCAGGGTTGGAAGATTTAATGATTTAACGATTTAAAGATTTAGCGAACTAAATTTTTGGTTAAAGGAAATTTAACGCTTTAATGTTTTTAAAAAGTTAAAGAAAATTCAACGAATTAAAAAATAAAAGTAACAATTATCGATTTCTTTTGTTACAATTTTTTTCGTTACGTCAGTTTGATTTTCCACCACAAACAACAGATGCCTATGCGCGAAGCTGGTTTGACTCAGTTGCAGCCAGTTTGAGGCGGTTTGGATTAGCCTATGTAGACGTTGCCTACCCTGCATCAGTTCATATTAAATTTTGAGATCGTGAAAAGAAGATGGCTTCCTGCAGAGATTCGAGTGATGAAAGTTTGCCAAAATTTGTAATGGAGAATTTTGGGGAATTTCTGTAAATATGTGTATATTATATACATACTGTGTATGTGAGAGATTCTTTTTTTATTCTAGCTGCTGTATTTGAATGCTTAGCTTAATTTCTTTGTCTTTGTGCGTGGGTTAAAATGCTTGGAAGGGGTGTGAATGAGTGTTGCAAGGACAGATTAGAAAAAAATTTAGTCTAATATCTCTCTATTCTTGTTGTTAATAAAATATCAAATCAAATCACATTATTTGTTCTTGATTTTTTTTTCAGTGTGTTCATAGATTACATGGGTTCTAACACAGGACAGTTGTATGTAA
Source organism: Oncomelania hupensis (assembly GCA_036898135.1). Lineage (NCBI taxonomy): Eukaryota > Metazoa > Mollusca > Gastropoda > Littorinimorpha > Pomatiopsidae > Oncomelania > Oncomelania hupensis. Next base: position 6,373,599 of record CM072526.1, on the reverse strand, counting down.
ATTTTTTTTCACTGCATACCACTTTTTTGGGTCTGAGCTGAGCAATAATTATCATTCATGTATTTAACGCAAATTTATTTCTTTAAAAAACAAATTAAAGAAAATGTATTTCTTTAATTTTCAAAAAAAATTAAAAGAAAATTTATTTTTTTAACATTTTACCCAAATTAAAGAAAATGTATTTCTTTAAAGAAAAAAACGTAAAGACTATCAACCCTGGTTGCGGTCCAAGCAAGACTGATATAATCGGGCTGTCATTACAACACAATGAATGGACATAACTACATGTCTGTTATCACTGCTTGTCTGACATCACTGGCTGTCAGACAGCACAGCATGCTTTTTTCCCCTGTATCTGTGTTTATAAACTATCTGGATTCTCGTCTGTGACAGTAGATTGACGGGACAGCCATAGAAGCCATTTGTGACTATAACTGCCATTTTGAGAGTTTCCTGCAAACACCTTGTCGCCAAAAAAGTGTACAACTCCTTATTGATGCTGTTCATACTGAGTTTTATAAGCTGAATCAACTTACAGTAAAATATCAGGAAAATGGTAGTAGCGACTATGAGGACATAACATTGACTGGATTTAAAGACACAGAGCCTAAAGCCTTTCTGAACATATTCCTGTCTCATCCAAACATAACAATGACTGGAGTTGAAGACACAGAGCATAAAGCCTTTCTGAACATATTCCTGTCTCATCCAAACATAACAGGCTGGGTTTGACCTCTGCCGTAGCTCAGCGGTAGAGGGTTTTCCTGGCACACCAATGACACAGGGGCCAATCCTATGGTGTGCAAGATAAAAGTGCCCATTTTTCTTTTCAGCAGTATGATTGCTCTAGTGGTTCAGTGTTGATTTATGTCCCTACCCTTCTTCCCAGGGATGATTACCCGCGTCTGCCCAATAGGTTGCTAATGGTGGGTGTAGATTTCAAACTTCAATGTCCATTCAATCATGCCTGATTCATATGTAAGTCATTTGTACAACACATAGCATGGGGTGTAATGCCATCAAAGCTATTGTTCAGTGGATACCCCCGTTGGGGTGCCAGGGGTTTCAGTATAAATAGTATCCCCACTTTCTGGAAATTTAGTGCTTTAAATTCCCACTGTCGCTATCTTTCTCATTTGCTCTTTTTTCATTTCTGCTCTGTTCTATCAATCTGCTATACTATCGTCTCCTTCGCTAGCCCAGTCTCCTACCTTTTTTATTGAAAACTCTTCTGGGATAAGACTCCTTATTTGTGTATGAGGTCTGTTGGATCAGCTTGGGAATATTGAACGCTTTGGATCAGCTTGGGAATATTGAACGCTTTCTGCCTGGTGGTCACTAGGGCTTCCTATGATGTTATTATTTAGCAATGTAGGCATTTTATATGTATGTGTTTTGTTGATAATTTATAATGATGTTTGTATTCTATTTTGTTTTTGTAAACGGGGGTTTGATAAGTTGGGGTGAAGCCTCAGTTGTCCCCTGCATGGGATGTCTTTATTGTAAAGTGACTGGCTGGTGGAGGGCATTCAGTTTTCCCACTAGGGTAGTTTCGGCAGATCTTTTATGCGGATTGGGGGTTGTCCGGTCCTGATTTGGCTCGGAAGAGTCTGCTGGACCTAAAGCAACAATTATGTAATGTAATGTAATGTAATGTAATGTAATGTAATGTAATGTAATGTTCAGTGGATGCACCTCCTATAGTGATGTAACCTGTCACCACCCACAGATAGTACTGCTGAATCTCCCTATTACTTAGCAGTATCATTTCCAGTGAACGCACATAAATCTGACCTGCACAAAGAGTGACGTCTACAGTTACTGAGGAGGACGATGGAAAACTCATCAGCCCTGGCGCCGTGTAGTGTTGTCCGTTCACCGTCACTTCTGCAACAGGAAACCATGCAAGACACTGAATAACGCTACACCACCACACAAAAGCATTGAATTGTGGGCTAAAATAACATCATTTTTTTTTATTTAAATAATGGTTGCTTGTAGCGAAAGGGTGCAACTGACAGGATCATCTCCCATCCATAGGTTGTTCAGTATTGGTCGAATGGGTTATGTCCCTTTGCTCTAGTTTACACTCACACCTACATTAGGGTAGAACCTTGATAGCGTTAATCCCCTTTCAAATGTCTTTCATCGTGCACTAAATGATAACAATTCCTTCCATAATTATACTGTTATTGGTTTACTGTAGATAAAATGAGTCCACGCTAACTAAAAATGAGAAAAAACTTATTTTTCCATTTTAATAAAGACGCTTTAAGGAATGATCCCCAGTAGCCTTACCCCATGTTATATCTGGCTGCCGTATCGTGTCCAACTGGTCTTCACTCCACTTCAAATAGTCAATGCTGACCTTGCCCTTAACCTTCTCTGCTGGCTAAAAAGTAGGTCAAGGTCAAAGGGTCACAAAAAAAACCAAAAAAACATTCAAGGCAGCAAACTAAAATAACGTTGTGATGATTTCAATAGACAGGTAAAGTAACGTTTAAACATTTGTTATTGCGTGTTCATGGATTATGACGCCTCTTGCAAAATTTAGAGTATAAATATATTATATAGCCGATGGACACAGTCATTTTCATGACAGCGACCATAACGTGTGCCTGTGGGCTCTGCTCTTATGTTCAGTGAGAAGGTAACCCATATAAACCCACATGGGTGACAAATATTGTCCAAACATCCACAATCACAATTATTATTGGTCTTATAATAACAAATAATAAATAATTGAAATCAATTCAAACTCCACCCTTGTCCCTCATAGAACGCTCCACGAACATTACGTAAAACAAAGCTCGCTCACACCAGACCGCCTGTGCTTACATACAGTACTTGGTACAACTAAAACATCACAACATTCATACTATCCACAATCATAAGCAACCAAGTGCACTAAACAATTGTTGTTATTATTATGTAATTACAACTAAAGATTGTCAAAACAATACAGAAATCGTAAGCAAAGGATACCATATTCCACCGCACATCAACGTAGGTGGACAGATGCTGACTGTGAAAGTCGGGCGAACGCCAAATGCGGTATTTGGCTGGAACTCGAGACACAAACTTGTCGGCAGAGGTCAGCTCAGGAAAGTTCACCCTGGGTATTGTCACTGCTACCCTGTATAATTATGAAATGATTGTGGGTAGAATGCAGGGTGGATCAGTGAATACAACACACACCCGGCATGTGAGAAGAACGTGGGTGTGCATCACAAGTGTGACAAGACATTTTTCTTACAATGGTCAACTTTCTTTAATGACTCTGTAAATGGGGGCTAACCTCCCTTTCCCGTCTGCAGCGACAAATTAAAGAACCCCGGTAGTTCTGTCAAACGAGACAATGGCAAGCGCTATCAAACATTTAGGTATACATTAGGGTGGCTCAGTTGTTTTAGGAGTATTGAAAGTGCTCTTGATGCTGCAAGTTGTGATTCAGCAGGTTTGAGGGGAGGGGTGGGGGGTGGGTGGGTGTTGGAGTCAGATCCTAATTTCTACCTGCATCGTGAGCAGCTCCATGAGCTGAGAAGTGTACTATACAACAACAAATAACCTTCATTGTTAACCATTTTCTTTGTTTAATTTCGTGTTCATATTGAAATATCTGAGAGAAAGGAGCGAAGAAAAAAATTAGAAAGCTGGCCTACCTTATTTGGGGAGGAAGAGAGAAGACAAAACAGAAGGAAATTATTATTGAAAGATGACCAACCGCCTGCACTGCTGGGGTTCAATGATGAGAGGTGGAGATGGGTCAGCAGAAGAGTTGTCGCACTGGACGTCAACTTGATGACTGGACGCGTTGAGGAGATCCAGCACCAAGGTGACATCTTGCCCACTGGACATACAAATGCTGCATGCAAGTCTTTTGAATACACATACAACATACAATATTCATACAACATACAATTCATACAACACACAACTTTGTACACAATTTGACCCCACCATCACTCCCTCCCCTTCCACCCCATTGATATCAACATTGCACGCTGCACAACATGCAGCAATAATAATAATAATAATAATAATAATAATAATAATAATAATAATAATAACAATAATACATAATATTATATAGCATCCTGTATTATTATTATTATTATTACAACATGCAGCAATACCATCACTGCCACAAATAATAAAGTGTAGGTTGTTCATCATTGCTGTCGCTCTCCTCACTCCAATCGGAAGGAAACAGATCGACACAGTGAAAGTCCAAATCACTTTCCTCTTCATCACTCACCTGCACCAAATCAGCCTCCTCAAATCCTTCAAATGGGTCATCCTCTTCTGCAACAATCTGACGCCATCATTCTCTTTGCCTCTATCCTGACCCATCCCATAACTCAAAGGTCTTTGGGGCACCACAGATGATCGTTTAACCAAAGTACTCCATCTTTCTCGGTTCTCAGCAACCCTCATGGCTTCATTCAGTGTCGAACCAGTCCATTCTCGAAAGTTGTCCTTCCACCTCTTTTTCCGTCTCCCTCTTCTTCTGCCTCCTTCCACCATGCCTTGCAGGATGGTTTTTGCAAGGCTGGATGCTCTGGTAACTTGGCCATACCATCGGAGTTTCTGTTTCTTCACCACTGTGAGTATATCATCATGTTGTCCAAAGACTTGTGTGGTGGTCTGTTGGGCTTCGCTGTTGGTGATGTGCTAGATACAGGAAATGCCCAGAAGTCTTCTGTAGCACTGCACCTCATCTTTGCCTCTCAAACTTTGAAAAATCACTGTGTGCGGTCTACAGATTCTAAAAATGCAGTGAAAACTCCGCCGGAACCTCAGGAAATCGTGATCATGTGTGCGAGAGTCTCGCACGTTTGCTATGATTAGATTTCCATGTGGCAGCCACTGATCTGGCCACACTTTTACAGGCCGCTGCTGAGCATGCACAAAGCAAAAATATCGGTCGCTCTGTATGTAAGAGGGTTAAAATTATTTCTAGTATGTAAATAAAAAAATAAACAATTTTTGTGTTAGTTGCCTGACCTGCTGGCCGGCATGGTGTTCCAGTTGGTGATGAAGATGGAAGGGAAGATGTCGACGGTGACAGCCAGAGAGCATCGCCTGCAGTACCCTTCCTCTCGTCCCGGCCCGCCACTGTACTCTATACACAGCACACCTTCCAGCGTGTGCGTTCCCTGTAACGTCGACCAAAATGCACAATCTTTCAGTGATGAAGGCCATCCACTCAATTCATATTACTGGCTTTAGGTGAAAAGGGTTGTTCTTTCAGCACCACTGGCCATCAAATGTATTACCAATACTCTCGGCACAATCCAACGACTTACACACAAATCAAATAACGTTCCAAAGGCCAGTTTCCACTAAACGAGCAGCTTGAGGCTAGCTGAGCGTCAGAGATCTACCCACCATAGGCTGTGTGCAGGCGTCTGCCCTCTACAGTCTCTGGTACTGACATTGGAGGCAGCCTAACTTTCAGGACTGCCTCTTTAAGCTTAGTTACCAGCCCAATGGTGGCAAAGGGTCTAATTTAGAACGGAAACGTATGACACAGACACCTACCTTCTCATTATCATTGTGTGACCGACTAGATATAGATGATGAGGCAGCTTCTGCAACAAATCAGGAAAGGCAAAGGTTAATTTTTAACTGCTCACCATTTCATGTGGATGTTTCATTCATTACTTCAAACAGCTTACTACTACTACTATGTCAAGCAGGTGCATATAGAAATTGGCACACTGAGAAGTCTACATCTACATCATCATTATCATCATCATCATCATCATCATCATCATCAATCTAACAATAGTAACCTTAAAGTTGGCAAGAGAAGATCAATGTAAAAGAAGCACCTCAAACCTCTTGTCGAAGACCAAAACAAAACTCATATTTTTGTGGAAAGTACACAATACGACTCACACCACTACAAGCAAGCATGGGAACAGGGGTAGGAGGGAGGGGGGAAAGAGAGAGGGGAGAAGGGGGAGGGGGGACTCCACCAGAAAACAACAAAACAAAACCCTGGAACTTACCAGGGGAAGCCACTGGGGGCAAGAGGAAGTCACTGTGGGCATACAGACAAACAGCAATACAGAGTTGTGCCCCTGGTTGCAGTGGTAGCTGTGATTGTATGTTTTCATTACTCCACTCAAACATTTTCTCTGTCACCTCTGAAACGTAAAGACAGCACAAAATCATAGCAAATCAGCTTCATTACCGACCTTCTCATTGGGTAACTAAAGGACTGGTTGTTCTCTTTTATATTTTCTTCTAAATATGTATTGAAAAGCTAGGTTTCAAATCCCAGATCCGAACCTCCCTTAGACAGGCATGCCTACCCTTAATTTGAAGTTTCAGTATTAGCTGTTTCAAATTTCAGCATTACTATTATTGATTTCCTTATTTACTTTTACTGCCTATTGTTTTTTCTACTCAACCTTTTTGATATTATGTGAAGAATCATAGATTGATTTGCTGCTACAATCTTCTTTTTCTTCTTCAAAGCCTCATAATTCTTGATATGCTGTGGGCCTTCCACGTGCCGCTTGATGTGGTTCATACCACCGGCGGAGATGCCAAACTGTTGGCATAAATCTTACTTTTGAGTCAGTGCTGCTGCGAATAACGAAAGGACACTTTTTCAAATACAAGGCAATATATGTCTGCCCCTTGCGCCGTTTTTTGAAGATTCCGATTCAAAATGACTTTGCTTAGCCATTCGTTTGGACGCCATGTTTTGAATTTAGTCTCACGAGCAACGATCTTCACAGCGAATGCGCACAAACTGGTTCGGCAAACTTCGGTGCCTCTACCGGAAACTTCGATGCCACATTAAACCGGATTCGGCCGTCTTCGGAAAAACGTTTCGCGGTGCATTACCACAGGCCAACGAGTTCGATTTCTTTTCCCTCAATGTTGTTTTTATTTATTTCCGGACCCTGAAACAAGTATCCGTATTTTCCGTAGCGTTTGCAGTCTTTCAAATTTCCGGAAAAAATAGGGAAATTGCGTACGGGTAGGCATGCCTGCTTACATCTTACATCTCCTTCCACCACACTCACATCACTTCTTCCACCCTTTGTCTATTCTTTTCCCTAAAGTCAGCAATGTTTCTCCCCAACGATAATTGTTATTTACAACACCTATCCTATTGGTACAGCTGGTAATACAATTGGGTTGTACTGCATTGGCGAATAAATGGTGACTGGGGCGGTAGTACCTCTAGTTTCAATGCGCGAGTCCAGCCGCAAAGAGAGAGAGGTGACCGGATAGGAACTGATGTTGTGGAGCGTGATCACACAGTCTTTGCTGAAAATGAAACACAAACATTTTTCACCTTCAATCACACCAGCTCAATGCCTATGTGAACAGCACTCTTAGGTTCTCCCACATTTTGCTGGCTGCGGGCTATTTATAGCTTGCCTACACCCTCCTTTTCAGTGAAAGGAAAGGAAAGAAGAGCACCGGCAAAGCTATTTATAGCTAGCCTGGCTGAACTAACTTCAAAACCTAAAAGCTTTGGTTGAGTCGGTGTGCAATGCTTTTGCTATGTAGGCACTGACACAGCGACGAGTCAATCACAACGTCTGTGCTGAAAACTAGCAACAAACGTCACTCTACACATAAGCCTAAGAGGCCATGAAAAGAGCAAATACCTAAAATAAAAGGCAAAACAGAAGGAAATACCTCAAATATAGGCAAGACAGAGCAACTACCTAAAAATAAAGGCAAAATGTATCAATCAAAGATACAACCCAGAGCGTGACTGACCTTTGTCCAGCGTACAACAGAGCTGAGGCATTGGCCACCACTGTGGCACTGTCGGGGGAGGAGGAGGAGGAAGCAAAGGAGGCGGCTTTGGGCAGGGAACATTCTAGAGACAGCTGGGGCAGCGGCGGCACCACCTCAACGTTGTAGTGAGAAGGCACGCCCGTCCCGATGTCTCGTAGCCTGCAGTGACTGTGCACACCAAACACTTGCGTGTCGTAGCCTAAGACCACAAACATTGCTATGTTTTACATAACTTTATGCCTGTCAGTATAGCAATATTGTATTAAGGATTACACACTATATGCTAATGTACTGGAGTGTCATAGCATAAAATAAATAAAAACTGTAAATTTGAAAAAAACCAGTAAATTTATCACATAAAAAAAAAAAAATACCGCGACCCCAAAAGAAAGTTTTCTGGAGAAATAAAATAAACAATAGTAATTTATTTTGATTCAGTCAATTACAAATGATAAATAAAGCAGAGTTTTGGGATTATTTCACTTGTTTCTGCACTTGTCTATTTGCCTAATAATATTTCACCAACCTAGAATCTTGAGCATGCCCGGTGACTGGGGTTTGGTGAGAAGTTTGATGGTGAGCGGTGAGTGGCTGGAAGGGATAGTGGGACTGGCAGGAAATACTTCCACCTCCAAGCCTTCCGTCAGCAAACCCTGAACAATAAGCAGCAATAATAATAATAATAATAATAATAATAATAATAATAATAATAATAATAATAAGAAGAAGAAGAAGAAGAAGAAGAAGAAGAAGAAGAAGAAGAAGAAGAAGAACATAATAATAACAATGATAAAAACGATAATCAATATAAATAATATTAATAGCTATAATAATTAATGGAAGAAGCATATGAATAATACTAACAATCATCATCATAAATAATAATTTTAAAACAACAATAATTATAATACCAAAAACAAAAAGAAACTCCACAGTGTGTAAGCCTAAGAAGATGACTAATACAGAAGACTGCAAGGACCAACGTCACCACTGAAACATGTACCATTTAAAACTATACCGCACAACCTGTTTTCTATCCCCAATAGGCCAGGAAGCATAATCTGACATTGTGCATCATGAAATAGTTCAATAGCTCTCCCTTTACGTCGACCTAAAGCCAAAAGTGGTACCCAGTCGACGTACAGATATGGATAGAGATAGAGATAGTGAGAGAGATAGAGATAGTGAGAGAGATAGAGATAGTGAGAGAGATAGGGATAGTGATAGAGATAGTGAGAGAGATAGAGATAGTGAGAGAGATAGAGTTAGTGAGAGAGATATAGTGAGAGAGATAGAGATAGTGAGAGAGATAGAGATAGTGAGAGAGATAGAGATAGTGAGAGAGACAGAGATAGTGAGAGAGACAGAGATAGTGAGAGAGATAGAGATAGTGAGAGAGATAGAGATAGTGAGAGAGATAGAGATAGTGAGAGAGATAGAGATAGCGAGAGAGATAGAGATAGTGAGAGAGACAGAGATAGTGAGAGAGACAGAGATAGTGAGAGAGATAGAGATAGTGAGAGAGACAGAGATAGTGAGAGAGACAGAGATAGTGAGAGAGACAGAGATAGTGAGAGAGATAGAGATAGTGATAGAGATAGAGATAGTGAGAGAGGCAAAGACAGACAGGTCGGTATGTACCATGTACAACATGCGCAGCTCCACAGACAAAGGGTTGACCACCTGCAGCTGGACCTCACATACGTCTTCTGCCACCCACTTAAAGTCTGAAAAGCAGCAAACAAACACGCAAAACAAGGTTATTCACAACAGGCAATGGTATCACAAAGCCACAGTTTAGACACAGGTCTAGCAATGCCAACAAAGTATATGTCACAACTTTATCAGAAACCCACAGTCCAGACAAGTCTAGCAAACTCAACAAACAATCTATATGACTTTATAAATCCAGTCTAGATACAGTTTTAGCAATAACAACCATCTATACATACAAGCACATTGAAACACACACAAGCACAGAGTCCAGCCTCACAGATGTAAGGGGGGGAGAGTTAGGGGGAGGTTATCTAATTGTGCTTCCTTACCAAGGTCTGGTGAGTTGGGTCCCTTGCCCTCATTGCCGAGAGAGAGGGGGGTGTAGATGAAAATGCCCGGAGAATGGTCCGCTGAGGTCACTTTCTCTGGCTTCAGGTGGGGAGGGGGGCACAGCACTTTGAAAGACCTGCACAGGCACAAGACAAAATGCAGAACTATAACAAAATATATAGGCACAAGACAAAACGCAGAACTAAAAACAAAATATATGCAGAGAATAACTTGACAATCGGGTCAGTGCTTTCAGCACCCCAAGTTTGGGTGGTTCCAGCAAAATGTCATGCTTTAACGTTTCTATGCTACAACTGACTCTTTCCCACAGCCATATTTTTACGTTTTAGGTCTTTAATTGTGAGGCTAGACCTTACTTGACAGTGGGCAGGGTGGTGAGGTGTATCGGGGGCAGGATAATGCCGTTGTCAGTGGAGAGAGGTTGAGTGCTGCCCTGACACCGTGACGTCAAAGTCTCCAACCCTGTGACCGCCTCCTTTTGCTCCTCTGGCGTTAGGTGTGGGTACATGGTGTGTAGCAGCAGTGTGCTGTGTCTGTCACACACAGTAACACTACATCAAACTGTACAATACTCTGGTGTTAGGTGTGGGTACATGGTGTGTAGCAGCAGTGTGCTGTGTCTGTCACACACAGTAACACTACATCAAACTGTACAATACTCTGGTGTTAGGTGTGGGTACATGGTGTGTAGCAGCAGTGTGCTGTGTCTGTCACACACAATAACACTACATCAAACTGTACAATACTCTGGTGTTAGGTGTGGGTACATGGTGTGTAGCAGCAGTGTGCTGTGTCTGTCACACACAGTAACACTACATCAAACTGTACAATACTCTGGTGTTAGGTGTGGGTACATGGTGTGTAGCAGCAGTGTGCTGTGTCTGTCACACACAGTAACACTACATCAAACTGTACAATACTCTGGTGTTAGGTGTGGGTACATGGTGTGTAGCAGCAGTGTGCTGTGTCTGTCACACACAGTAACACTACATCAAACTGTACAATACTCTGGTGTTAGGTGTGGGTACATGGTGTGTAGCAGCAGTGTGCTGTGTCTGTCACATACAGTAACACTACATCAAACTGTATAATACTCTGGTGTTAGGTGTGGGTACATGGTGTGTAGTGTGCTGTGTCTGTCACACACAGTAACACTACATCAAACTGTACAATACTCTGGTGTTAGGTGTGGGTACATGGTGTGTAGCAGCAGTGTGCTGTGTCTGTCACACACAGTAACACTACATCAAACTGTACAATACTCTGGTGTTAGGTGTGGGTACATGGTGTGTAGCAGCAGTGTGCTGTGTCTGTCACACACAGTAACAATACATTAAACTGTACAATACTCTGGCGCTAGGTGTGGGTACATGGTAGTGACAGCAGTGTGCTGTGTCTGTCACACACAATAACACTACATCAAACTGTACAATACTCTGGTGTTAGGTGTGGGTACATGGTGTGTAGCAGCAGTGTGCTGTGTCTGTCACACACAGTAACACTACATCAAACTGTACAATACTCTGGTGTTAGGTGTGGGTACATGGTGTGTAGCAGCAGCGTGCTGTGTCTGTCACACACAATAACACTACATCAAACTGTACAATACTCTGGTGTTAGGTGTGGGTACATGGTGTGTAGCAGCAGTGTGCTGTGTCTGTCACACACAGTAACACTACATCAAACTGTACAATACTCTGGTGTTAGGTGTGGGTACATGGTGTGTAGCAGCAGTGTGCTGTGTCTGTCACACACAATAACACTACATCAAACTGTACAATACTCTGGTGTTAGGTGTGGGTACATGGTGTGTGACAGCAGTGTGCTGTGTCTGTCACACACAGTAACACTACATCAAACTGTACAATACTCTGGTGTTAGGTGTGGGTACATGGTGTGTAGTGTGCTGTGTCTGTCACACACAATAACACTACATCAAACTGTACAATACTCTGGTGTTAGGTGTGGGTACATGGTGTGTAGCAGCAGCGTGCTGTGTCTGTCACACACAGTAACACTACATCAAACTGTACAATACTCTGGTGTTAGGTGTGGGTACATGGTGTGTAGCAGCAGCGTGCTGTGTCTGTCACATACAGTAACACTACATCAAACTGTACAATACTCTGGTGTTAGGTGTGGGTACATGGTGTGTAGCAGCAGCGTGCGGTGTCTGTCACACACAGTAACACTACATCAAACTGTACAATACTCTGGTGTTAGGTGTGGGTACATGGTGTGTAGCAGCAGCGTGCTGTGTCTGTCACACACAGTAACACTACATCAAACTGTACAATACTCTGGTGTTAGGTGTGGGTACATGGTGTGTAGCAGCAGCGTGCTGTGTCTGTCACACACAGTAACACTACATCAAACTGTACAATACTCTGGTGTTAGGTGTGGGTACATGGTGTGTAGCAGCAGTGTGCTGTGTCTGTCACACACAATAACACTACATCAAACTGTACAATACTCTGGTGTTAGGTGTGGGTACATGGTGTGTAGCAGCAGTGTGCTGTGTCTGTCACACACAGTAACACTACATCAAACTGTATAATAAACACACAAAAGAGAGAGAGAGAGAAACAGAGAGTGGGGAATGGGAGAGAGAGACACAGAGGGGGAGAGAGATGGGGAAGATAGTGAGAGAGAGGGGGGGGCAGGGAAGAGAGAGAGTGGGTGAGAGAGAGAGAGAGAGAGGGTGGGGTGGGGGGGAAGAGCGAGAGAATGAACCTTGAAGCTTAACATCAACACCCACCATTGGCGATAGGGCAGACGAGGATTACCATCCCAGAGAGGAGGGGGGTAGGTACCTAAATCACCACTGAACTACCAGAGTAATCATAGTGCTAAGACAGACAGTCACAAATTGTCACTGTTATTTTGCCCACCACAGGATTCAAAGCTGGGTCATCAGTGCGCCAGGTGAACACTCTACCACCAAGCTACTACAGTGGATCATCAGTGTGCCAGGTGAACACTCTACCACCAAGCTACTACAGTGGGTCATCAGTGTGCCAGGTGAACACTCTACCACCAACCTACTACAGTGGGTCATCAGTGCGCCAGGTGAACACTCTACCACCAAGCTACTACAGTGGATCATCAGTGTGCCAGGTGAACACTCTACCACCAAGCTACTACAGTGGGTCATCAGTGTGCCAGGTGAACACTCTACCACCAACCTACTACAGTGGGTCATCAGTGCGCCAGGTGAACACTCTACCACCAACCTACTACAGTGGGTCATCAGTGCGCCAGGTGAACACTCTACCACCAAGCTACAACAGTGGGTCATCAGTGTGCCAGGTGAACACTCTACCACCAACCTACTACAGTGGGTCATCAGTGCGCCAGGTGAACACTCTACCACCAAGCTACTGCAGTGGGTCATCAGTGCGCCAGGTGAACACTCTACCACCAAGCTACTACAGTGGGTCAAGAGAGAGAGACAGAGTGACAGAGTTAGTCAGACAGACAAATAGAGGCATACAAATGGACAGAGCCGAACAGAAAGTTTTATTGTGTGGGAGTTGCTGACTAGATTGCCTGGAAGCCTGCTTATCAATGGTCTAGTGCCTGTAGTGTGGAGTGACCGTGGAAGCCAAAAGATACAGTAATTTTATTTGACTCATTTAGAGTTTATGTGATACAGTCACAGTGATGTCCCGAGGCCTCGGACATCGGTCATGGTCCGATTCGTTTGGAAAATGACCGAATGCAAACACCTGTGTCCCGTCAAATGTCCGATTCTATTGCGAAATTAGCGGTCATTGTCCGATAGTATTATGACTAGAGCGGTCACTGCAAGAAACATCTGTACAAACTGGAGTGTCAAAGCCGTTAAAACGAGTTTGAATAGTGGACAATGCTAGACTAACTGTTTACACAACCGAGTTTTTGTTTTACTTTATTCATATTTATTCTCAGTCACTGTCTTCTAAAGAAGCACCATTAATCGGTTCGCTTCACAATCTGAATGTCCTATTGCTTTTATGTAGTCAGGACATGATGTCTGATTAGTTTTATGATTTAGGACATTTTGTCCTATTGCCCTCTAATCCTAGGAACACCACTGCAGTCATGCACACGTTGTATTGCATTTTTGTGTGTATTAACGTCTTTGTTTTTGTTGATTGGAAATGGTCACACCACATGCCAAACTTACTTGTCATTTATGAGGACAATAAATATATGTTGAATGCTGAGAGAGAGCCAGTTAGACAGAGAAATACACACAGATACAAATAAAGGACATCATGAAATTATCACCAAAATAATTTGGTGTACAAACTTACAATTCTAGCATTTTTCCATCTCAAAGAGATTACACACAAAAGCTACAAATCAAATGTGCCACTCCTAACACTGCTAGCATTGAAAAGCACAAGAAAAAAGATCCTGGGTGCCATATCATTTGAACGTGCAGCACCCCACAGCTGTGGAATAGACTACCACAAACTCTATCTTTTTTTTCTGTCATTATTTTACTGAGCACAGTGAACATGCATGGAGAAAATGAGCTATGCAAGTGTTCAACATCATCAAGCCCACAGCACTGACCTGACAGCTAACTGAGGGTTTCCCATGCGCCGTGCCGAGTACACCAGTTCATGCAGCACTCGGTGTTGTATCACAGGCCATCCGTTGTTGCTGCCTGAGATCATCATCATCAACCATTATCCATCATCGTCATCATCCATCATCATCATCATCTTCTTCTTCATCTTCTTTCTCTTCTTCTTCATCAATACTTTATCATCATTATCCTCAAAATGTCAGATTTCATAGAGACAACTAAAGATGGTATTGTAAGTGTGTACCTTCCCAATAATCAGCCATCAGTATACAAGACTACTATAAAACAGACAGCAATAATACTCTTCCATCCCAACTTGGACTGGCCAGTAACACAGCGCTCTAGTTTCAAATGCTGAAGGGTGTCAGTTCAATTGCCTCCGGCATTACCTTTTCCTTAAGTATAAAACTTCTCAGGTCACCAGGGATTTTCTCTCTCTCTCTCTCTCTCTCTCTCTCTTGATAATGGTATTGGATGCAATCAATCAAAACTTTTAAACCACAATAATTAATTTTCATTCAATCTTTATTATCCTTGTTTCAGTGTATGTGTATGTTTATGTGTATGTTTGGGAAGGACTGTTATCATTATTGGCAATGTACATTTTATAACGCCTTTATTATAGTTTATGTATGTTTAATTGCTTAGTACTGATGTTCCATGTTTTTTATCTCAGAATTATTTATCCTTGCAAGTGCCTGTGTGTGTGTGTGAGCTCTTACAGCACACTTTTAGTTTGAATGTGCACTTTAAAAAATAAATTATTATTATTATTATTATTATTATTATTATTATTATTATTATTATTATTATTATTATTATTATTATTATTATCATCAGTTATCTCTGTAGATTGCTGCATTTTGAGCTCAACTGAGGACATATGTGTGTATATTATTATGATGATTATTATTATTATCATAATTATGACTATTATTATGATTGTTACTATTATACTGACCTCTGACACTGTTTCTGGGGTCCAGTGCTATGTTGTAAACCTCCACAGCTTGCAGGAGCAGAGAGTAGCACTGTTGCCACACGGGGTTAGGCCCGGTCACACACTGCATAGCCGCCACTCGCTTAAAGAACGCTTCCTTACGATGAAACCCAATCTGACCATACAGCCACGACAGGGTGCTGTACCGCTGTATCTGTTTGTACAAAACGGAAACTCTGTTTAAATAATATTAACAACAATAATAATAATAATTAATAATAATAACAATAATAATGCAATAATAAGAGGAAGAAGATTAAAAAAAAGCGAAACTCCCAAAAACATCTGTTTATTGTAGAACATTTATGTGTAAAACATTACAACAATAATAAATCACAGTACCACATTTCCCGGGCAAGGAGATGCACAAGTATATAAGCCACAACCCGAAATTTTAAAATAAAAAAAAAACTTCATGAAACAAACATGCGTTAGCTACAGCGGACTAAAAGCCACACTCTATAAACTCACATCAACAAATAAATCAATAGGTAAATAAATAGACAGATGGGTAAATAAACAGATCAATACATAAATAAAGCATAAAATGCAGCATTGTACCTTGTCTTCATCAGAAGAAGACAGGTTGATGTAAACACAGTTCTGCAGAAAGTCCGACGCCTGGAGATATTTCTGCACACAATTCAAACAACGGTTTGGCATTACTCACACTTCGTTACTTCGGAGGTAAGATATTTACCAACACCATTTCTCTTGTCTCCTTTATATATATATATATTTTTGTATTCAGCCGTCTGAAAGCAGACAAAACAACATGGTACAGTAAAGATATTATCAACGTTCGACTAACTGCAGGCACAACACAACACAACATCTGAGACAGCAATCAGTTCGTAGGATCTCCTGCTAATACCTGCCCTTCTTCCTTGGTCCACCTATTCCCCATCCCCAACCCCAAAGGATTGCTGTGACTGAAAACAGTATTTATTGTTGCTGTTAGTCCATTATCTGTAACAGCCACCCCTGTAGATTCCAGTGTTTTTGTTAAGAGGAAATCCTGTACACGACATCCGTTACTATTAATATTTTATTATTTTTATCATTATTATTATACTTATTATTATTATATTTATTATTATTATTATTATTATTATTATTGCACACTAGTAAGAGAGTGTCACTGTGAACATTATGGTTTTGAATGGTGGTGTACTGCAGTGGAAAATGTTTATCTTTACATTACAGCACTACATTGCTCTGTCCTAGACCTTATTACAGGTTGGGATAGAAAATGTTTATCTTTACATTACAGCACTACATTGCTCTGTCCTAGACCTTATTACAGGTTGGGATAGAAAATGTTTATCTTTACATTACAGCACTACATTGCTCTATCCTATACCTTATTACAGGTTGGGATAGAAAATGTTTATCTTTACACTACAGCACTACATTGCTCTGTCCTAGACCTTATTACAGGTTGGGATAGAAAATGTTTATCTTTACATTACAGCACTACATTGCTCTGTCCTAGACCTTATTACAGGTTGGGATAGAAAATGTTTATCTTTACATTACAGCACTACATTGCTCTGTCCTAGACCTTATTACAGGTTGGGATAGAAAATGTTTATCTTTACATTACAGCACTACATTGCTCTGTCCTATACCTTATTACAGGTTGGGATAGAAAATGTTTATCTTTACACTACAGCACTACATTGCTCTGTCCTAGACCTTATTACAGGTTGGGATAGAAAATGTTTATCTTTACATTACAGCACTACATTGCTCTGTCCTAAACCTTATTACAGGTTGGGATAGAAAATGTTTATCTTTACATTACAGCACTACATTGCTCTATCCTATACCTTATTACAGGTTGGGATAGAAAATGTTTATCTTTACACTACAGGACTACATTGCTCTGTCCTAAACTTTATTACAGGTTGGGATAGAAAATGTTTATCTTTACATTACAGCACTACATTGCTCTGTCCTAAACCTTATTACAGGTTGGGATAGAAAATGTTTATCTTTACATTACAGCACTACATTGCTCTATCCTATACCTTATTACAGGTTGGGATAGAAAATGTTTATCTTTACACTACAGCACTACATTGCTCTGTCCTAAACCTTATTACAGGTTGGGATAGAAAATGTTTATCTTTACACTACAGCACTACATTGCTCTGTCCTAAACCTTATTACAGGTTGGGATAGAAAATGTTTATCTTTACATTACAGCACTACATTGCTCTGTCCTAAACCTTATTACAGGTTGGGATAGAAAATGTTTATCTTTACACTACAGCACTACATTGCTCTGTCCTAAACCTTATTACAGGTTGGGATAGAAAATGTTTATCTTTACATTACAGCACTACATTGCTCTGTCCTAAACCTTATTACAGGTTGGGATAGAAAATGTTTATCTTTACACTACAGCACTACATTGCTCTGTCCTAAACCTTATTACAGGTTGGGATAGAAAATGTTTATCTTTACATTACAGCACTACATTGCTCTGTCCTAAACCTTATTACAGGTTGGGATAGAAAATGTTTATTTTTACACTACAGCACTACATTGCTCTGTCCTAAACCTTATTACAGGTTGGGATAGAAAATGTTTATCTTTACACTACAGCACTACATTGCTCTGTCCTAAACCTTATTACAGGTTGGGATAGAAAATGTTTATCTTTACACTACAGCACTACATTGCTCTATCCTATACCTTATTACAGGTTGGGATAGAAAATGTTTATCTTTACATTACAGCACTACATTGCTCTATCCTAAACTTTATTACAGGTTGGGATAGAAAATGTTTATCTTTACACTACAGCACTACATTGCTCTGTCCTAAACCTTATTACAGGTTGGGATAGAAAATGTTTATCTTTACATTACAGAACTACACTGCTCTATCCTAAAAACCTTATTTACAGGTTGGGAGAGAAAATGTTTATCTTTACATTACAGCACTACATTGCTCTTTCCTAACCCTCATTACAGGTTGGGATATATTGGCTGACATTTAAACACCAATTATTCTTCTTTCACACTTAGTAGTAGTAGCAGCAGCAGCAGCAGTAGTAGTAGTAGTGGTAGTAGCAATAGTAGTAATAGTAGTAATAGTAGTAGCAGCTGTAGCAGTAGTAGTAGCAACAGTAGTACAGTGGAACCTCCGGTATCCGTCTCTCTGGTATACGACTCCCTCCGTTATGTGACCTGAAAACTTCTGACGGATTCACTTCCAATAATAAATGACCTCTGGTATGCGACAACCTTGTTTATGCGACCAGCGACCGTGTCTTAAGCCCTTTATACGACCGTCTTAGGGCAATTTAAAAAAGATATCAGTTAATTTGTTATCTGTACCTTTCGTTTTTTCTCTCATGTTAGTGTACGCCTGCTGTTGTCTGCTATTTCCGGTTCGCAAATAAGAGACATTACTCGTCTACACTGGCTTGTCAAAATGGCGTCGCGCAAGAGGAACGTCTTGAGTTTGGCAGAGAGAATAAAAGTGATTGAAAGAAGTGAAAATGGGGAGAGTTGTTTGTCTATTGCAAGAAGTTTAGACATTGGGAAGACCCAAATTCAGCTCATCATAAAGAATAAGAAATCTGTGAAACTACGATGGGAGAGTGGAGAAAGTGGCGAAAGGAAAACATCGAAACTGAGAGCTTCTGCACTGACAGACTTGGATGAACGCGTCTGGCAGTGATTCGACTGTTTTCTATTGTTGAAGTTGTGAATAAAAGACAAAGCTTAAAATGAAACATGTTTTACAGTTTCCTTTGTCAGAGAATACATGCTGGTGAGTGTGAAAATTATGACTACATACCCCTCCGAGCCTGACCCCCCTCCATCCCCTCCCCAACTCTTGTTTCCGGTATAAGACCACCTCTATTATAAGACCGTTTCTTCTCAGATTTTGGACGGTCGTATACCGGAGGTTCCACTGTAGTAGCAGTAGTGTAAGTGGTAGTATTAGCAACAGCAGTAGTATTAGCAGTAGTAGTAGTAATAGTAGCAGAAGTAGTAGCAGTGGTAATAATAGTAGCAGTAGTAGTAGAAGTAGTATTAGTAGCCATAGTAGTAGTAGCAGTAGTAATAGCAGTAGTAATAGTAGTAGTAGTAGTGCAGCTTCTCCCCACCCTTTGATAGATGAGGATGCGGCAGGCTTTGATAGAAGCCTCCATCTCCACCATGGCACAGTTCTTGAACTTGCTGTAGTGGTGCAGGGCCTCCTTGTACTTCTCTATAATGTCATCAGCATTCAGGCAGTGCAGCTGTGAGGCTGGCGCGTCTGCATGGTCCAAACCGTTGGCGTAACTACCCAGGCTCGTCTGCTGGCGGAACTGAGCGGCTGAAAGTTGGCAAAGAAATCAATTGATGTTGTCAAGCGATCAATCAATCAATCAAACTGCCACTTATTTTCTCAATCAATACATGAATCTCTCAATGCTGGTGTTCCTTCTCCTCTCCAAAAGTCTACCAACTGAGTATTTTTATTAAAGGTAACGTATTACTCCATGAGAAGCACCATCTTCTCCCCACATCCCTCAGTAGCTATAACCTCAAATTAAGCAATCAACCAAACCATCAGTCGATACTAACCAGTGTTGGCCTTTTGCATGATCTCTGGCGAGGACAAGCCACGCTTGAGGGAGAAAGACTGGTTTCGCCGGAGTGGGGCTGCCGGCTTGCTATGTGCACTGGTCAGTATAACCGAGGCTGAGCACAACCCCTCATAACACCCTACAACATACAAAGATGGAAATGTGGACATCAAGCACCGCCAACAAAAATACTGCAACCCTGAAAGCTTTACTCAATCTCCACGGGAACATACAAGACGGAAATGTTGAAATTAAATCATTGCGAAGGTTTTGTTGTAACAGTTGGGATATCCCCAGTATCCTGAAAAGGAAGAGACAAATGAAGAAGAAACACCGTAAACAGAAACTATACAAACCCTGAAGTGAAAGCAAAACTCTTTCTGGACAACAAAACAAGGTCACAAACTAAGCACCTTTTGCAACAATTTCAACATGAGTCCTCCGTCCCAAATAAACAAAGATTTAAACGGCCGACAAAATTACAACTCTCAGTCACAACAGCCAACAGGACAATAACAGGCATACAACACAAAAATTACATTCGCTTTTGCAAACAATCCCTCCCCTCCCCCCCTTCCCTTCCTCTCCCCCTCTTCTCTCTCTCTCCTTCCCTCCCATAAAAACCCCTTTATCCAAAAATTACACCTAAGGATTTGTTAACATTTTTCAAATCAAAATTTGCTTACCTCCCATCCAAAGGAAATCGTTGACGGTTCGCAGAAGGTCAAGGGCAGTCTGGTAGTGTAGGATGGCCTCCCCTGGTATTCCAGCTTGTAGACAGAGGTCACCGAGGTGCTTGCGCAGTCGCCCCATGCACTTGCGCTTGATTGACCTGCAGTAGGTAATGCTGGTTAACGTTTGTCTGTACTGGTGGAGAATACATTTCAGCTCATCGCCCTTGATCCATCCACCTCTTACAGGATGAGATACTGTCTCCATGTTTACACAAGGATATTTGATATGTGAGCAACATTACATGAACATGACAAGGACAATATCACAGTCAATAAATAAAACATCAGATATAACATCACCACTCATTCACATAAGCATTTTCAGACACTTCAGCACTCAAAACAGTATTAATTGGGAAAACTAAAATTATTAACACAAATATTTTATTACTTTTTTTTAGCTGGAGTTAGGGTTAGCGTTTGGGTTGGTTAACACTAACTCTTAACTCCAGCCCTAGCCATTGCCTTAACCTTTTTCCCCTGAATCCAACTCTAACCCTAACACTCTCCTCTATTTCATGATATTGCTGGACGATTTCCGCTTTTCTCTGCATTCTGGCCATTTTTACCTTTTTTGTAAAACAATTCATTAAAAATAAAGTACTCCACAAAAGAACATGAAAGTTTCAGAAGTTAGTGTTGATATAATTATTGGTACTCTATAGTGCCAAGTTTCAAATGTTTCAGGTGGAAAATACCTTATTTAGATGGGGGTATAAATGACATTATTTATTTGTTGAAGTAGATGGTCACGCCTTATTGGTTGGCAAAAATCACACAAAGCCAGTGATCACGAAATAAAACTGCTCCCTCATTGTGCAGCTAAAGAACACCATGAAACAGTGGGAAATATAACACATTTGAAAGCCAGAACTTTAGTTCTGTACAAAAATTGACGTCACTGAAGCCACACAAAAAACAGTCACAGTTCACACTGTGGTCGCAGTGGTGCGTGTGGAAGTGATGGGGAGGGAACACTGCAATCACAGTGGTGCGTGGGGAAGCCATGGGGAGGGGAACACTGCAATCACAGTGGTGCATGGGGAAGCCATGGGCAGGGGAACACTGCAATCACAGTGGTGCATGGGGAAGCCATGGGGAGGGGAACACTGCAATCACAGTGGTGCGTGGGGAAGCCATGGGCAGGGGAACACTGCAATCACAGTGGTGCATGGGGAAGCCATGGGGAGGGGAACACTGCAATCACAGTGGTGCGTGGGGAAGCCATGGGCAGGGGAACACTGCAATCACAGTGGTGCATGGGGAAGCCATGGGGAGGGGAACACTGCAATCACAGTGGTGCATGGGGAAGCCATGGGCAGGGGAACACTGCAATCACAGTGGTGCATGGGGAAGCCATGGGGAGGGGAACACTGCAATCACAGTGGTGCATGGGGAAGCCATGGGGAGGGGGACACTGCAATCACAGTGGTGCATGGGGAAGTGATGGGGAGGGGGACACTGCGATCACAGTGGTGCGTGGGGAAGCGATGGGGAGTGTTAATTAGGGAGTGAGTTAACACTCACCATACAATCATTGAATAACAAAACTTCTGTGATAATTTGTTATTAATCACACAATGAATAACTGAATAAACAAACAGATTTACATACAGTGACAAATGTGACCTACTTCGTCTCTGTGTCAACACCAACGTAGTCTTTCTTCTCAAAGGGTGCACACAACAGTGACAGGCGCTCGCTCCTTTCAAACGTGCGATCCAGCCGCTTCCCCTCAAGAACAAAGAACAACGACGTCAGAAACTCCTGAAATGTGAAAAACACATTATTTACATTCAAGTATATTGTTGTAATAGTTCTAGCAGCATCATAAAAATACTGTTTCCTGGAAGGAAATTGCATCGGTGTGCATCAAAAAGCAAATTGGCGAATTGCATGGCTCGAGTTGAAACCTGTTCTTGACCAGCACCTTGAACAGCTTTTTGAGGCGGAAAAGCGCAATAATTATAAGTACAATTCATTATAAAACTCCACAACGTTTTGTTTTGTTTTCCCCATGTAACTTCTTATGATTAGTTTTAAATGGTTAATTCAGTAATGTCTTCTTGATATACTTTAATCCTGTTTTACTGTTTACTGTTTATTGTTGTTATACTGTCCTTTATCGTCTTGTAACATTTATATCTGGCACCATGTGTGAATTTCTCTTTGATTGAGATAATAAAGTGATCGTATTCGTATATGTTTTGTGGACCTCTGTGATGGTGTGTGTATGTGTCTGTGTGTGCTCGTTACAGAGTACTCTTCTGAAAAGAATACTAAATACTGACCTTCAATCTTTCCTCAAGGTCATGACACTGCTCTAAGTTGGGGTAGAAAACGACCTCTGACCCTGTGCTCTCCTTGGTCAGGCTGTTGCTATGGGGACGACCTCCCTCCGGCTTGACCTCTTTCTCCTCCTGCTTGGACGCTTTCTTTTGACTCCCTTCCCCTCCTCCTCCGCCAGTGTTTTTAGGAGAGTGTGTATCGCTTTTACCAAAGCTGATTTTAACAGTACACCTCTCGCTGTCACTTCTCTCTCGCCTGGTGTCACTGACCCCCTCTTCCTCTTCTCTGTCCCGTTCACCCCCGTCCTTTGCTAAATCACTGGACGCTGCCAGCCCCCTCAATTTCACAGAACTGCCGTCTCCATCGGCGTCGTTGTGGGAGGAAGAGGCAGGGTCTGACGCAGAGTCTGTGGCACCGGCCGTGCTGGCCTCACTGATGCCGCTGTCCACAGTGGTCACCGACACGCTGCTGGTCCCACTGCCCCCCTGGACAGAACCGCTGGGGCTGTCCTCTGACTTGCAATGCTGGGAAGACGTAGGGGAGCCAGAGGAGTTTCTCTGACCTGCTTCCAGGGGTGAGCCGTCTGTGTTCATGCCGTAGATGATGAGGCGAGAGTTGATGATGGTGCTGGCGTACTCTTCCTTCACCTGTGTAAGGCAGAAATTAAATGGAACTGATATTTTGTAGACATTAATGTTTGTGTAGGAATGCCAAAGAACTGATGGTACTTGGTAAACAGTGCTATATAAGTATCATCACCATTATTATTATTATTTTTATTTTTTTAAAATTATTATTATCGTCATTATCATTAATATCTCTACAAAGACAATAAAAACTCTTGGTGCTTAGTCATGTGATACATAGGAAATGGAGTACAGCCATGTAGCTAAGCCTCCTAAGGCATACCCCCTAAGCACCATGTATGCCCTATCAGGCTCAGACACTCTGTATACTACACTGGGCCATGTTCCTTTCTGCCTAAAACAATGCAACACTGTCTGCAAAAGCACTGTATAGATAACAAGCACATCAAGACACTTGATTTACTTGTGTGTGTGTGTTTTGTTGTTTTTGTTGCACACGTGTAGCATAGTACTTTAGCATTCAAAATAGGGAATCAAGAATAAATATCTCTCGCTTATCTTGAAATTAATTCTCAACCAAATACAAATAAGCCAGCAGCATGTAATTTGAAAAATAATCAATAATCCTCTCTTTATATTGTATGCCTTGAAAGACAGGAGACTCTCAGAGTGTGAGCATCAGTTAATAAGAGTCGGGAGTCAAACGTCACTCAGCTATACTTGGGCTTAATAGTGACGCCCCAACACCCAACCAATCACAGGCCCAAAAACCCATACTACAAATATACCACCTTATTATAATCACATCAGTCAATTTTTCTGAAGAAGGTGGTCAGAGAATCACCAAAGCTGCTACAGGTAAGCAGCAGTACATAGTGGTTTAGATGTAATCATCTAATCTTGTAAATGTTATTCTATTTATGCATGGTTCTAGTGAGTCTGCCAGTTAATCTGTATGACAGCCTTGAGCTTAATTTCTGCTATGAGTAGTTGTGGCTGCGTTGTCTAAGGTGGGACCAATTTGCCTTGTCCACAGGCTAGGAACCAATGGCACCGGATAGTTGTGGGATCAATCTCTCCAAATATTATGTACTTTCGACTCGGGCAACGTCTCTGTGTTTTTCTTCAGGTACTCTGGTTTGCTCCCCCAGCAAAATTTCAAAAATACTGTGACTACACAAGTTTTGACACACGCTAAGTTTATGCTGTGTCGGAGTGTATATAGTACATAGTTTCATATCTCTGAGAGTGACGATGTATTATATCATGTTAGAGGGGTGATGAATATGAGAGAGGGGTGACGATGTATTATAGTATGCCAGAGGGGTGAGGAATGTGAGAGAGGGGTGATGAAAATGAGGTCAAAGGTGACGATGTATTATATATTATGAATATGAGAGAGGGGTGATGAATATGAGGTCAAAGGTGACGATGTATTATATATTATGAATATGAGAGAGGGGTGATGAATATGAGAGAGAGGATGAATCAGGATTGTTGATTAGAAATTGAAGTATAATATGCATTTGTATTTGTATAAATAATCATATTCATGAGAAGGTATATAAATAATGGAAGAATTATGAATTGTTGTAATGCATAAATAAACAGGTCAAGATGGCGGACGGCAGAAGGAGTTATTTCCCGTATATTGTTTACATTGTTGAGGTAGCTTAGTAAGACGGTTTATTTGTTGACCAGATTGGGCCTGCTGTTACTTCTGTTGCTGTTGCTACTTCTGTTTGTACTACTTCTACTACTACTTCTTCTGCTTGTACTGTGGCCTTCCGATAATTGGCTGCTAATGCCCAGACCTGCCTACCCCCCTCAGAGTAAAAGCGGGAGACATTATATAAGAACAATTGGACATGTCATTAGCGTTAAGCAGGACATATTTGCAAACAATAAAGATTTAATAATATGTATATCGTGACATGTCAAAAGCGTGAATCTCCCGCCAAAAGCGGGAGAGTAGGCAGGTCTGCTAATGCCCCATCCTGACATCGTGGGTGCCGTGCTGAGACGGTTGCGCAACCATCGCCGCCTGGGCACTACGAGACCCCTAAGACTGGGAGACGACCACCTGGGTTTTCCACACGCAAGACAACACACCTTCACAGTCATACATACATACATTACACGCAAATAAAACATACTACATATCTAGTGAATTTTCAAGCAGTGTCTCTTTATTATATTTGTGCTAGTTATATCAGTTTGGTGATTTTCTGGGAATAGTGGTGAAGAGACAATGGACTCATGAAGTATCCAGTCCAGACAATTTAATTAAATACATTCTTCAAGTCTTGGTGACTGAACACTTAAACCATCAGTTGTATTATTTCAGCTTTATTTTCAGATTTGTTATAACTTGTGTGTTGGCATCTTGTGTACAGTGTTAGGGGTCTCAGGTTAGACAAGGGAGCAGGGTTCGTACAGAACAATTAAGGCAAAATTCAAGAACTTTTCAAGTACTTTCAAGACCCATAAATTCAAAATTCAAGAACCCATTTGCGAGCTTGTTTTTAGTTATACCGTGACTTATTCTCCATCTTATGTATTAATTACTTGTTCTCATGTTATAAATCATGCTGTTTTGGCTTGTTTTTTTTTTTGGTGTTATCTGCAGTGAACAAACAGAGAAAGTATTTAATGATGACATTTTGGGGACAAAAACATTCTTCAATCAAATGAAATTTTTTTTATTTTATACATGTGGTTTATGACTAGTATAGTTATGACTAAAGTAATAATTTAAAACAAAGAATCTTAATGATAACACATCTTTGCATAGGCTGTCATCAATGATTCATTCAATCAGTCAACAGGCACTGACTTTTCACTTTGCTTCTTACTCTTTAATAATTTTTTCAAGATTCTGTGTCTCTGCCTGCAGTTATTTGGCTCTTTTATTAAGTGCATTCGACTCCAGCAAAAGAGACACCTTTTTCTTCTCTGCCGCCTCCTCTGCAAGTCTGTCTGCAGACTCCTACAAGCTGTTATAATCGTCGAAAAGTCTCTGCCTCTTGCTTTTCATGTTAGACAGCTCTGCCTCCTCAGCTTTCCTCTTCTTTGAGATTCTTTGTACCTCCTCGTGCTTCTTCTGGTCATCAAGATACTCTTGATATTTGGCTCTTGCAGAGCTGGTGTAGCTCAGCATCTCCTTGGACACATTTACATTTTCTGAACCACCAACATCACAAACGGCTTGAATTACAATTCTTGCTTTCAGCATATCCCCCCACATGATGAACACTTCGCTCCATGCTTGTTCTTTGGATCTTCTTGTAGCCAAGACCTGAAGAGTTCGTGCTCAAGCCATCGCTTATTAAAATGGCATTTTCCGCTAGGCATCTTGATCTTTGCAACTTCAACCCAACTTCATAACCGTGAAGATGAAACCGTGAAGATTCTTCGACTTAGAAAATAACACCGGCAGTTGCCTGGATTGATGAAGGGACCACTTCCGACTTCTGGTATAAGCGAAAGTACAAACCGCTGAGTATTTACCAATTTAATTTTATTGTTATTAGTTCGTGATTTGTTGGTAGTTGTTGTTTTTATTAGTGACTGAACATTTCTTGTCTTCCTTCTGTCAAAATTCAAGAACTTTCAAGAACTAGACACATTTGCTGATTTTCAAGAATTTTCAAGGGTCTTGAAAATGAAAATTATTTTTCCAGTATTTTCAAGAGTATTCAAGTCTTGAACAAACCCTGAGGGATGTAACTGCTTGTTAATTGTTGGGGTTGTGGGTCCGGATAAGGGTTGGGGTTGGTTTAGATTTCCCATTCTCCTGCATGTGTGCTTTGAATAAAAGTGTATAAATGTTCATCTGGCATATGTGTTAGTATTTTAGTTTGAGTTTGTATCCCTTCACTCATTGTTTGAGCTGAGATCACTGAACCCATTCGGGTGACGTGACAAATACAACTATTATTAGGTAGGTTAGGTTTGGGCTTGCCACAGGCTGTGACTACGCCTTCCCCAGGGGAGGCGGCCCAGAATTTCCCAATAAAAAGGGACAATAAAGTGTCACAACAATAAAAAAACACAACAAAAAGTATAGTAGTAGTAGAGGTAGTAGCAGTAATAGTAGTAGCTGTGGTAGTAGTGGTAGTAGTAGTAATAGTAGTAGTGGCAGCAGTAGTAGTAGTGGTAGTAGTAGTAGTAATAGTAGTAGCGGTGGTAGTAGTAGTAGAGATAGTAGCAGCAGTGGTGAAAGTAGTAGTGGTAGTAGCAGTAATAGTACTGGCGGTGGTAATAGTAGTAATGGTAATAGTAGTAATGGTAATAGTAGTAATGGTAATCGTAGTAGCAGTAGTGTTAGTAGTAGTAGCAGTAGTGGTAGTAGTACTAGCAGTAATAGTAGTAGCGGTGGTAGTAGTAGTAGAGATAGTAGCAGCAGTGGTGGAAGTAGTAGTGGTAGTAGCAGTAATAGTACTGGCGGTGGTAATAGTAGTAATGGTAATAGTAGTAATGGTAATAGTAGTAGCAGTAGTGGTAGTAGTAGTAGCAGTAGTGGTAGTAGTAGTAATAGTAGTAGCAGTACTAGTGGTAGTAGTAGTTAGAGTAGTAGCAGTAATGGTAGTGGTCCAATACAATACAACATATAGATCTTTATTACCCCAAAAAGAATAGTAGTAGTTGCAGCAGCAGCAAAGTAGCAGTAGCAGCAGTTCTAATAAGCAGCAACAGCAGTAGTAGTAGTAGTATAGCACGCAGACAATTGTAGATTTCTTCTATCTCACCTTTTTATAGTTTTCAAAGAGGTCGCCAAACTCCTCATGGTCGACACATTTGCCCACGGAGATCAGACCAAGGACTTTGCGATGAGCTTGGAAGTCTCCCCAGTCGTTGTTCTCCGTAGGGTAGCTGCGCTTGTAGCGTACCACCACATCCCGGTTCTGGCCTTGCACGTGCACAACATTCTGCGCACGGATACGCTCCCACACTCTGTTGAAAGCACTTTTGAGCAAAAACAAAGAAAGGGGTGGTTAGGTTATTTATTGCAGATTTTTCTATTGGTTGGATAACTTCATTAATAATATTAAGAATTTTAAATGAGCATGCCACACTGCACAGCCGAGACTAACATCACCTCTCCTCCATCTGCTGCTGGTCACAAACAGATTGCAGGTTTTAGTGAAGTATTATTTAATCGCTTTAGTAGTCTGAACTGAATAAAGGGCAGACATAAGTCCAACTAGGTTACGTCACGTGGTGTAATAGGTAGGCTATACGACCAACGACAGAGGTGGTGGGGAGGCGACGCTAGCCTGAGCCATCTCTGCTGTGCGGTTTGTGCGCAGGCCTCTCACAAGATATAGTGATTGGAGGTGCAGGCCTCTCACAAGATATAGTGATTGGAGGTGCAGGCCTCTCACAAGATATAGTGATTGGAGGCGCAGGCCTCTCACAAGATATAGTGATTGGAGGTGCAGGCCTCTCACAAGATATAGTGATTAGAGGTGCAGGCCTCTCACAAGATATAGTGATTGGAGGTGCAGGCCTCTCACAAGATATAGTGATTGGAGGTGCAGGCCTCTCACAAGATATAGTGATTGGAGGTGCAGGCCTCTCACAAGATATAGTGATTGGAGGTGCAGGCCTCTCACAAGATATAGTAATAGTAATTGGAGGTGCAGGCCTCTCACAAGATATAGTAATTGGAGGTGCAGGCATCTCACAAGATATAGTAATTGGAGGTGCAGGCATCTCACAAGATATATAGTAATTGGAGGTGCAGGCATCTCACAAGATATAGTAATTGGAGGCGCAGGCACACACACAGGCAAACAGAAGTACGTTCACTGAACATTTCACATTTTGTCATTATTTTCATTAGGTGTTGGGTGTGTGATTTTTTTTCTAGTTTAGGACTGCTGTGGTAGCAGAATTAGTTTGCTTTTGTTTCTGTTATTTTATGGTTGTCGATAATGCTAAAAGTAATAATAATAATAATAATAATAATAATAATAATAATAATAATAATAATAATAATAATAATAATGGATGCTAAAATTAGTAAAAATGCCTTATTCCTAAATCAGACTCAAAGCTCGGTGATCTGTAACCAACATTCATGCTCACATGTTACAGACTGACGTCACGTGATAATCCACTGGCACCTACTTGTTTATTTTTACTATTTGTTGTTTGCGTGTGTATGTGTGCACGCTTGATCGGTATTTTATTAGCTGGTAAACGTGTGTTTGCATGTATGTTTTATGAATGTTACTGCCACATCGCAACATATTCCATGTGCATGTTTTATGTCAATTTGGCCAATAAACTTCGTTGAATCGTTGAATCGTTAGTTACACATATATATATAGTCATCATTCAAACATCTGGTGTTTGAGAGTTTGAGACAAGTCACTATGAGAAGATGGAAATCTAAATCAAAATTTTATTTTTGAAATGTTAGAATGACTGCATCCAATACCATTACTGAATGGAAGGAAAAAACTGGAGTACCTGGAGAAAACCCTCTGTGTCTAGTCTAGTACCTAAGCACCCTATCAACTGTGCCACAGGCCACAGCAAGTCTCTATTGTTTTACGTTCTATCAATTGTCTCAATTACATCGATTCCACAACACAAGCTGCTGAAAATTTAGTGAAAGCGCTCACTCAGTGGCCAAATGCATAAATGTGTGCAGGTTATCTACAATTTGTGCGACACTTTCCCAACTGGAGACCATTTCCCTCCCCCGATGGATTTAATTTTAAAATAAAGGTGCAGTGTGTCATAGTTTAGTTGAAAGGCTGTAGTATCAGCCTGCAGCCTCATATTATTTGTTCATGATGGTTAATAATACCAACCTGGTGGGTAGATGTGAACCAGTGTGTCGGACCAGAACCAGCAATGACTGGTGGTCCTCTGCCGTCTGTTGATAATCTACTACACTCATCTTGCTTGTTCCTCTCCCAAACAGTTTCTGTCCACAAACGCAGACTTGACCATCTCTGGCTTACTGCTTCAGTCTAACACTGCTGAGTGCTGTATGAAGTAAAAAAAGAACACAGAAACTGAAAAAAAAAAATTGATTTTTTTATATGGAACTCTGCATAATATTTAATAAAGAAAGAAAAAATGAAAGAATGGAAAAAGAAGGCTTATATAAATGTTTAAAAGAAATTACCACACTATCAACAAAGTAAGAGCCTAAAATTACTTTTTATTTGTCTCTTCCTTATTATTGATATTTAGTATTATTATTTTACTTTTTAAAAAGCTAACTGCTCTACGCTCGTCACAAATTCTATATCTCCCAAGTTATTCGCTAGCAAAACGACCATTAGTGAAGAAATTTTCACACACAATATATAATATATAGTCCAGTAATTCGATGATCTACACAACCCACGACACACATGACTGTTTTTGCTGAGAGACTAGTAACACCCACCTTAGCTTGGGGGTGATTCCAATACAATACAAATTGGAATACGATGCACAAAAGATGTCTTAGGTTGACAATTGCTTTTATATCAAGAATGCTTTATCTTGGTTGATCTGGTTAACAAACTAACTAGTCTGGCACAAGAAATCAACTGCGACAAAAGAACAAGGAAGAAAACAAGATGTTTGCTTATTCTCGTATCTCCCCATCGCCGCCATGATGCTATCAAATTCTCACTTATTCACGCGAGAGGTGACTGTCTTGGTTCATCCAATATGTTTACAAAGACTAATGGACATCATAGGCGTGTGAATTTTTTTTTTTTTTGCCTCGCGATCATAAGATCTCTGCTAGGGCCATTGTCAATCAACCGCTGTTGTATTATTATTAGTTGCAGACTTCCCATATTTTGCCTTAAATACTTATGACAAACACAAACAATTTTATTGTTTTATTTTCTTTTTGGTCGTAGAATGACCATACAGAATATATTGGAGAGCCGAGAGACTGTCAAGTATGTCAAACTGACTCACAGTAATATATTTTTTTAAAGATTAATACCTTGATAAGCAATGGCAGTCCAAGGTGTTCCACAGTGCACAAACCTGGGGCAAGTGTGTTTCTTAGGCAGCATGGAGTCCAATATGAAACTTCAGCAAACTATCTGGCCATGTGTGCATGCAAACATCTCAGACCCAGCCTTGAACAACTTTTTTTTTTTTAAGCTCATGCGTGTACTCTGCACAAAACTACAATTTTTTTTTTAAATGCTGTGTGGTGCTCAAGTTTATGTTTTTTACTTTTGCTTCAGATGTTTGAAATCACGACGACGTAGTATAAAAAATCTTTTGATGCAGGAACCTCTAGTTATACGTGTTAAATCGTTTTACAAGTCTTTGACAAGTCTTTAGATTTTGGGGAGGAATAAATAAGCATTCTTATAATCAAATAATAGGTGAACAAACTTTAAATAAATTGAATTGAGCAAATCTTCACTTGTGGATGGACATCTTTCTATAATGTCAGTGGATCAAGCCACAATAATTGTAATAATAATGTTGAACAGCATAGTACTGGTGTATGGAAGTTTATTTTTGTGTCAATTG
Source organism: Oncomelania hupensis (assembly GCA_036898135.1). Classification (NCBI taxonomy): domain Eukaryota; kingdom Metazoa; phylum Mollusca; class Gastropoda; order Littorinimorpha; family Pomatiopsidae; genus Oncomelania; species Oncomelania hupensis. The sequence goes on along the minus strand of CM072526.1, from coordinate 6,341,459 downwards.
TTTTGTTGGGAAGAAAATGTTCTTACTTTGTTTCCTCATAATTTAAATAAATAAAGAAAATGAGAAAATAATAGCTAAAATGGAGATTTGTTGCAGACAAAAATTTATTTTTTTTAAATTAGAAGAGCAAAGCCTATATGACGCACATGCTCCTTATAGAACTCTCAATATTTAACATGAACATGAGTGCCCAGAAAGAAAAAAAAGAAAAAACGAACTGTAGCATTAAAATGCAAGATAATACCGACTTTGATCTTTCTATATTCTTGACCTTGAGATGACCTTGACTTCCGCCTCCAAATACACTTATGTACTATCAAAAAAAGTACAGCAAACATTGTATTAAGCCAAACAGTGGCATAGAGATGACCTTGACCTTCAGAAACCTGGATCTTGGAATGACCTTGACACTCACGTGACCTCTCATGCCTGTCTGATCAAATTATTAAATGTTGTTACATACTATGGGTTAGTTAAATAAACACCCATTACACTGTACGATGAACTTATTTTTTGTATGTTTTGCGAGACCTAAAATGACCTTGACCTTCAAGATCAATACAAAAACGGAAAATCTATGAAAGATCAATCTATCAAATCTAAAAACCACAAGTTTGGACTTTGTATCTCTCATAGTTTAGGGTCAAGGTCATTTCAAAGTACCTATACTAACCAACTTTCGACAGCTCCTGTGACCTTGAAATGGGAGTGAGGTTGACCAAATTTGTATAGTATGTATCTAATTGATATCTATCATGCACCAAAGAATCATAAGTTCAATATTAATAACCTAGAACAAAAGTGAAATTTTGTGGGAAAATGGTCATATTTTAACTAACGTTAGTTGACCCTGTGATCTTGACCTTGAAGTGGATTCATTAGTTAGCTAATAACTGTTTATAGGGTCCAGTGGACTGCAAAGAACCGAATCAGGACCACAATTTGGTTAAAAGGTGAATCACCCCTAAACAGTAAACTGTATAAAAGATCTGCTGAAACAACCCTAGTGGTAACACAGAAGGCACTCCACCAGCCGGTCACTGTACAATAAAGGTGTTCCCTGCAGGGGATGCCGAGGCTTTACTCATTTATCGAACCCCGTTTACAAAAACAAAATAGAATATTAACATCACGGTAAAATATAAACAAAACACATCAAATGCCTACATCGCTAAATAATAATATCATAGAAAACCCTAGTGACCCAACACACCCCATACACCAATGAGGAGTTTGGCGATAGTTTTCATGAAAAAAGATAGGTGACTGGTCTAGCGAAGAAGATAGTAGACTGATAGAACAGAGGAGGAATGAGAAAGAACCAAGGAGGAAGACAGCAACAGTGGGAATTTAAAACACTACATTTCCACAAAATGGGGATATCATTTATATAGAAACTCCCAGCACCCCCATGGGGTGGATGAAATTATTCATGCACAGATCATTTATGAGGTCTCATGAGTATACACCATCTTACCAAATGTGGTTGTGAAAGTTGAAATGGATATTAATCCACTAGCAAATTTTGCACAGACAGACGGACAGATTTTTTTTGTGTGTTAATGCCATTTCTGGACTATATAGGACTCATCTCACACAGATTCACAAAAATCTGGAAAGAAAAAAATTTTCAAGCGAGTCTATGTATGCATGCGAATCAAAAAGGATAGCAAAAATGTAGATATATGTTCAGGCCTGAAAATGGCGACTAATTTAGTCGCCATGGCTAGTGAAAAAAAAAATTGGCGACTAAAAAAAAAACTTTAGTCGCCAAATGCGAGTGCGCTAATATGAACTTTTTTTTAGTTTGGCTAGTAAAACTTTTAGTTTGGCTAGTAAAATTTTTAAGTTACTAGCCAAAGGCTAGTGGGACCTTTTTTTCATTTTCAGGGCTGATGTTTGTTATGTGGATCAGTTTATCGGACAAAAGCATCATTTTATACAGAGATAAAACATACCATAAAAGTAACCACTTTCATTCTCTAAAAAAACCACAACTCATAAAAACACTGAAGTAAAATTATTACAGACCATTTAATAATTATCGGCGACATTTTTTTTTCAATTTGAAACAACAACATTCAATCGTATGATCTCCCTTACACTTCAGTTTAATAAAAGTCACAGTCTGCTGTAAAAGTAAATTCAAGAATGTATTGATTTATATTGTAAAGAAAGTTTTATATAAACGTTCACAAATTCACTGTCATGAGTTAGTTTTTAATATTAAATACAAACAACAAAAAATAATAATGATAATAATCATAAGAAGAAGAATAGAACAGTTTATAATTTGCACACAATGTTCCATAAAAACGTGATCAAATCATCAATTCTGTCATTTGGGATCGTACCACATGAAATCACAGCATGTTCCCCCACACCAGTAAGTTAAAGTCAACAAAACTCCAAATATAATAACTTACGCATTCACTTTCCAATTGTTTACAATTATTTCCAGAGTAATGCCACATTTGGACCCATACCAAGATGGAATAAAATCCAGAGAAAAACCAACAGTTCTTTCATTGTGAATGTTCAGAAACAGCAGTTAACAGAAGAAAAAAGTTACTACCAGATTCTATTTAATCCAACATTTTTTGTGTGTTGTTAGGTTGACTTGGGATAAGTCACGCATCACATACTGCATTTTCTATAAAACACAGTTACAGTGCCACCGGCAACCCCAAGGTATCAGACCATTACATAATGACACAGCTTATTATTTGAGGGTTGTGATATAGCAGTTTTACTTATAAAGTGTGCTTGATTTCATGGTCAACATCTTTACATCACAGGCAACATGCTTAAAATTAAGGAAACCCTGTTTGCCTCATAAAACTAGCCTACTTTCCTAGTAAGGAGAAAGTTCACAATGTGGACTTATACATCTTCCAACTCATGGATCATGTGTATCTCTTCCTCCCCCCTCTCCCTCCCCTCATACCTCCCACTTCCCACCCCAACAAATTGTTAGTTTTCTTGAAATTAAACCAGAAATGTAACAAATATTTATTTTCACTTAGCCCTCTCTGTCCTCCAACATTTGGAAGCGTTGGAGGAAAAAAAACATGCCGGCAATCCTGCAACGTACGAGAATGGTCAAAATCACCGAGGTCAAAACAGATGCTTTCATTTTGTTTATAGTTTATAGGTAGTCTGGTCAATGCCTTAGTCTCATTCTTACAAGAATGTAAGCCGCTATTTAACCCCATTTCGCCGCAGAGAGGCCGTGTAGTGAAGCAGTTGTACATTTTAAAAGGCATCAACATTTTCTACAACATTTTTTTACCATGTAGGACAATAATAAGTATGACGGAATCCCAAAGATGGAAGTGACAGTGATTCCGTTTTTGAATATTTAGTTGAATAGAAAGAAAGTGAAAGCTAGATGTTTCACTGGTCAGTACCCCTGATGTTTTGAGTGACAAAAAATGAATTGATAATAAAAAAAATAAATTTTTTGGTTGTTGAGATTTGGCATTTGGATTGTTTTTGGGGAATTCATGTCCTTCTAAAACCATATTAAAAGATCGTTTTTACTTAAAGAAAAATGTCTTTTCAGCATGCAAAAATGTAAAACGTTTGGAAAAACAGCTTGTATATTTTATATTTTTAATGATGTGACCACACTTCAGTTGTGGAGTTATTTCCCTTGACGTAGGATTTTAGTTCATACTAACTAAGTTGTTTGGGACAAAGAGGGTTAATATATTATCTTTAACAATATAGGTCACTACACAAAACAACAAGTGGGACCATTCACAAATAAAGCTAACAAATGTAATCATCGATGCAACAACAGTCACACACAACATTTTCACCGTTCACACCTAGAACAGAGACAGACTCTCGGTCATTTAGTACAGAGCGCCAACACAGCTGAAAGCATCCAACCAAAAACAAAACATCAGCAGAATGTGTGTGTGCGATAAATTGTAATATATCTGATAGAAAAAGAAGCTGCAGGGTGTAGAGAGCTTTAGACGCCGCGGTTGTCCAAATCTTTGACCTTGTAAATGCGGACCAGCCAGTGCTCAGTGGTGTATGCCTCTTCCAGAACCTCTAGCTCAAAATCCTTGTTGCCGATCTCTGCGTTGCGCACTCTGTCATAACCAGTGGGCTTGCCTTTGGAACACAAGACAGTCCAGCACATCAGCCAGAGAGAAACCCACAATGGTGTAAATAACAGCAAAATGTGTTCACAATGATGTAATAAAATAAAAATGTGCAAAGGGGTAAAAAGAAGACAAAGTAGCTGAGAATCAGATATATACCAATGAGAATTTAATCACAGTCATGATCATTTGAGCGACCTTAGTTTTTCATCATTTTCTCTGCTTTTAGAACACAATGCCCCTTCCTGATGATAAATCAAAACTATTGCAATACAATGCTACATGGTGGAATCTTCAAATAATGTAAAGTTAGAAACTTTTCAATGGCGACATTTCTGCACTAGTATCTTACTTATCAACACTATTTAGTATAAAAACACATCTACAATAAATAAATGGTGCTTGGTGCAAATTAAAAACTACAATAAAAAAAAAGAAAACAGTTGCATCATACATTTGACTTTCAAAACCCTAAAATCAATGCAATCTAAGTCCCCCCAATCCCTTTATCAATCAGACAACAGTGTGCAGTTTAAACCCTCTGTAGAGATAGTGCCAAGAAGAAATTTAAAAAAAACTAGAAGGGCAAACCCCTATGACTCAAATGCTCCTTATGACACTTGCAGTATTTAACCCTTTAACACGCAGAGCGACCTAGAGCGACCGATATTTTTGCTATGTGCATGCTCGCGGAGCGACTGGCAGCGGCCGGTAATTACGTGGTCTGATCAGAGGCTGCCATGTGGAAATCTATTTATAGCAAAGGTGCGAGATTCTCACACATGTGATCTCGATTTCCTGCTGTTTCCGGCGGAATTTTCACTGCATTTTTAGAGTGTGTAGAACGCACACAGTGAATTTTGAAAGTTTGAATAAAGTTTGAAGTTCGAGAGGCGGAGAATTATGGCGTCAGATTCTTGCAGAATCTGATGAAGAAAATGACCAATTTGGAGGATTTTAGGAGGCTGATTTGATACAGGTTAATGATGGAGAGGAAAGTGATTTGGACTTTCACTTTGAGGATCTTTTTCTGTCGGATTTGAATAACAGAAACGATGAACAATCGGTGCTTTATTATTTGTGGCAGTGATCGTATTGCTGCATGTTGTGCAGTATGCAATGTTGACATTCAGATTTTTTTCCCAGTTGCAACACATTGTAAAAATGTATGTGTAACATTTCATTTTGAAGAAAATATGTGGTTGATTTATTAATAATGATAAGTGGAATATAATTTTGGGTGGTGCATTTTTAATTAATTGTTGTATGTGCATGGTGTAGCCTTTTGGCAGAGTTATTTGCCTTGACCTAGGAAATAGAAGCAGATAAGGCTTAGGCTCCTGTGGGGGTTAGAGGGTTAACATGAAAATGAGTGACCAGAAAAACAAAATGAAACAGTGGCATTCAACTGCAAATACAGACTTTGATCTTTCTATGCTTGAGATGACCTTGACCTCCACCTCCAAATACACTATCAAATAAGCTACAGCAAAAGTTGTAAAATGCAACTCAAAAAAAAAGAAAAAAAAGAATGGTGACCTCGAGATGATCTTGACCTTGGGATGACCTTGACCCTCAAGTGACCTCTCATGCATGTCTGATCAAATAACCCAATTTTGTATACTATGGTTTAAATAAAAAGCCATTCCACTATACAATTACGTATTTTTTGTTATCTATTTTTTGTATGTTTCTGCAAGGTCTAAAATTACCTTGACCTTCAAGATCAATGCAAAAACGGAACATGTATGAAAGATCAATCTATCATCTCTAAATACTAAAAGTGTGGACGTCATATCTTTTATATTTTAGGGTCAATTAAAAATACCTATACTAACCGACTTTGGACAGCTTCAGTGACTTTGACATTGGAGTGAGGTTGACCAAATTTGCATAGTACGTGTGTCTCTTTGATATCCATCAAGCATCAAGAATTATTAGTTAAATATTTATAACCTAGAACAAATTTGAACTTTTGTGAAAAATTAACATTTTTTGACTAACATTTGTTGACCCTGTGGCCTTGACCTTGAAGCGAAGTCATTCATTCACTGATCATTTCTGAGGTCTCACAGGTACACACCATCTTACCAAGTTTGGTTGTGATAGTTGAAATAGGTTCTGAGATATTAGCCCACTTGCAAATTCTGCACCGACAGGAGGTGAAGGGCAGACAGGTAGATAGACGGACACTTTTTTTTTAAAAAATATCATTATTGGACTTTTTAGGGCTCTTCTGGCACAGATTTGCAAAAATCTGGAATTTTTTTTTTGTGGGGTGAGTACATAGACTCACAAAGCTATGCATGCAAGTCAAACACACAAACAAAAAAACAGAAGAAAAAAAAACGGAAATGGTTGCATTAAAATGCCAATGCCAACTTTGATCTTTTGATGCTCTTGATCTTCAGATGGCCTTGACCCCTACCTTCAAATATACTCTGTACAATCAAATAAAATACAGCAAAAGTTGTATTATGCACACAAAAAACTGTGATGCTCAAGAATGATCAAATTACCCAATGTTGTTGCACACTATGGGTGAAATATAGAGCTATCCCACTGTACAATAATACATTTTTAAAATGTTTTTTGTAAAATGACTTTGACCTTCAAGATCAATGCAAAAAGTAGAACATGTATGAAAGATCAATCTATTAGCTCTAAATACAGGTGTGGACTTTAATATCATAGTTTAGGATCAAGGTCACTTCAAAGTACCTAAATAAACCGATTCTGAATAGCTCTAGTGACCCTGACCTTGGAGCAACGTTGACCAAGTTTGCACAGTATATGTGTCTCATTGATACCTATTATGCATCAGAGAATCATAAGTTTAATAATAATAAATTAGGAAATACATACAGACTCACATTGCTACGTGCTTGCGAGTCAAAAGAGTAGCAGAGAATCAGATATATACCAATGAGGATATAATCACAGTCAAATCATCTGAGCGACCTTAGATTTTCATCATTTTCTCCGCTCCTATCACACACCGGCTATTGAGATGATAAAACAAAACTAACTCTATATATGGTGGGAATCTTTAATAATGCAAAGTTGGCAATTTTTCTATGGTGACATTTCTGCACTAGTATCTTACTTATGACCATTACTTGCCTTTTCGTGGAAATGGAAAACTGCTAGAAAAACACAGTTGCAACCTATATTTACTTGCGATACCCTCCATTAGAGCAACCTATATTTACATACAATACCCTCCATTAGAGCAACCTATATTTACATACAATACCCTCCATTAGAGCAACCTATATTTACTTGCGATACCCTCCATTAGAGCAACCTATATTTACATACAATACCCTCCATTAAAGCAACCTATATTTACATACAATACCCTCCATTAAAGCAACCTATATTTACATACAATACCCTCCATTAAAGCAACCTATATTTACATACAATACCCTCCATTAAAGCAACCTATATTTACATACAATACCCTCCATTAAAGCAACCTATATTTACATACAATACCCTCCATTAAAGCAACCTATATTTACATACAATACCCTCCATTAGAGCAACCTATATTTACATACAATACCCTCCATTAGAGCAACCTATATTTACATACAATACCCTCCATTAGAGCAACCTGCTTTTACCCAACCACTCTATTAATCACTTAATAATGAGCAGTTAATCCCTGTGTACATACACCTCAGAACAACAAAATTCAGTTTGGCTCCTAAATAATAATAAAGGTTATTTCCATTGTCTCATTCTTTCCACTGCCGTCACTCACCACTCTCGGTGTAGACAGCGCCAAAGCGATAGTAGCACATCTTGTACATCAAGCAGTTGAGGAGGGTGGGGGACCCCTCACGGTCCACCCTGAACTCTCCCTGAGGGGTATAGTAATCCATCTCGTGGATGTGCTTCCCCTTCTCTGTGCTGCCACCAATACGCACCATCCACAAAAACTTGTTGATATCTGGAAAACACCAATAAGACAATCACATAAAGTAAAAATCTCATGGATGTGCTTCCCCTTCTCCATGCTGCCACCAATACGCACCATCCACAAGAACTTGTTGATATCTGAAAAACACCAATAAGACAATCACATAAAGTAGAAACGTATACCTGTGTGTTACAAATCAAATACACAACGTTCGGCTGAACACAACCAAAAAGTCTGAAGTGATAATAATTGAATTGCTCAAAGTTGATGTTTATTTGTTTTTTGCTGTTTTTTTTTTCCTTCTTTTTTGTTCCCACCCAAGTACAACTTGGAAGTTCTGCGCTATAAAAGTAAATTGGACTGGATTATTTGGATGAACAAAAAAAAAGTCTTACCATCTGAAGAGTAGCCAGTTAGGCCACCAAAGATGACTAGGACATAATTGACATCTAGTTCTCGCATTATTTCATATGCTTTTTCTTCTGTAGATGCCATAGCCTGCAAACAAAATGACAAAAATTTAAAGAATGTACATTCAGAAAAACAATTTCTTCATTTTGCACACAACTGAACAACCGTATCAAGTTTAAGAAATGTTTTTGTTTTTTTATTCATAAAAACATAAATAAATTAAATAAATTAACTAACTTTTTACAAGTTCTAAACAATTTTCTTCACCATATTCTGCTTCCACTAAACAAGCGACCTTGACGCTAGCTGAGTGTGTGAGATCTATCAAGCATAGGCGGTGTTTAGGTGTATGCCTCTATAGTCTCCAATACTCAGACTGGGGTCAGCATGGCTGTCAGGCCAGCTGCGCACACTGCCTCTATAAATAAGTAGTATTCCAATGCAGCCCAATAGCCACAAAAGGCTTACTGATTTGAAAATAACGTAGACTTTATGATTCATCATCGTGATAAAAACAACAGTTTTATGTAGGTCTACCAGATGTAACATAGTAAAGGTTTCACGATAAAGCCAAGTTTTAGTGTTTAATCTGTTATGTGGGTGTTCCTTGGTGTTTAGTCTTGTCTTTCCTCTATACAATGAAATGTGCTAGATCCTCACAGCAGAAAGGATTGGTGTTACCTGTCCCACTCGAGAAATATGCGTATTATTCCACGTATTGTTGTCCACCAATATAGTCCTGTTAGCCATGGCCGTTATCTGGTACCCGTAATCCCACCAAGACATCACCTTGGCATCCTGTACCACACAACACAAATCCAATACTGTTACACATAACAGCAAGCTGTTTAATTTTGTGAGTGTGTAAAGTTAATACAATAAGGCTATTATGGTTTATAAGTTGTTCAAAGACAGACTAAAATTTGTGAAAAACAAAATATAACTGTGCACAAATATCTGGGCAATATGTTTTTCAAGATGAAACTAGATAAATCAGATTAATGTGCCACCTGGAACTAAATACGCTCACACTATTACGTAATAGAATAATTTTGGGGCAGTAAACTTAACTCTTGAAATATGATTACCCCTCAAGATTTCCATTGTGTACATTGAAGATCAACAAAAGCCAACCATTGACTGCTTCTAAACCGCAGTGAGCAGGCCAACATACAAGTTTACTGCATGAAGTATGTAATAAAAAGTTGTTGTAAAAAAATGTGAAGACAAACGAGGGGTGAAAGTACAAAACCACTAAACACAGTTCTTAATCAACATCCCCTTGCAGCATATCATAAACAAAACAAAGCATACTGCAACACATCTACAACACAACGCTATCAATACCCAGACACTCGTAGCCTCATGCAAACCGATATAAGACTATGAATACAAATACTAGGTATGTTGTGGAATCGACCCATGAGTGTTCAGCCATGAGAAAAGCTGTGCTCAGTGCTAGACTCCACAGTCACTGTGCCCCATGTGAATACACACACACAACATTGTGCAAGTGTAAGCTAGATGGGGGTGAAACAACCACCTTGACAATCAAAAACGATCATACACCTCATTTCAACATTTAACATTTGACCACGACAATTGGAACATATATTATTTGCTAGCGTAATTAATACAAAGGAGTACTAGATACTAAGATGCACTCACGCAACTTGGAGGTGGGGGTGGGAATGTGGAAGAGCCAAGAAATGTTCTGACAGTCTAAACTGGTGCTTGAAACATCTAGAAACTGAAAACAGTCACTGAGCTTAATACTAGTATCAAATCAAGACCGAGAACTTCAATTTTGAATTGCGCGGCTGACCTCAGCAGTGTTGTGTCGCAGCCAGTAGTACGCCTCCCTGAAGTCGTCAAAGATGATCCGGCTGCCGTCGCCGCCCCTGGCAGACAGAACGATGGAAGGGCTGGAGTAGGCTTCAGAGGTGACCCATGTGCAGTGGAAGGTGTACATGATGAGGAATGCCGTCATGATCAAGATCACACCGTTGGCAATCTGTCATCACGGGTAAAATGTTTGTTAGCATTTTGTTTGTTGTTAATTGTATCACCCAAATCCAACTACACGCCAACACTATACCCTTCTACTATATTACCATGTTATAACAATAATCTTCTGCACACAATAATCATAATGGTACCAAATGGCAATCTCTCCTGCACAGCCTGCTCCAACACTTTACTCCATCACCATCCCTCTTTCCACAACCCACCCCTCCTTTATAACGTTCTGCCAATGCACAGGGTCACTGACCTTACAGGAACTTCTAATTACAACTATGTAAACCTCACTGACCAACCAAATTAAAATACAAACAAACAAACAACTACATCAAATAAAGCACAAAGACATATAAGAGGAGAGGTACCATTACCTCGTTCTTCAGTGGGTAGCTGGTGTCCACCTTCTTGGCCTTCTTGTCTTTGCGAACGGTGTCCAGGTTCTTCATGTAAGCTGTGAGGATGGAGGACACACCGATGCCGGACAGGATGCACATGACTGGGGCCAGCACCAGCATAAGACGCACCATCACACCCTGTAACAACACCACACAAAATCTTAATGATATCAACAACAGGGACACCAATGGCCCAGTGTTACAAAACATGACTTACATGTAACTAAATAACACAGAAGTTTGGGACACAATTTTGCCCAAAAACAACACAAAAGTTTGGGACACCATTTTGCTTTAAAAAAAAAAAAAAAAAAAAACACGAACCAAAAAACCAATCAATTGTTCCTAAATAACACACAATCCAGTACACAATTCAATGTGCTTTGTTACAAACACTGACATCAACAAGAGCTTGACCACTAACACTGACATCAATTAGAGCTTGATCACAAACACTGACATCGACAAGACCTTGATCATAATCACTGACATCAACAATACCTTGATCACAAACACTGACATCGACAAGACCTTGACCACAAACAGACATCAACAAGACCTTGACCACAAACCCTGACATCAACAAGACCTTGATTACAAACAGACATCAACAAGAGCAACTCCGAAGCCAAAGTTCAACCTGAGAGGCACATTCACAACAAATGCATAACATCACATCCCATTTTTTCCTTTTCTTTTCCATTCTTTAGTTTTTTCTTGTTTCTTGTCACCACAATTCTTTCCGTCCTTCTTGAGCCAACATGAAAGTTATGCCTATAATATTGCAAACCACATGCACATACAATCCAGGAAATCATGAATATTGCAGTTTTTATAATGTGTAAATGTTTGTGCGTATTATATGTAGTTTGTCCTCTTTCAACAGTGGATGTAAATTTTCATAACCTAACCACAGCTGCAGTTTGGTGAAAGCCTTTGGGCTTTGCCTGGCAGGTGCTCGTTGGGCATGTGCACACTGAACGCTACAACAACACTCACGGCAAAGTAGATGCTTGTGACGCCATACATGATGATGAAGATGTTGGCGTCGGTAAGCTTGGTGAAGCAGAAGTAAAGACCGACAGGGAACATGAAGACCAGCAGCTGCAGGTCAAAGTAGAAGGATGACCAGGTGGTAGGCTGGTGCTCAGAGACGGAGGCGATGATGGGGATGTTGTTCTTGGCGTAGGAAGGGTCCAGAAGGGAGTAGAAACGACCAGTCCAAGGAGAGATTTCTGTGAGGCGCAGTTAAAGAAAAACTCAATGTCTCCCGGAAACTTTTACTTTTCAATTTCAACAGTTGAAGAACAAGATTCTTTTTCAACATAAATTTTAGAAATATTATGCCATTCATTTGCATCGATTACAAGCAAAGTCAAGTTTTGTGGTTCCATTGTTTCTTTTTACTATATATATATTTTCAACTGAATGCACAAATGTACTCAAGACCAAGAACACCTTATGAATTCACCATCGAGAGCAACATTCATTACCACTTCATTTTAATGAGGAACTGATTCCTGTAACTGTTTCTTAAGCACATGTAACAACATTGTTTAAGTTTGGGTAGCATTTCGGCATAATATTATTTCTTGGTTTACAGTGTTACAATATTGTCAGCAGTGTTTGTGCTGGGAGTATGGGCACACAGCAGCACATGTGAAAGCTATTAACCCACCTGTCAGCAGCTATGACCAAGGAAACACCACTACACTGTCATGCCTACAGAAATAGTTGAAGACAAAAGGATACTGCCAAGGGCGGTAGCAACGGCAGCAGCAGCGAAGGCTACAGTGCCGACAAAGAGCGCCAGGCTCCTGAAGAGCAGGTTGAACTGCTCACGAGACAGGCGAGAACTCAGGTAGTTCATGAAGGAGTAGATCTGGCACAGCCCAAACACGCCGAACGCCTGGAACACAGGGTATAAATCAATGATTAGCAGATGCAATAGCAAAATCATTGATTAATTTATTCAATGCGACAAAAAATTTTTTGAAGTCTGCTACTCAAACATCTAATTAAAATGAGCATGCCAATATACTCAAATTCTGAGGGACAATCATTCTAGAACCAAATTCTGTCATAGTTGAAAATCAACACAACCTTCTGATAAATTTTCGTTCATATTCGTCGGGAAAAAACAAACAACTATGCCCTAAAATCAAGTAGCACTGATTATGCTATCCTAGATTTTGAAAGTCAAGCGTAAAACATAACATACCCTGCAGTGCATAATCACAAACGTTAAGACTGCTTTCACAGACTGACAATATAGAAAGTAAGGGCACACCATTTCAATGAAACATTTTAGAGAAAAAGATAAAATGAGATAGCAAGACTCACAGCCATGTGCTCAGAAGACTGGATGGGCTGGAACCCCACAAATGAAATCTGCATGGACAGAAGGGTACCCAGGCAGTAGACCTGAAAATAAACAAGTTTTTAAAATTTTCATTAAGCACAAAACATCCATCGGTGCATTCTGTGTAATAGCACATTAAAACAAACTAGAAAACCAACAACACACACAAAACACTACAGTGTGTGGAATCATTAGAATGGCGAGAAAAACATTATTAATTTTTTTGTTATTATTATTACTAATATTGTTATTACAACAATTATTGCAAAAATAAAGCTCCACTGACAGTGGAGTACGCCAGGTAGATCTTGTGGGAGAAGCGGCCTGTGATCATAAGGGCCAGCACGTGGAGGGGGATCAGGTTGATCAGGAACACATAACCTCCCCAAGACGACACCTGCAACACAGACAAAACACAGACACGTTTATAACAGTTTATAAAAACAGATGCTTATAAAAGCTTTTAGAAAACAAAAAACAGAAAAGCTACATTTGGACAAATAAATGTATTTTGTCTCGTCAAAGCTTAGTACTGGAAACTGATCAAGCCAAATGAAAGGTTTACTGTCCTAGCAGCGTTGAACAAGCTGATTTGCTGACAAGAACAATACTTGCCATTGCCTGCCACAAGCCTGAAAACCAAGCACAGCTCTTTTAAGAAAAACGCTTTCTATCAAAATAAAGATTTCTTATACGTCCCAGAATTAGAGTGGTTGAAAGCACACAAAACACACGCACACACAACATCCTCCAGAAGATTTTAAATAAGCATCTCCACACTGAGCTAGAAATAGGGCAGACAAAGATTAACCAGCAATCAAACTCATTTAATAACCAATGGACAAAACATCTTGGAGTTACAAACAGACTGTTTTTTTTAAATGCCCCACTGACCATGTAGAAGTAGGCCAGAGAGCAGAGGGCGGACCAGAAGATGGAGCCTGTCTTTACGGCCTTGATCCACATGTAGTAGGTCAGCAGCATGCAGAAAATGGCGATGCCCTCGTTATCGTAGGAGCCCGCCACCGAACGAGAGATGTAGCCAGGGACGATCGCCAGCATGGAAGCGGCCACTAATCCAGCACCAGCATCCTGTGTTTAAAAAAAAAAAGCAAATTTGTTGACTATTCGTACATGAGCACAGACAAATGCACAAATTGTGGTTGAGTAGCTTATAGCTTCTGAGACCAAAAAAAAACTATATATATTGATCATTTTATCACCTGTTCATTTTGTAACAGTGTCTGTCACAAATTTTTATACATGTTTTACTATACTGACAACCCATTAGCTGTGTAGGAAGATGAAAATAAATTTGTTCAAAAAAATTTTTCTTTTAAAAATAAACACATTGAAATTCTGATTTCAAGAAAATGCAAATGTCTGGCTTTCTGAAATCATACACTTGTGATAAATCTCCTCCAACCAAATTGGCATTTGTTAGTAAAAATAACAATCTAACTGTATGTAAAGGTTGAACAACTCCCAAAAATTTTTTCTCTACCTTCAGTTCTTTGGTGAGGAAGAAGGTGACGATGGTGGTGAAGCTAGAGAAGAGGGGAGCCAGGAACACGCACACGTTACGAACATCAATGGTGATGTGCAGGAAGTTCATCACGTGGTAGATCACCGCTGACGTCACCATCAACCCTGTGACCATACAAAACTCAATGCAATATTATGCAAAAAAAACTATATATATACTATCTGGAAGCTGTGTGGCACTATAATAATACAAGTTTTAGTGAGAAAACTTCTGACTCAAGAGTTTTTTGCACAACCCATAATACTAAAATATATCCAAATATATTCATAGCTATGTTTTTCTGACTTCCATGTACAGATATTTTCATAATTTAGATTTCTCTCTTTGCTTAACTCCATCTCTCACAAGTACAAATAATAAATAAATAATAAAAATTAAATAATAATAATGGATGCCGTACACACGCTTTTCCTCAGCAGAGCTCAATAATCCTATAATATTAATAATAATGTGTCAGTTTTCACCATAATAGCAATATGTTTCCTCCACACAACATATTAAGATATAATATATCAAGTATTGTCAGCATTAATCCCTTCTGGGTGATGGACATCCATGCAGCACTCAAGGACTGCTTAACACTGATGCTGCAGTGTGTGGTACAGCACAATAAATCCCAACACTGCATGAGCCATATAGCAGGGGAATGGGCACATTTATGTAGGTCAATCAACAGAACCTAAATAGCTGACAATCTCTCCTACCCACAAGTACTACCCCTCTCTCCCTGAAATATTTGACACAAAGTGGGTCATCATCTTTTTTTTTATGCTATACCTGGGTAGATGGTTCCTCCGATGATACGTCCCAGAGGGTACCAGGCCCGATCGTCAAACCAGTTGTGGAAGTTGTAGAAGCCTTCCTCTGCCAAGAAGCGAGTGGTACGGTAGTTGAAGTAGGGATCAAACTCGTGAATCACGCTCTCAAATCTCAGCACAGAGAACAGGCGAGTGGAGAATGCTGAAGAAAATATTATCACAAGCATTGAACATCTCTACAAATGTTACAGTTTAAACGTTAACAAGTACACTTTTCCACTGTATATATGAGGGGAAGCTACTCACAAGAAACCAACAGCCATTTCTGTGTTAGTGTTTTATGCAGAACTATTTCCTTTTGCTGTGATTGTGATATTTTAGTAACTAATATCGTTTGAAAACTTTGTTGAGCAATAATTACTGTATTCCTGACATTGTATTTATAATGAATGTATTTATAACAATTTTTTTTATTATAGACTACATGTGTGATAGGGGTGTTTAAGGTGTGTGTGTGGGTACAAAAAGTGAACATTATTCATTAATATTTGTTGATGTACTGTAAGTGTTAGTTGTTTCACCTTTAGCACCCTCATTTTTTTCTACAGTTCTTCCGCATGTACCTGCATTATTTGTATAACTATAAGCGTCGATTTACAAAATATTCCTATGACCTATATATTTAAAAAGCTTTTAACTTTTTTATTTGTTGATGTATCAACAGGATTTTGGGAATGGAAATAAAGAAATATATGTAGAATGTGATAAAACTGTGTAAAATATGTTTTTGTATCTAAAAGAAAAATTAACACACGAAAGACACAACATAACACAGGGCTTGCCGAATTTTAAAATTTCTGTAATTCCCGGGGTAATGTAAATTTGATTTCTGTAATTCCCTCCAAATTTTTACATTACCCATGGATTTTTTAGAGATAAAGTGCAAACCGTTTTTGACTCGCATGCATAGCAAACAAACAAAAGATTTCAAGATTTTAACAAATATGTGCAAGATGAGACCTAAATACAAAAATGCTATCTGAAAAAAAAATGTCTGCATGTCTGTCCGAACTTTTCTAAAGACATGCTGAATAAGTCAATAACTATCGGCTTTCTTTCTAGGTCGCCGGCAAATTCACCAGATGTTTATTGAGTTTACGTTACTATAACAAACTCTTAACTTAACTAATCCTCCATTGGCTAAAATATCGACAATGCACCAATAAAATTTTATGAAAGAACACGTGTCGGAAGGTGGCCAGAAGGGAAGTAACTCTTTACTAAAGCACGCAGACGACACAAAGCAAAACAAACAGTTGTTCGCGGCGATGGAAATCCCGCAGAAAAAAATTACTTTTGGTTCATGGTAAAATGCCAGCTCACAGGAAAGCGAAAATAGTGAAGCTCTATTTTTTTTTTTAATTTGTGATTTCTCATTTTCTGTATTACCCGTGGGAAATGTACTTGATGAATGTGTACTACCCGATGAAATTTTACACTTCCCCGGGTAACTGGAAGTGGGATTTCGCAAGCCCTGTAACAGACTGATTGAACTCAATTACTTACACTTTGAGTACAGTCTACTTTTATTTCAGTGACAAAGAACTCTTAACACTTCCATCAATGATGAATAACTGAAACAACTGTGCCTCTGAAATCAATGTGATTTGGTCTGCTAAATTTGCAAAGTCAATCAACCACTGCTGACAATAAACATTCTGTACTTGTCCGATACTTTCATCGCTTGAAACACTTCATACACCACTAATATCGGCAACCTCCTGCTCTTCCCCATCAGATACACCCATCCAATCTGTCACTTGGCGTAAATCAAAGCGATAAAATGACTCACTATCAGAGTTTGAATCCATGAAAAGTTCTTGAAAGAGGGCTTCATCGTCAAGCTCCACTATTTTGAGACCAAACAGCACCTTATCCATCCAAAGTACAGCACTAGAAGTAAATATAGCACCGGAAGTAACGCCGCCTTGTTCCTGATATTTAAAGTCATTTCCGGCGCTAACATATCAACAGTACATGTGTCTTGTGGCTGTAAACAAGGCCACACGGCGCTGGTGCTGCATTGCAACTACAGTAGCTGTGAACGTTTTGTGTGTGGCGTCATGTGTCGACTACAAGGTGCTAACGGTTAAGAACTGCTGTTTATTTCGCAAGCTTTTACCTATTCAAATGTGACACAAATGGTTGTAAATAATTCCTTTGATGGTAGTACACATTTGTTGATGTGAGTTTAACTGAATATAAACATGCATGCAAGACACACAAAAAACGTGTCTGGTAAGAACATTACAGAGCAATTTTTAGCAACAAAATAAATGACAGATAGCAGATATCCTAACTGTACAAGTCCTATATAGACCTGGATATTATTAGGTACTCCAAGCCCTTCATTGGCTCTTGTCCGCTCTGCAGTTTTGACTCAGTTTTCACTTCACTTTCAACACTTATTATTAATGTAAAACTGCATCAAAACGAACAGTGGCTGTATTCAAATAAAAATTGAAAGCTTTATCTTTACATCTGTGTTGTTTGTAATGCATGTTTATGCGAAAGATTCCGAGAAAACAGCTTTTGAATACGCCCCTATCAGAACGCTGAATGCCGTTGCGAAAAAATTGTCACCGTCGTTTGCTGAGAGGTGACTCGTTTCAAAGTCTTAGCGCTTTGCGATACTTCATTGGATGGCCTAAAAATAAGAACCAATGAGAAGTTCGGATACTTAGCTTCATTTACATATAAGTATTGTGGGCTCTCGTGTGTAAACGTTTTGTTACTAGCCGAACAAAGTGGATAAAGCGGTTTTGATGTAAGTTTGATTTTAACTAGAAGTTTAAAACTTAGCAAGAAATAAAGAGCAGACTTTCCTTTATAAAACTAGGGTATTTATTAATTTGTGCATTACTGTATCGCGGAGCACTTTGCCGTAGAAAAGTCTACCCAAACGGTGTTCGGGTTTTCTTCCGGCCATGGCCAACACGTAGGCCTATTCAGCGACACGAGTGCTGAGCGTAGTAGCACACCAGTAGGCCTATAATTTGCTGTCACGCACTGCGAATTTGATGATTTCCCAACTTTGAAGCACCAAAACGGCTGAACATTACATGGGATAGGCCTGAAGAAAATTGGGCTTGGAGTATAACATATGAAGGGGTTACCTGTCAAAAATCAGCTTTCTGGTATCAATATTGGCTTCACTTTGAGACTCCAAAGTTGTCAATTTCTTCAATTCCAAAACGTTGCCAAAAAAACACCAACATTCGGCATTTTCAAACATTAATAACTTTTTACCTATTTGTCCTATGGGGAAAAAAATATACCACTGTGTTCAGAATGAAAAGCTCTTTAAATTTATGTCAGTTTTGTGATGAGGAAATCATTTTTTTAAAATGGCTTTTGACTACCTAATATTATACATCACATGATCCTTTAAGCTACTGGCAACTGTCATGACTAACATCTGGATTTTGAAAGTCTGGAATGTCTAAGTTCTCTTTCATCTGGGTTACTTTAAAAAAAAAATTGCACTGTGATCATGCTTTATGTGTGAAAATGTTCATGCGCTTAATAAATTTTTATTAATTAATGCATTCATACTTTGCTTCCTTAAAATGGATATGGATGTCATCAACGTAACAGTCCAGAGCCAAAGAATTTGTTTAAACATCAAAGGCGCTGCACACACTGTTAGCTGAACCATTAGGCCTCTAATTATTTATAGCGCTAAAGTACACTCACAAAGAATAGCAGCGATGGCCAACACGCTCATTTTGAGCAGCGTGTCCTGCTTGTCTGGGGACATGCGCAGAAGCCACTGAGGCCCCCATGATCCGGAGGCAGTCTTCATCTTCAGCTGAATATGTCTGAAATTAAATCTGAGGAAGTTCGTTCAAAAATACCCGGCCCGAATAAGTTTAGTAACAAGAACATTTAATGATACATTTTCAATTTAACTGAAGATCTCTGAATAGACAACGCTCAATCATACATAATGCTCAGTGCTGCACAATTCATGCATTATTTCCCAACTTTCACATCACTTCGCACTGTAGCAATAACTTTTATAAAACTTGAATGCACTTGCAGTTGCAGCTAGCTACTACTATTATTAGAATTACTGCCAATACTGAAATTCTTAGGAAGCATAAGGGGTGTGGCTAAATCAGTGTTTTTCAGCAACTCACAAGCACAATTAACCACAATGTCAATTAATGGCAAGAAATAAATACACTACTTAAATCAGAACTCCAGCTGTATGGATTTGGATGGATTACAAAAGTACAGGTTTAGGGAACACATTCCAGTTCTTGCTGCACACTTACTTAGCCGACTTGCCACATCAGCACATGCATTAGTACAGAAGTTCCAAATATCTTCCGCTGCTAAGTGCGATATCAGGACAATGAGTGCATTACAAAACAGCAACGCGTACTTATTAACTGCTTTATTCTAATATTAACAAACCTTGTATATCAACGAAAAGTTTGCAAAAATACATCTTCTTACCGGTGTACACAGACGTGTAGCGTGTCCACTAATGGCGACTAGTTAGGTAGTTTTTATGCGATTGGTTCTCGAATTTACTTACACTCCATTTGATTGGCTGCTGATATCCAAGCGAACAAAAATTCCGGTCGGAACAAAAGCGCTGTTGGCGTAGGCCACCTATTTTAGTTTATGATTATATTTATTTTTATTTTTATTAATTCACGTGTGCTGTATTTGTGCTCCACTATTGTATGATTTTGTTTCTTTGTTTGTTTTGTTACTATATTGTTCGTGTGCTATATTCTTTTTCTTCCTCTTCTCCTCTTCTTCTTCTTCTTCTTCTTCTTCTTCTTCTTCTTCTTCTTCTTCTTCTTCTTCTTCTTCTTCACGTTGAAGGCCCACGATCAACTATAGTCGATCATTCTGGCACCTATTTTGCGAGAAGTTCGCTTTCTATTCTTTATAGGTTTTGAAGCAGTCCAAATTTGTAGCAGTTCGATCTGGTAAAGGGCATTTAACAAGTTTTCTGTCTAATTTGGAGTCATCTCACCCAATCAACAACAACAGCAACAACAACAACAACAACAACAACAACAACAACACACACACACACACACACAGAGGGGGAGCGTGAGGGTGTAGGTGTGCGGGAGGAGTGGGGAGGGGGACAGGGAGAGTTTACTGGGGGGATCGAGGCTCTTCGTGTCAAGTGGCCTCAGTAATTGCTTCTCTTGAGATACCGTTCCAATCCTAATTGATGTTTCGTGGGAGAAAGGAGGAACTGCTGTATTTGGTTTGTGGGGTCTGGTGGAGATGAGGGAGAACAGGTGGTCTTGATATAGTATAGTATAGTATAGTATAGTATAGTATAGTATAGTATAGTATAGTATAGTATAGCATAGCATAGCATAGCATAGTATAGTAGGCTATAGTATAGTATAGTATAGTATAGTATAGTATAGTATAGTATAGTATAGTATAGTATAGTATAGTATAGTATAGTATAGTATAGTATAGTATAGTATAGTATAGTATGTAATTGAGGCCTACAAAAGAACAGACTTCACAGCCTGTGCTTTGCCTTGATTTTGGGACATCGGGCCTGATCATGCAGCTGCACCTTAAAAAGTGTGGAGAGCCTGGAAAGTCGGCGTCGCGCTTCCAGAAAGGGCCAAGCCGTTCCAACAAGCACGCTGCACGACACTGTATGGCTTCAAGTTGGTGTGGGGAACCCAGACGGATGAAGCACATTCCAGCAAGGGTCGCAATTAAGAAGGCTTTGTATGCTCTTTCGTTGCTACTGATGTTGGTGATCTTCAAATTCCGTTTGAGGAACCCCAATGTACGGTTGGCTTTGTTGGAAATGCTGTTTATGTGGTCGTCTTCTTCTGCCCATGAATCCACTTAGGCTCGCAGGCCTCACTACAATACTCATACTCTATTGCTATTCATGGAGAGAAGAAGACGACCATTTTAAACAAATGCTTTTTTGTGGATTCCTTTTCACTAAGTAATATAGTTTCTAGTTATTGTCTATCAATGTTTACATTACTTCTTTTTTTCTTTTTTCGAGGTAATGTGATAAATATAGATTTTTGATATACTTTTGAGAATAGTGAGAATGAAACACAGAATGAAGATTGTGAGTTGGTCAGTATGGGTTTCATTGTGTGTGTTTGAGGGCTTCATTCCTTCTTTTCTTCATTACCTCCTTCATTAATTCTTTCTTCTTTTTTTTTTAAATTGCCGTCATACCTTCTGCAAAATCTTCTTGGAAAAATAAAAGTACCGCAGGAGAAAGAGAAACCTAACTGCTTGCTTGAGCTGGATGAGAAATTCTTTTACCTATCCCTGTCCTGCCACATCAATGACAATAATCTCAACATATACAAAACAAAAACGAAACAGCAAATCGAATGGATGTTCAATATCGGCTTGAGTAACATAACGTATTGCAAGCAATTACTATCAGTAGAAAACTGCTGTAGTTGTTTTTGATTGCTAGATGCTTCTAGCAGACGCTGTAGCCCACAGCTAGGCTCGGACGTCTCTTCTTTCGTCTTTGTAACTTTCAATATTATTACATGCTATCAAGACAGAATGCATAAGAAGAATAAAGGTAAATTACCTCATACTTACTGACAAACACACTACCTAACTCATAACAAAATTCTGCCGGTCACATTGACGTCTCCTAAAAACAACCGTTCATAGAAATTGTGGTGGGAAAGGCGAAGGGATGGGGGTGGGGGGGGGAGTTATTTTGTGCCATTGTTTTAAATATTTAGTGTAAATGTAGGCGCATGATTCATGTACATATACCCTAAAGTAATAACGCAATGCTGTCTAGATAAATGTGGAAATTCTTATTTAATATAGACACGCGCGGTCGCCCCAGCCGTTACACACACACACACACGCACACACACACACACACACACACACACACACACACACACAGTAACACAGTGATATCATACAACAACCCCTCCACTATTCTCACAGACCACCAACGTGCAGGTTTACAGGCCAACCACATTCCAGTGAGCCAGAGACCGAATCGCAAGATTATGACCTATACTTTGAGAAGAGAAAGGTTTTGAGGTTTTTCTCGAAGGTAGTAAGCGACTGAGTGCAACGAAGTTCAGAGGGAAGAGAGTTCCAAAGCAACGGGGCAAACACTGCAAAAGACTTTTTTCCAGAAAGAGTTTAGAGAATATCTAGGGACAGTGAAAAAAAGAGTCCTGTTGAGAGCGCAGAGAACTGGTTGGCTGATAGGGTGGTATAAGTTCAGACAAGGTAATTGCGTAGGAAATAAATCAGTGTGAATACAGTGAAAAGAGATACAGTGGAACCTCCGGTATACGACCGTCCAAAATCTGAGAAAAAACGGTCTTATAATAGAGGTGGTCTTATACCGGAAACAAGAGGTGGGGGGGGGGAAGGGGAGGTTCAGGCTCGGATGGGTATGTAGTCATGATTTTCACACTCACCAGCAAGTATTCTCTGACAAAGAAAACTGTAAAACATGTTTCATTTTTAGCTTTGTCTTTTATTCACAACTTCAAAAATAGAAAACAGTCGCGTCTTCAGACATTTTGAACAGGGAAAAACTTTCTCTCTGCCAAACTCAAAAACTTTCCTCTTGCGCGACGCCATTTTGACAAGCCAGTGTAGGCGAGTAATGTCCCTTACTTGCGAACCGGAAATAGCAGACAACAGCAGGCGTACACTAACATGAGAGAAAAAACGAAAGGTACAGGCAATAAATTAACTGATGTCTCTTTTAAATTGCCTAAGACGGTCGTATAAAGGGCTTAAGACACGGTCGCTGGTCGCATAAACGAGGTTGTCGCATACCAGAGGTCATTTATTATTGGAAGTGAATCCGTCAGAAGTTTTCAGGTCACATAACGGAAGGAGTCGTATACAAGAGAGACGGATACCGGAGGTTCCACTGTATAAGCAACTTTATCATCTATGCGAGCCTTCACAAGCAGCCAGTGTAGTATATGAAGTGCAGCTTAGCGCTAGAGCGCCGCGGCTGACGGAGAACCAAGCGTGCGTTATTATTCTGGATACGCTGGAGTTTGTAGAGTTTTTAATCTGGAAAGCCAGCCAGAAGAGAGTTACTGGTCAAGCGAGACAGGATGAAGGAGATATCGAGATTGTTTGCAGTGGCAACAGAGAGAATGTGACGGATTTTTTTGGAAGTTTAAAGCTTTACAAAGACTGTTAACGTGCATGTCTCTATCATGAGCCCCTGATCAAGGTGGACTCCAAGATTGCGGACCAACTTTGAGAATGGATTCGGCTGGTCTGACACTTTCATAGACAATAGAGGGGTTTGACGAAGCTTGGACTGTGTGCCGACTAAGATGAACTCTGTTTTGTCATCGTTCATTTTTAGTCCATTTGAGCCCAGCCAGCCAGCGACGGAACCACAGCATTCAGATATGTCTTGGGCAGGAGCCGGAAGTCCAGATGGAGGAGCAGAATTGTGAAGTTGAGTATCATCAGCAAAGAACGGGTATGAATGATTGAAAGCACTGATCATTCTATTGAGAGGTTGTGTGTACATAGTGAATAACACAGAACCAAGAACAGAGCCCTGTGAAGCTCCATACTTTGTGACGGTGGGTCTATTGTTACTGTGCTCTGCACAATGGAATGCTATTACCCACTCGTCTTTGTCTGCGGGTATGGGCTAGTGTAATCACCCTGTGACTAATTTTAATACATTTATAAGTTTAGCTCGGTCTGTGTGCGGATACGGTTACAGAGATAGTGAGAAAAGTGTAATAGCTTCACTGACACACTAGCTCTCACTCGGCTATGAAACATAGGTAGTCCAGCCACTTGTTAACAGTAACTATCACACCTTTATTTCCTCTACTCTATACAAAATTCTCTAAACACTCTACACTAACCTAAATGTCCAAATTCACTTCGAATGTTCGTTCCTTGATGGGTCTATGCTGCTACTGTTCTTGATATTTGCTACAGTCTCATCATTGGGCTATTTGTTCTGGTTGGCCTAATGTTGGTTTCAGGAGAGTGGACTATCACACAGTCCTTCTATGTCAGTGTGGGTGCACGCTTTCGGTGTCACTTAACTGCAGTTTGAGGTGCGATGATGGTGCCTCCTCCTTGGTGGTAGACTATTTGGCTATTGTAGCTAAGTGCTAGATGCTCCACTGCAGACCGAATGTCAGGGTTGACGCTTAGTGGTCTTCCTCCTGCCTCGGGCCAACGATGCCTGCTCGTCTGCAAAATATGAGACGAGTTTCTGCAACACCGTGTTTACTAAGGGTGTGCAGAGCGTCTGTTACACTCAGTTCGATGATGGTGTTTTCTATCAGTATCTGATTCAGCCCCGATGCTTGAATTCCTGATAGTTGTGTAACTCAGATTCGTTTATTCACGCAACCCGTCCAAACAGCATACAAGTCACAAAGTCGACGTATGAAGTTTTCCACTTTTATTCAGCACACACCAACAACTGCATACAATTCTCAACTCAACTCAACAACTTTCACAGCAACTCTCCAAATCACTATCAACAACTTTACTCTCTCAACAGCAACTCGGCACACGATTAAATAACCTCTCTCTCTTTTCCGGAAAGATTTCGAATACCGTAGAAATGACGCACTGCCACCAATCGAATAAAAGATCGTCATCACTGACTTACGTCATTCATCTCTCCACACATACCCCGAACCTTCTCTTACTTCGACAATCGTCCCGAACCTTCGATCGATGGTAAACAAGGAAATCCAGAGTATTCTCCGACAATATCGACCAACGAAAATTATCAACGTTATACAAAGCCTCTCCTAACAACAATGCGAACTCAAATCAAAGGTAAATAAACTCCATTATTGAATACTTTGCAAATCGAAACGATTAGATCTATCGTACACGCTTCCGACATACTTTCGTTCGCGTTTCAACGTAACAGCGTCTCACTGATGGCTGAAACAGCCCTCAGTGATAGCTCCACCGGAATCTCCAATCTAATTCCTATACATATACACATCATGGCTAAACTAAACACATGGAGAAGTAATTAACAATATACATATTCTCCGGTACAGCCACTGGTCTGCAATAATACACATAGGAGAAACAACAGTGGGTCCGTAGGGGATACCTCATGGTGGCGAAACCGGTCGCGTGTCCGCCATATAATATAGCAATAATATCAATAAAGCGCGATGAAACAAAAGATAGACCATTAACCTTTTTGACAATGCCTAAATCTCTCACCAGACAGAGCAACGCTCTGAAAGATCGCTAGCAGAAGACTAAAGCAGGGACTGGTGAAATTCAATTCAACCTAGTATAACCACAGCCTGACATTGTCAAAAAGGTAGATGATCTATCTTTTGTTTCATCGCGCTTTATTGATATTATTGCTGTGGCTATACTACGCGTATATAGAATCCATTATTATTATTATTATTATTATTATTATTATTATTATTAATTTTGGTTTTTGCGTGACAGTCTGTGTAACTTTGTACATTTGTGTGTAACTGTATGTTTTCTAAATACTGTTTTAAAGAGAAAAAACCCGGTATATCTTCAATGTATTTTTTATTTATTGGTGTATTACGTTTTATAAGGTTACTTTTTTTTTTTTAAATTATCATCATCATCATCATCATTAATCTATGGATCACCGGTAACACAGCGGTACTGAGAAATACGGCTTACAGCTAGAGGGAGACAACTATGTCTACACTCTACAATTATTATTATTATCATTATTATTATTAAGCAACTCCCCGACAATAACTAGATCCAAATACGACTTACCAAGACGAACTATGCTCAACATCTGTAACTTTCTACTCTTCTATGATCTTAAAGAGCAGGTTGTAAGATTAGGCTATGTCCTAAACCTGTATCCGATTAGTTTTGTTTACTTCAACTTCAACTTCAAAATGTCAGCTGAATAGAGTACTAGAACTCTCATAATAGTTAGTTCTTCATTGCTTACAGGGTCCAGCGGACTGCAAAGAGCCGAATCAGGACCACAAAATCAACACCACAACTTGGATGAAAGAGGACTCACCCCTGATCCGCATAAAAGATCTGCTGAAACAACCCCAGCGGTAACACTAAAGGCACTCCACCAAACGGTCACTGTACACTAAAGGCATCCCACGCAGGGGAAACTAAGGCTATACTCTAGTTTATTGAACCCCGTTTACAAAAACCAAAATAGAATACAAGCATCATGATAAAATGTCAACAAAACACATACATTTAAAATGCCTACATTGCTAAATAATAATATCATAGGAAGCCCTAGTGACCATTTGGCAGAAAGCCTCCAATATTCCCAAGATGATACAACAGATCTCACACACAAATAAGGAGTTTTGTCCCGGAAGAGTTTCCAAGAAAAATGGTAGGCGACTGGTCTAGCGAAGAAGAAGACGGTATAGAACTATCATATAAATAAGTCAAAGCCTGAATGGCACAATGAAATATCCACTCTCTCTCACTATACAACTTCAAAAGCTCTCAGTCCAACTAACCTCACTCTTTTATTAACCAATCCGATTAAAAAATACTACACTGAAGCAGCATTTATTAAAAAAATTAAACTGCCACTGCCATTAAAATTGAAGCAAACGAACTTACTGTCTGCCTATCACACTCACAAGGAGTCTAACTTGCAATTACCAGTCTGGCAACCATTAAATCAGCAGCTCTCTGATAGGGTTACCCATTTATCTGCAGCTTATGATAACTTACGGAAAAATTCACAGCAGATAAACACCAAGGAGAACAGAAAAACTCCCCTACAATACTTCTCTTCGTCATCTTATAATTTTAGATCTGTGTTCCATAAATCGTTTCCCTAAGGATAATTCAAATGAACTTTTTGTGGTTTATGATAACTTACGGAAAAATTCCCAACAGATAAACACCCAGGAGAACAGAAAAACTCCCCTACAATATTCATCTTAGTCATCCCATAATTTTAGATCGGTGTCCCATAAATCGTTTCCCTAAGGATTATTCAAATGTACATTTTGAACGCGCCTAAATCTTTTCACAGTTCAGCATTAGCCGCTTCATATGACACGCACTTTCACATCAGGCCTTTCTACAAAAACAAACAAAAAACTTCCGGAACCTGGACAGGGCACAATTTGGTTTGGCTTGGCTTTAGCGGCCTCTAGTGGTCCATAGTCGATATCATGGAGAGGGTAATGCTCCAATCTGGTGCTAACACATACTGTATTTGTTGCCTAGTGTTTAATCAAGTTAAGAAAATTAATCTTTATTTCACACAATTCACAGGGGGAAATTTGGCATAGTAAGTTGACACTAAACCTGTTCAGTGTGATATCGACAACGAACTCATTAGGAGACACTTTCACAAATTAACTCAAAGGGCATTGATGTAAGTTTGAGCAAAATATTCCACAATGTGTAGCGAAGACTAAAATTTAGACAATAGTTTGCACTAGTTGGGCTAGTTCAGCGGTTCACCCAACCCAACAGGTTGTGAATAATCCAGTTTACTCTGTATCTCATATAGTATTTCTAGAAATTCCATGATCAACTCTCTGCCTTCACAAGCCTCGCCTCCTTGTAACTGATCATCCCTTTTAACCAATCGCCAGGCTTCTACATACTTCACATGAATGTGGTCCATGACGTCATGGGCTAAGGACTTGGCTTTGGTCCGTGTGGTTTCTTGGGAGGAAGACCGCTCGGTGGTCATGTACAGAGCACATAAAATGAGAATCCTCTTGAGCGCCAGCATTTCTTCACACAGGGCCAACAGCTGAGATGAGGTCTTGGCGACACTGTCTTCAGTGGAGAGTTGGCTGTGGTCTTGGGATAACTCACCTTGGTCTTCCAAGTAGCCACCATGTTTTTGCAGCAAGGTCTCTAGAAGACTGTGAATCTCTGAAACAATAATGCCAGGAATAAGTCAGTCCCTTAACTACAGACAAAGAGGATATATTTTGTGGAAGTATTTTTTTATTTTATTTCAGCTGTTGTCTTTATCTCTTTATTAGTTTTACTATGATGATCTTAGGAATGTGGTCCAAAAAGTTTTCCAATGAATCTATTCCTCTTCTTACTTCCACTGAATCATTTGCAAAATGACAATCATGCTGGGATCAGTTGCCGAATATAATTTAGTGTTCTGTACCTTAGAGTCTTGGGTGGGAATGCAATATATTGCTGTACGTTCCCCAAACTTTATTTCTGGAACAGACCGGCATAAAACTTTCTACATCTAAATGTGAATCGTCCAAAGCCAACACCACCTTCGCAAGTAGCAGTTACCTTCCAGTTGTCTGTAGTTATCAAGCAGCAGTTGCACTTCTGTCCTGGCCTCGGCGTCTAAGATGGTAGCTTTCTGGAACAGGTCTTTCAGCTGCTCCCAGCACACCAGCTCTGACGTCACAAACTCCCAGCATTCCTCGAGGTCAGGGTTCACTTCCTCTTGCCCTGTTGCGCTGTGGCTTGGTACATTGTGCAAGTTTCTGCCAGGAGATTCACACTGGCATGTGTCGGTATGTTCGCAACTGTGTTGTCTGACGATGCTGTCTTCTTCAGTTATTTTATCGCCGCCGGATAACGACCCTCCTAACAGAACCTGATGTTTTTCGTTGTCTCCCTTTGGCAACGTTTTGCTGAACTGTTTGGTAACCTCACTGCCAGGCGACATTCTTTTAGAGAGCAATAAGTCGCATCCTCGCGGAGATTGTGGAGAACTGACTTTTTCAGGACCTGACAGCGTTGTAGAGAGAGCAGATTCAGACACACTTTTTGCTACTTCAAGAGTTGTAGGTGCTACCACTTGACTGTGACACTTCGTTGGTTGACATGACTGTTCTGGCATTTTAACATGCTCTGTTCGCCATCGCTCCGCTGCCGGTTGGCAAACAAGACTAACAGATTCCATCTTGGGTTGTGGAATTTCCTTTCTACACTGTAGGACTTCCTGTTTAGAATGTAATTGAACTTCCTGTTCCGGTTTAGAAATATTGCGTTGCTTTTCTCCTTGTCTGTCTCTTGTTTGTAGGGAGACTGGGGATTTGTGTTGTGTCTCGATTATTCTGGACGCCAAGTCTGAGCTACGCACAGTCTTTGGGTTGTATGAATGATGCCTCATAGGAAAAGTATACCCTCCTTGTAGTGCACCGGTCGCAAACGGCTTTGTGGACATTAGTTGTTGAAGCATGACTTGAGCATCGCTGTCAGTTTCGGACTCTGAAAGTTGTCTTGAATCACTAGCAGCAGTGTCAGTACTACTGGCAGACGGGCTCAATGCAAGATTATCCTCAGCCTTCATCTCGTAGCTGCAAGTTTGTGTCTCTGAAGGCACCACTGCAAGACTTGGAGAGTCGCGAATGCCTACAGAGCTTTCTGATTCAAAAACTTGTCTGAATTCTTGTTCAATTGCCATTATCATGGACCTGGTGAGCGAATCTCGACATCCTTCTAGGGGAAAACATTGGTCAATGTCAGAATTAGCGTTGCTTGTCAAACATCTGGGGTCAAGGGGAGCGTTTGGTGGTTCTGTAGCTGCTTCTGTAGCAATTACAGAAGAGTTGTTGAAAACATCGCTTTGTTCTGTCGGTGTTTTCCAACCGTGCCAAGTGTAATTTATTATACTTCCACGAGACGCTCGCGACTTGGGAAGTCTTAACGTGTGGAATTTCGCTGAAATGTTCTCAATACCAGCAAATGGCTCCAGGGACCGCACTGACGCATTCGCCACGCGCAAGTAGTCTTCTGGGAAACCACTGGTGCTGCGTAAGGAATCGGTATCATGGACGTCATCTGCTGCGTCACTGCTGGCTTCGGACTGCTGGTAGAAGTGGGAAGAGGCTTCGGACATGTGAGAGTCGCCAGACCCTCGGCGTTGTTCCAACCCAGGTTGCCATAGTAAGAGCTAGGGAGGAAAAATAAACATAGACACTGTCTTGTTGAATCATGACAATGTGTTGTAATTCCATTTCAAACTTGGCCAGCACTTAAGCCTACAAAAAATATTAAGGCGAGGTTTTCCTCAAACTAATTGTGAATTGAGCAAAGAATGCCAAATTCTTAACAAATTGTAAGAATACTAGGGATTTGTTTGATATGGAATTATTATTATTATTATTATTATTATTATTATTATTATTATTATTATTATTGAGGATTTGTATAGCGCACATATTTCGCCGTACCTGGCGACTCAAGGCGCTGGCCGATACAGAATCTAACTCAAGCCTCCCGAGGCACCAACTTGAAACCTTTGGGCGCATCGTAATATAAATAACGCTCCAGACAACTGAGCACAATCCTGGGCAGCCAGGGATGGGGGAGAAGGACCTAGGTGCATGCTGGGTGTGTTCTTGTCACCGGCACTCACCCGTCTAGGACATGAGCGTCAGGATCTTTAAAGTCCGTTATGATGGAATGTATGCGACACAGACTAGACCTCTGTTTGTACTCTCATCCGAAGGAGTAGGAGACGGGAGTAAAGTGTCTTTCCCAAGGACACAACACAATGCCCCGGCCTGGGCTTCAACCCGGGACCTTCAGATCCGCAAGCCAAAGCTCTACCATTAGGCCACCGTGCCTCCCATTTCATAGACAGCTACAGTAATTATCCACGCTATTATCTCCTTCCGCTTCCTCTTATCCTTCCTTTTTATAATCCCCCTCCTTATTCCTCTGCCTCTTATTCTTCTTTTTTTAAACAATTTACACATTCCCTCCCCCCCCCTCTCTCCTACCTCATCTCCCAGGGACCCCCTTCTCTCAAAAAAAATGTGTAGGGGCATCCACATAAGTCAATATAGAGGCCAAATTATAATTGTCCTTCAACAATACAACTCTTAATACGCTTTTCCCGTTGACCAACAAAATAAATGAATGAAATTAATGAATAAATAAACCGATTTTATGGGACTTTCAAAAAGATGAAAAATACAACTTACACGTCGTCTGGTGAGAGTATCTACTCTTCGCTGTACCGCCACTCCGTCCCTGGCGGATGTAATGTTTTGCTGACGACATCGGCACGGAAAACCTTGCGTCATCAGGTCAATCAAGTCCTCAGGCACAGAGAGGCTGTGACGCGTCATCAATGACGTCAAGTCCGGTGTGTGACGTATTGCCGCAGGCCTGGGCATGCTTTTGAAAGCATAAAAGAAAGTGTTCCAATCCGGTTGGCGCAGACGATGGTTCTTGGTCCGTTCACTGCACACAAGGTTTACATTGTATCGTGTTATCTACAACCAATGTTTCTATAAAGAGGGATTACGAATTAAACACAAACAATGCGAAAATAAATCAACAAATAGGAGTGTTACTAATAAATGATTTCGATATTAAAACAAAACATGTTGTTGTTGTGGTGATGATGATGATGATGATGATGATGATGATGATGATGATGATGATGATGATGATGATGATGACAGGAGCAATAACTCTGCGATAAAGC
Source organism: Oncomelania hupensis (assembly GCA_036898135.1). NCBI lineage: Eukaryota > Metazoa > Mollusca > Gastropoda > Littorinimorpha > Pomatiopsidae > Oncomelania > Oncomelania hupensis. The sequence goes on along the minus strand of CM072526.1, from coordinate 6,309,424 downwards.
AATAGGTGGAGAAGACAAAGAACCCAAAGATGACGACCACTATGATGATGGACACGAACATTGCGATAAGGAGAAATAGAAAAAGAAGAAGAAAGAGTGAACAAAATAAATCATCGCTGTACCTATACGCAACCTCGTCCAACAGTCCAACTCTGAACATCCAGTCTGCCATATCGGTGTCTCGTACCCGACCTTCAATGTCGCACCTGGCGCAGTCTTGAACGGGTGGCATCTCACATACGGATGGGCCTAATCTATCCGTATCTGAGGTTCTCCGGAACCTGAGTGGGATGATGTGGGGGTAGAGCTCACATAGCGGGGGTAGAACGTCTCGGATGAAAGTCTGGTGGTTGATCGCGTTCAAAATCTTCCATAGGTGCCTGAGCATTTTTGTATTAAAACAATGACTAAGGTATTAGCAGTGTAGGCAAAGAATAATAACGTGCACACAATTACTCATTACGTTTATCACGTTTCAACAACATTGCAAGTGTCTTCATCAAAATCATCAGCAACAATAACAACACATTAATTATAATTTGTCATCCTCCTCATCATAAAAAGTCGTCATCTTGGCGTTGTTCGTCATAATCGACCTCGTCGTTCTCCTAATTATCATCATCATCATCATCATCATCATCATCATCATCATCATCATCATCATCATCATCATCGTCGTCATCGTCATCATCATCATCATCGTCATCGTCATCATCATCGTCATCGTCATCATCATCATCATCATCATCATCATCGTCGTCGTCGTTATCTCAATGTGTATCTTCACCATCTCATAATACTTGGTAATCATCCTCATCATCATCACATACCTGTCAAGGGGTTTTCGGGTTGTGGTGTAGCAATTTAACAGAAAAACCATAGCAAATGGAGGTTTGGTGTAGCACTAATGTGAATCACGCGATTGGCAACAAAACTGGAAACTTCTGCATCCAATATAAACACACACATCCAATGTGTTTACAAATTTATTGCAAAATCTTGTTAATGCACAACACTTTAGCTATTACCATTATCATTATCATTATAAACATTTTCATGTACGTTTTTCAAAATAAAAGTGAAAATGCAAAAAACTTAAAAAAATAAAAATAAAACATACAGACAGAAAATAAGCGAGGCAATCATTAAAAAAAAAAAACAAGGGAGAAATCACTGACACAGAAAAAGCAGATGAACTTTTTTCCCCCAAACAAATTTGCTTATTCACAAAACATGGTTTACAATGACAAGAAAAGAACTATTAGCATTGCACAAAAGCTTATACCAATTAATTTAATAAAAATATAACTAAATGGCAGCTAATATAATATGAGAGTAATCAGAGAAATGAATAATGTTAATGACATGAAACGTCTGTCTCTCCCTCACAAAGACTGATCGTAGACTGAAGTTCTGAACGAACGGGCTCTTTTAGATACTAGCCACCCCATTACGGAATTGACGTTGCGTATGTAAGACTAAATTTTCGCGGAAAACCCTTTGGAAAACCCCTTGGATACACAAAAATCAAGGGTTAGGGTTAGGGTTCCAAGCGAGAAACAAGGCGGAAAAGCGGCCATGTTGATGGTACTAAGCAAAGCAAAGTTCACGTGGAGATACGCAACGTCACTTCCGTAATGCGATGGCTAGTATCGGCTAGTGCGAACACGTGTTGCGGAATTGCGGTGCTTTTACTAAGTGTCTTTAAACCGGACTCGGCCGGAACAGACTACTTTCGCGCGAAAACCCCCTTGGTTAAAAAATATTATCGTCCCTTTTGAAAAATTGCGTAGCAGCTTTGTGATACGCCGTAGCAATGGGAAAATGTTTAAAATGCGTAGCGCTACGCAAAAATCCGTAGCACTTGACAGGTATGTCATCATCATCACCATCATTATCATCATCACCATCTGATCATCATCACTCTCATCACCACCACCATGACTACCACTGTGCACTACCATCACCTTTCTATCATCATCTTGATTTTACTCATTGTTTGATGACTGGTTACCTCGCTTTGTCCTTAGATGTAGGCAGATGCGAGCCGTGGAAGAGAGACTCCTTGTCGGAGTCTATGAGTACTCCACACTGACATAGGATATCGTACAGTCCGGACTCCATCACCTTCACATTCTTGATAAATGCGCTTTGCATCTCTCGCATCAACTCCTTCACCGTTTTCTTTGATTCTGACATAACACACGTAAAACGCAATCCAATATAGTCCAGGAGTCCCTGGTTCCTATCAGATCATGCACCCCCAACCTGCCCACACATCCAGAACTCGTGACGTCTTAAAATGTTCAATGAAGTATCCTGAATTCAAAGCACAATTGTTCCCAGAAATCGTATTAAGGTAGGGTTCTCCTTGCTTTTAAAAGTGTATATATATATATATATATATATATATATATATATATATATATATATATATATATATATATATATATATATATATATATATATATATATATATATATATATATAGTTAGAGTATACCAACTCTTTTACCATCTCGTTAAACTCAGACAACTCCAGAGGGCAACTAATCCAACAATGTCGATGGTGACGATAAAGAAAAAAGATGAGGATATAAATAAATAAATAAATAAATAAATAAATAAATAAATAAATCATAACTTTCTCCATGCCTAAGTGCGTGATCGCAGCGCTAATTTGAAGATCGAGGTGGATAAACACACGCCAGCGAGCGAGGGAGTGATGATGATAATGAACAAGAAGAGGAAGGGCGCAGATTATTCTCGAAGGAGAAGAAATGATGATGGATGATGATGATTAAGAAGCAGAAGATGAACAACATCTGTGCAAAGACATTAATTCCAACAGCACTCATACAATTGAAAGCGGTTAGACTCTAGTTCCTAAATATCCAAACATTGTATGATGTCCTGCATGTAAACGTGTAACTAAGTAATAATTGATTAAACCACAAGAGAAATAAAGCAAGGGAGATCAACATACCAATTGGCCACAGCTGAAGATGTTTCGCTTTGATGGTCTCCCTTTCGACAGCATGGCTAGAGGCGGACGTGACGCCACCTAGTGACTCTTCTGTGCGACGAAGGGAGGGTTGCTTTGGTTTACTGAACATGGTCAGAAGCAGTCGTGCACGTACACCTTAGTAATGGTACTGTCGTGCACCGATTAGTAATTGAAGAAGACAGACGATCCCAACTAAATAAGCTTTATGGTTTGTTCTCTATACACAGTTTTTGGAGACGTTGCACACAAGTCTATTTACAACAACAAAAAACATGATTTTTCACATGAATGCCAGAACCAGTAAAAAACAAACTGACCATTCACACTTTAGCAGGGAAGATAAAACTGCTCGGTCAAATTCTCAGCGACACTAATGTTCCGAGTGTCTACTACAGGTGTTTGAACATGATGTAGTCCTTGAAAAATGGACATATACAAGTAGTTCAAAGATTGAGTCTCGTACATCAGTCCATGGATTGTCCTATGCTATGGCATGAATGAATGTTCCACATTCTTTGTGTTCACTGAAAGATGATGCCAAGATAGACTGTAGACATGTTTCATTTGGAGTTCGTTAAACAAAGAAATGTATTGCAGACCGTAGTCGTAGAGATGTTTTACTCGACAAGTTCACTACAAAATGAACTCTAGCTGAGGGCTGACGGTCAAATTAGTTGTAGATAACTGAAACGGCGTTTTGTAGAAACCAGTCGGCTAGAACTACTACCGCTTTTTAGCTCTTCTCCCCTCGGTAGGCCTACCAGGAGGTCACATATCTAGCCTAATCAGAACAAATCAAAATGAAAATGATGTAGACTCTACTCATCAAATCGATCACCCGATTAATTTCCAATATTCAACAAAATACAGTCCTCTATAAGGAAGTTTAGGAAGTTGCCTGTCGCGAGTCCCAGCACAGGAAAACGACATGTCCACACGCAAAGCGTTACAAAATGAAGTCGTTGAACGATGAAATAATACAGATTAATTTTGCACGATCTAAGTGACGATGCCTACCTAAATATACAGAGGGAGTTGTAGATATAGCTATAGGCACCAGAATAGATTCAAAAGTTAAAACGATTTCAATTTTTAAAATAAATAATCAAAATAATTGGCAGCACATGATGACATGAACCCAACACCAAAGGTGATAAAACCTAAAGGCCTGGCTTGCATTGGCTGATAAAACTATTGTTATATCGATACTAACACATTATTATGACTTGCATTGACTGATTGATACACGTACTATCGTTATATCAATACTAACACATTATGACTTGCATTGACTGATAACACTATCGTTATATAAATACTAACACATTATGACAAGATAGACAACCTTGGAGAAAGAATAGGCTTTGTGGTAGGCCTATAATTTATTATATCACTGTTGACATGTTAAAAAATAAAAACATAAAAAAAGAAAGAAAAGTACAGGGTGTCTTACTGACGAAAGCCACTTCAGCTCTACATTGTCCAGTCTTCATACATGTTGCGTAACAGCAAACTTAAGACAGTGAAAGATCAATAAGCCAACTTATACGGTGTTTAGTACATGGAGATCTCACAGGTTTTATTGGGCACACATTTCAATCACCACTGAATTCTGTTGTCAGTGAAGGCAACACGCATATTGTCATGCACCAAAATAAACAGTGTCACGATACACCTCAGACGGTTTACCCGAAAGTATCATTTATCGTCGACTAATAGACTACCTCAGGGTGACCTCAATGGCATTGCCACATACTCAGTAAAAACAGTCATTTTAAAAGCTGCAAGCATTAAAATATTTGTTCTTTCTTCTGTTGAGGCGAAACAAGGACCCTCACAGCAGATCTACAACGAAGAATACAAAGCATGGAGATGAGGTGCTACAGAAGATTTGTGGGCATTACCTATACTCAGCACATCACCAATGACGAAGTCCGACAGACCATCACACAAGCCATTGGACAAAATGACATGCCCACAGTGATGAAGAAACGGAAATCCGTGATTGGACACCCGTCTTGTTTACGGACGAGTCCAGATTTTGCCTGGACATGAACGATGGCCGGAAGAAAGTGTGGGAAGGCAAGAACCAGCGATTCTACGATCAGTTTGTTGCTCAGCATGATCATTATGATGGCGGCTCACTGATGGCATGGGGAGGGATAAGCATGGAGGGTAAAACAGATCTCCACGTGCTGCAAAACGGAACTTTGACAGCAATTAGGTACAGAGATCAGATCCTGGACCATATTGTGAGGCCTCACGCTTGAGCCATTGACCCTGAGTTCATTCTGATGGACGACAACGCACGTCCACACAGGGCACGCATCGTGGACGAGTACCTGGAGTCAGAAAGCATTGAGCGTATGGAGTGGCCAGCCAGGTCACCTGACCTGCATCCAATTGAGCACGTTTGGGACATGCTGGGGAAAGCTGTCCATGCACGTATCAACCCACCCCGAACTCTGGTTCAGCTTGGGCATGTCCTTCAGGAGGAGTGGGACAGATTTCCACAGCACGCCTTATTTGTTCCATGAGGAGGCGCTGTCAGGTGGTCATAGCGAACCGAGGAGGTCACACGCGTTACTAAAAGACTTGCTTTGGTTGTTTCTCGTTGATTTTACATGATTTGACAAAAGTTCTTTTTTTTTTTTTTTTTTTTGCCCCATTAGCCCGATATCTTGATTTTGGGGGGTAGGTTTATTCTGTGATTACTTTATAGTGTTATTGAAATGAAATCTTGGTTAATTGTGATTTTACTTTGTTGTATGATGACATATTAATAAAATATTACCACTTTTATTTGAATAAATTCAACAGATTTTTTTTTAAAACAAATTGATTTTGTCAGTGAGTCGAAGCAAATGTTGAGTAAGAACTCTTACAAGGGGAGATATGACAACGGGCATATTTTAGCGTGGCCGCCTTGTGAGTGATCTCCCCATGACGTCATGCTGCAGTTATGGCGGCAAGCAAGGCAAGAGAGAAACAAGGAGGCGATTTCTGTTCAGCCTACGGCTGTAAAAATGCGCGCTACAAGCCTGAGTGTAAAAATAAACATTTCTAACGCATCTGTAGTTGCTGGATGATGATAATGTGTCTGCTGAATTTGATTGTAATGATGTGCAAGTGTTGATCAACTGGTCTCTTTCTTGCTTTGTTTTGTTGTTGTTTGCCAGAATAACTTTGTGTGTGTGTGTGTGTGTGTGTGTGTGTGTGTGTGTGTATGACATGCCAGAATAACTTTGTGTGTGTGTGTGTGTGTGTGTGTGTGTGTGTGACATTTGTGAGCCGTAGCAGTAATTAGTAGAGTTGTGTACCGGTTCGTAACATCAAACCGGTTTTCACTGCATTTTTACAAGCTCGAATCAGTATTTAGCACAGGTTAACCAAGAATTTTCTTATGAATAAATTTTATACCTAGATTTGACTGTGTCATTCTTTTCCTACTAAATAAATAGTAATTAACGCACTAAAATGAAAATTACCTAAATTATATTATACATATAGAAAAATACAATAGCTAGACAGTGAGAGAAAGAGAGAAGGATGGAGCAGGAGGAAGGGAGAGTAACTGGTATTAAGGTCAGCCCACTATTTAAAAAATGCTTTGTTCAGTAAGTTATAAGGATTATAATTTACACAGATGATTCTGCGTTGCTTTATTTATGTTAATTGCTTTGTATACAGATTTTTTGCCCTTCAGAAAGAGCAATGTGTTATAGGACAAATTGGCTGTAAATACCAGTTTGTCAAAGTGAATGCTAAATAGTAATTAGTGCACTGAAAAAAATAATGTAAAAACACAAATGGGCTGAGAGTGCAGTCTTAGAGATGGAGGGAGGGAGAGAATGTACAACAGATATTAGAATTATCCATTATTAAAAGAAAAAAAAACACACACATAATTATGCTCTGTTTTATGTTTAAGGGAAATAAAACGATCTTGCATTTTTATAATTTATTTAATCAGCTCGAATCATACATTTCTCACAGCCACTTTTTGTTCAGGCTCCCATATAATATTATTTAAATCTGTAATACTTGCAGCTTTAAACAATATCGGTTAACTGGCTAATCTAAGTCTAATCTTTCTATTGTGTAAAGAAATTACTGTAAATGAGATACATTTTTGGCACTGTTGCCCATCGTTACATGTTTTACGAGAAAAATAAATCCCTGAAAGTATTTATAATATAGAGTCCCAGATATGTATCAAGTTAATTTATCATTAGCATCAAATAATGAAGAAATTTGCATAATTTACCATTGTATTTGTATATTCAAACTTAGATAACTATGTCGTGATTGAATTGTGAATTGTTTTGTTGCATTACTCACAACCCCCTTCATCATGGGCAATTGCATATGAATAAATCAACATGTCCTTGACATGTCCCAAGTGTCCTTTTCTTCTTGGTTTTGCTTGTTCTTTGACTGAATATGACTTTTCTTCTTTTGTGGTCAGTATAGTTGCGAGTGTCAGAGAGTGCACGTGTGTGCGTTGCATTTGCAAAGATAATAATAATAATAATAATAATAATAATAATAATAATAATAATAATAATAATAATGGATGCTAATATGGGCTTTTCTTTGAATAAATTCAAACTCAAAGCGTGGCGATCTGCACCAACATATCTGCAACAAACAAAATTACAGACACATAGGGACAACAGTATACAAGACAAATACACATGGTACAATAGGGAGATCGCTATTAGGAAAGTAAAAGGCAAATGGATTTTTGTATTTTCAAAATAAAATTGGCTGCATCCTGTATTATTTTGAAAGGAAGAAGGAAGCCAGAGTACTCAGAGAGAGACCTCATTGACCCGTAAAGTTTCATAAGTTAACATTTTTGGCCCTATGCGGGGATCAAACCCGTGACTCTTGACATTGAAAACCAGTGCACTAACCAACTGTGCTAAAAAAAAAAAGAGAGAGAGAGATAAAATCGAACCAAATAAAAGTTTTAAAAACGTATTAACCATTTTGTAATGAATATTACAAATAAAATTGTTGGTGTATCATACTTTATATGTTATAATTATTTTTATAAACCTTACACACACACTTATCCATTATTTCTATTTCACACTGAAAATATCACATAGGCCTTCACATAAGGTTAATGACAGGTATTCACAATTTTTTTTTGAATGAATATTGTTGGTAATTTATGATTACGGTCCGAGTGTAAAAATTAAGACCTTAAGTGCTGTGACATCAAATTAAAATTAGTGATGTTAAACAATTTATCTCTTTAATCGCGATTAATCGAGTAATTTTTTTTTAAATTGCGATTAAGCAAATTTTTCGTGAACAACCCTGCCAAATAAAATAGGCCTACTATTTAAAACTGACAGAGTGAACTTGTTTTCAGAACATATATTCAGATTTCTAACAGAGAAGAAATTAAAAGGACATTAACACTTTTAAAGTAATTATAAACTATCAACAAACTTAAGTATTTATTTATTATAAAAAAAAGAGAGAGAGAGAGAGAGAGAGAGAGAGAGAGAGAGAGAGAGAGAGAGAGAGAGAGAGAGAGAGAGAGAGAGAGATTCCTGTCATTAGCCGTATGTTAGAACAGACCTTTATTATCAGTAGTGTTCTTTTTGGTAAATTAAAACTAAAATTAAGAGAGAGAGAAAACAAAAATAGATGACTATCTTTGTTTAAATAACTTCACATTCGCTTTTCTAAACAATAAAACGCCAAAAAAAAAACACAACAACAGCGTGCCAAACCTAGCAACCGGTACCTGTGTCAACAATACTTTTATATATAAAGCACCGTCCATAGCATGACGCTTGCAAGGGAGGTAATGCAAATCCTTGGCTACGGAACGATCATCACAACAAAGCGCTAATGACGTATCTTTATGTATACTGATTACTATCTTTGGTATAGTTGAGTAACATGAAACAGATCGGTGTCTGCAAGTGAGTAAAGATCACTACTATCATTGCGTCTTGGCTACATGTCTATTATCTAGCGCAACCGTAATATAAACTATATTTCAGAACCGGCAGTTGAAATGGAACAAACAAGGCCTCCGTCGCATGCATGCATAGTTGTTCTCCGTTCTTGTTAACTGATTTCCCATGTAACCCATTTTTTTTTTTTACCACGGGTCTTCCTCGCAATGAGGAATATAGCCTAATATAAAAGTCTACAAGAAATAGCATGAATTTGAAGACTCAATTATATTTCTTCAAAATAGAATCAATTTGAAGACGTAACTGCCTGCACGTGAGAAAGAAAAAGACACGAAAAAAAAGAGAGAAAGATGGGCAGAGAGTAGAAACTGAGAACGAAGTAGAAAGACTGAAAACAATAAACAACACCTAAGACATAGGACATTAATTTGTCCTTGATTTAAGGAGAAAGAAAGAATGAACTTGAAACAGGACAGTGTGCTCATGAAATTAAACAGGATAACGTATACTCACTGCACGCTATTCATAGCTTTAATTTTAATAGTCCACTTATAAGGGTAGTAGGCTTACACCTAGTAGCTTCAGTCCACATCACTACCTGACACAATGCTGAAGACAGCCACATGACACATTTCAATATGGACAGCAGTCTGCAGTCTAAACACGCAGTCCTCAAAGAAAATAATGTCACTGGACGCTGGGTTCAAAATTCATTTGAAAACAAGCCCAAGACTTTGACATGAACATAGCCGGTAAAATGTAGACCGCACTGAAAACTAGGTTCCTGCATAGCGCAGAAATAGCACCCCCCCCTCCCCCCCAAATGACCTTCGTATTGTAAATGAGTAGCCTATACAATACAGGTAAGCATTACAAATATAGCTAACACATTTAAATATAGGGAGCAGGTTCCACAAACGTTCGCTACGAAATGAAATAATTTTAAAGTGGAACTGACCTTTATTTTAAAGAGAATTTAACCGTAGTGCCGTTTGTGGTACCTGTCCATGAAAGTATTTTTCGGTCATTACGACCGACAACCGTCTCTATAATGCTTGGAACAAAGGGAAAGTAAGCCTTTCACTCAAACATAATGCATAAATTCAACCCTGGATTCCAATATAGGACAGAAATATAACCCCATAAAGAGAAAATCGTATTAAAGAGTTCACAAAGCTGGTTTGAACAAATTTGAATACAGACAATGACAATGTACTTTAGATTATATAGACTGTACATTACATTATATAGACTGTGTCCATTAGATTATATAGTCTGAGTACATTACATTATATAGACTGCGTACATTAGACATTAGATTATATAGACTGTGTACATTTGATTATATAGACTGTGTACTTTAGATTATATAGACTGTGTACTTTAGATTATATAGACTGTGTACTTTAGATTATATAGACTGTAGGCCTACTTTAGATTTTATAGACTATGTACTTTAGATTATATTGACTGTTATATTACATATATCACATAATGCCTACATCTTTAGTGCAAAATAAAGAAATGACACTGCTTGGCGAATTTATATGGAACGCCATTGACACGTACAAAACCACAAGCTAATAGGCTATACGTTACTTCCGCGTTCCTATACTCCACAGACATACAATACCGTCAAAAACTACGTATTCTTTACAAATGCCATTTCACAAGCACGAAATGTAGTCTAAGACTCAAGACTGTATTAAAGAAATCCAAAAATAACGCTGTCAAAAAGAGTAGGTCTATCATATTAAACGAAGTTACCAACAATAGCTACCACGTAAACACCAAACATGCACGAATTACGCTTTTGGTCTTGTGCGTGTGTGAATTATTCTTAAGGTCACGTGGATAGTCTATTCAATTGTGCAGCTGTATAATTACAGTGAACTTCGGATATAGTAAAGTGCCCTGGGACCAAATAAATCTTTAGTATAACCGAATATTTAATATAACCGAAAATCCGTTTACAGTAAAGTTTTTAAAGTTTACTTTACTATAACCGAAACTTCGTTTATAATACAGTTTTAGAGGTTTACTTGACTATAACCGACTTCGTTTATAATAAGGATTTTAGAGGGTTAATTTAGCATAACCGAAACTTTGTTTTTGTTTTAATTTAACGTTTACTAATCCGACACTCTCATTATAAAGAGATAGAAAACGCTGTTCTAAAGTGTATGTGGGTGCACAGGGCCGGATCAATACATTTTCGAGGGAGCGGAGGGGGGGGGGGGGTGCTAGTCTAGTTCTTTTTAAAGTGTATGGTACGGAGTGGTAAAACACCCCAAATAAAACTACCATAACTAACTGCCTTACATAACGTTCTTCCAGTTGAACAAAAAATTCCATCTTCTTCTTTCTTAATTTTTTAAAATTTTATTTATTTATTTTTTTTTTGTTGTTGCCAAGGGGTGGGGGGATTACTGCCGCACCCCCTCCCCTTCCCTCTGGATCCGGCCCTGGTGCAAATAAATAAGAAGAAAAACAAAACAAATCGGTGAACAAATGACCTCTCGAATTTCCATCTTTTACAAGGATTTCTGCAGACTGTTATCGTCTGTGTGTCTATTTGTCTGTGTGTTCACGTAACTCAACATCGTTCAAAATTGAGCTGAAATTTGGCGCGTTATATACATGTACATTGGAATTGGGTCCCATTAATTGATTAGATTCACATAGTTGAACAGTTAAAATAAGACAGTGCAATTCGAACGAATCGCTTTCGTTATTAAATATGTTAATTTATATTAATATTTCTGTGTTGGTTTGTTGTCCCTTGCTGAATTCCACACGAAAACTATGTTTTCCCATTTTAACTTACACCCCCCACCCTCCCCAGCCCTACAGCCCCCCATCCCCGGACAGCCGTCTATAAGGCGTCATGGAGACGTTTCTCTTACCACAGTTGCCAAGAACAAAATTCAAAGTATTTATTTGAGTGGTCGGACAAGCTCTCTCTTTCTCTCTCTCTCTCTCTCTCTCTTCTTTGTGTTTCCTTCCCCCCCCCTCGCTCCCCAATGGGTATTACCTATTGCTATCGTAATTACAGGTAAATAGCAATTACGTTACTGAAGTGAACATTATGAATATGCACTCATCGTCAAGATCTATTGTTTCTGGACACAGCCACATGATAACAACTGATATTGCACGAAAGTGAAAAGGTCCTTTTAGCCTTTTGTGTGAAGCCACCAGAAATCCACGGGAAATAGCTGAAAAATATACTTTTTTATGAACACTTGCAGTAGGTCCACTGTCCCTTATTGGATTCCATTACGTTCACATATGTTGATTGATTATTTTTGTTTATTAACTCGGGTATTATAAACTCTTCAAGAATACATCTCTTATAACCCAGTTTGTGTATATTGATTGAAATTTTACAGTATTATTTGTTGATGTCCGTGTGTGTAAGTTCACGTTTGTGTGAGAGAGAGTGAGAGAGAGAGAGAGAGGGTAAGAGAAAAAGAGAAAGAGAAAGAGAAAGAGAGAGAGTCCAGTACGGATAAGAGATGTAATAACATGTGAGCCTTCCTGTTCTAATTATTTCAAACCAACCCTTTAATCGGAAAGATAAATCATAAAAGTAGAGCATGAATTGTACATGTTGTACTATCATCATTGTTGGAAAACAAAAAGTTCACAAAATTAAAGCAAACAAAGACATGAACAAAACCTAAACAATATGGTGGATTAAAAAAAAAAGATGATTTGTCTTGCAAAGCCATGCAACAGCTTAGGAGTAAATCTCTTCTTTACTTCTCATTTGAAAGTGCAGTCCAGTCAAAACGTTGGTTTCCCAGTTCTCCATTGATTCGGATTCCTCTCAGTACAAAATGTATAATTATAATGTGTTCAACTTATAACACCCTTATTTAGTCATAAACGCATTTCATCATGTATATCGAAAGTGAAGTCTAATTTGCTTTATAAGTTTCTAAGCTAGGGACTCTTTTTCTGCCAAACAGTGAAATCTCTCCTTCAGTTTTTCACTCTCCTTCATAATCACAGTTACTGTTGATGTAGAAATTCAGCAATTTCTTTTTTTTTTTTCATCTTTTCATCTTCAAGTGCGTGAATTAGATCTATTTTACGCTTCAGGGTAAGCGTGACGCAACAATTTTGCGCCATTATGAACGTCAGTAACTCTCATGAAACTTTAATACAGTAATCTCCCTTGAAACTTTATTATAAGCGGCAGCAAAACTCGCCAGGGGCCTTAGAAAACACTTTATTATAAGCGGACTTTACTATATTTTTTTTATTATATCCGATTTTTAAAAACAGAGACAAAGAAGAGTTTTGGTCGGGACCAAGACTGGACTTTACTAAAACCGAATATTTACTTTATCCGGCCTTTAGTATATCCGGAGTTCACTGTAAATGGTAGGAGTGTTTCCGCCAGATCGGATTTCTGCCTTTTTAACGTAAAAGACATAGGTTTACATAGGCCTAGGTTATACGATAATGCCTGTACAGAATTTTTATATTTAATTTTCATTTTGTTGTCACAGCTTACTAATAATAAAAGACTTGGTTGCGAGATCTACCCTACTGTTAGGACACACACAGAAACACACACCTGCGTGTACAAACAAACAAACACACGCACACATACATATCCACACATACACACACAGAGTTTTTTGTTTTTTTTTCACGTAGGCCTACTTGTTTCTGACACTGACGAACGCTATTTCAGCAATCTGGACCTGAGAGAAAGGACAACTCAGTAGACTACTGTGAGGAATTCCTTTCCCCAAGATCCCGCAACTCAGCGTCACAGATCCTTTCAAATTCACAGTGAGTGTTGCCTCACAGGGGAGAAAATAGGATGAAGCCAACCCTCACCTCACCCAGCCACCCACCTAAACTCTTTGAAGTTTCCATAATATGGTTTTGATATAAATGGACACATTCATTTCTGTCTGTGGCTATTAATAGCATCAAGATTGATTCTAAATTTAGCACTGCTACCAAAGGCATTTAGAAGTAACAGTGGTTTGTTTACAGACCACGAAGAGACGCCGAAACTTTAAAGCTTATCAGTCGGTGTGAGCACAGATTAGCCCATATAGCGAAACACGGACTCTCACAGCAGATCTACAACGAAGAATACAAGGCATGGAGATGAGGTGCTACAGAAGACTTCTGGGCATTTCCTATACCCAGCACATCACCAACAACGAAGTCCGACAGACCATCATACAAGCCATTGGACAACACGATGAAACGAAAACTCCGATGGTATGGCCACGTCACCAGAGCATCAGGGCTTGCAAAGACCATCCTGCAAGTCACGGTGTAAGGCGGCAGAAGAAGAGAAAGATAGAAAAAGAGGTGAGAGGACAACATTCGAGAATGGACTGGCTTGACCCTAAGTGAAGCCACGAGGGTTGCTGAAGACAGAGAAAATGGAGTACGCTGGTTAAACGATCATCTGTGGTGCCCTAACGACCTTCGAGTTACGAGATAGGATAGGATGGGAAATATAAACATACTTGATACCTTGTCGTCACTGCTTGACTCGCCAACATAAATGCGCATAACCACTTCCCTTGCTTTCATCTTCCATGCTTTGTAACACATCCAGTTCATCGTGTGACCCACCGTGCAAGCTGCTGTACGTACTGCTCACTCTTCTCACAACACTAACATAGGGTTCCAAGCTTCACAGAGGATGGCGGTAAGATTATAAATATCAATAACAATGGTTACGACGCTTTTTACCTATATATCTCTCTCATTCACTCGTAAACACGCCGGAGTTCGGGTCGGTGATGACGACGGTGTTTAATGCAAAAGATGATGATGATGATGATGATGATGATGATGATGATGATGATGATGATGACGCCGGCGATGATGGTGATGATGACTACTGATGACAACGATGATTCGATGTAATATACAAATTCTACATACAACTGATGCCTGCTACTTTCCATCCGCGGGGACAGCTAAAGAGCGCGCTTTTTAAATGCACCTCAGTTAAAGGGCAAAAGGCTGATAGTCAAAGATACCGTCTCTACTATACTATACAAATATTTTTAAAAATCTCTTCAAAAGAGGAACGTGAAACGAGTGCACGTTTAGCATGAATAAGAATAATTTAAGTCCCATAATTATGGAACCCGTGCCTGTTTCGCTAACCACTACACAGTTTCAAGAAGTAGGCCTGATTTTCAAATCGAAGAACCTACATTTTTTCTATGGAAGACTAATCAAAAGTAAGCTTGAGAGACCGGCGACACTCTTCTTCTTCTTTGGTGTTTGCAGCCAATATCAGAGAAGAAACTTGCTGAATAACTACACTAATAATAATTGTCCGCTGCTTTCACAGGTCGCCGCGTTCTGTCAGCATATTTCCTCTTGATTTGTAGAATAAATACGTAAGCTTACTGAGTTGACTTGGCACGATTCTACAGCCACTAAGCGTTGCTTTAAAACCGTCCTTTAAACGTCAATAGGCATTATGCCTAAATAAACCGAAAATAGAGTTGCTTCCCCTGAAATGCGGTACACAATACATGTTGACAGCTATCCTAAATAAACCGAAAGTAGGTCAATGAGAGTTCCTTCTCTGAAAAGCGGTACAAAATATATGTTGACAGCTATTTAGGAAGTACTCCTATTACTGCAGGTAACACTAGACCTATTGAGTATTACGGTAGACTACACACCTGGTATGACGGCCTACTAGCGCCAAAACCGAGAGTTACCATTATCACGAGATAATTGAAATTATCACGTGTTCTGTGTAATTTACAGAGATACCGGTAATCCGCAGTGTTAATTAATAATCATCAGTATTTGCCATGCTTTCCTAGCGCTCAAACCTGATAATTACTAACTAATATCATGAGATAATTACAATTATTAAGAGATAATTACAATTATGAAGAGATTATTACAATTATCAAGAGATTATTACAATTAACAAGAGATTATTACAATTATCATGACGGCCTACTAGCGCCAAAACCTGATAATTAGGCTACAAATATCTCGGGATAATTACAAGTATCATGGGATAATTATAAGTATCAAGGGATAATTACAATTGTCATTAAAAAATTATAAATTTCTTCGCGTGATCTTGCTTATTTTCAGTGTGGCTCTAGATCAATCCGCCTCTAAATGCGCCAAAAACGAAAATGGTAATTATCACATAATAATTATAATTTTCTCTTGATAATTATTTTTTTTACGTGATTATGCGTACTTCTGGCTAAGGCGGCTTAATATCGCCCAAACCCGCATTTACAGGCATCAGTAATAATGATAATTAACACGTATTCTGTGTAATTCACAGCGATACCGGTAATTCATAATGTTAATTACTAATTTTTAGTTTTGGCCACGCTTTAGTAGCGCCAAAACCTACCGAACAGTTCCGTGGAACACGATCGAAATATTTACAATGAACACGTAAAAATTGTAATTATATAGGGTGAAAGTTACAATTTTCGGTTTTGATGCATTTCCAGAGGGATTGCTTGAGCCAAAACTAAAAAAGTAAACATGATCACGCAAAGATATTTGTAATTTGTAGTGATAGTTGTAATTATCTCATAACAAATGTAACTATCTCACGATAATTGTTATTATTACGCGAAAATTTTAATTATCAGGTTTGGGCGCTAGGAAGGCATGGCAAATACTAATATGTATTACTTAACACTGTGGATTACCGGTATCTTTGTAAATTACACAGAACACGTGTTAATTTCAATTATCTTGCGATACTGGTAAATCTGGCTTTAGTAGGCCGTCATACAACGATGCACTAAAGGCACACACACAACAAGAGTTGACAAACACTTTTCGTTGGACGATTTAGTTTAAGCCTAGATCCGGGAAATCCCCTAAAAGACCGATGAGCCTGACTGACTTATATTTAAATGTAGTATCCATGGATGAGCCCGTATTCACAAAAGGAAATAGCAGCTGGTAATTTCCGTACTCAAATCCCACTGGATTAGGGTCACAGGCGCTTGTATCTGGACACGCGAGCGCCTATGTCTACGCGAGCGCCTATGACTCGTCCCCATTCTCTTGATATAGGTCATGGACTGTAGTAATCTTCTTGGTTAATGCGCCTTGTTTGTTCATATAGATTTGAAACTACGACCACCCGCGATTTTGTCTGCTAGCAGATTGAGATCTTCTGTTGATACCCAAGGAAAGGAAGATGCGTCATAGGCATGGACGCTCGCGTAGGCATGATAGGCGCTCGCGTGTCCAGATACAAGCGCCTTTGGTAAAGGCCCACGCCTTGACACAGTTCATCTAATTCCCAATTATGCTTATTCCAGATTGGAATACATTACTTGTTATGTGACCTCCCGAACAAACATGTCCTTAAACCAATAAGCTTGTACTTTAGTAGTACTGAAGCGTCTTCTTATTTCCAGAGCTGTAAAGCTCTGGGAACTACTGTCAATATTTGTGACCGAGTCATGTGTCTGCATACGACTAGCGTGTATAAATCTACTACTTGTAGTCAGTCTGGTGTGACCATCAGCCTACACTCCAAGGTAAGGCTGTTGCGCTCCCTTGTCATCTCCATTTTCCTATACGTTTGTGAAACATGGACACTCATAGCATACCTACAACGAAGAATACAAAGCATGGAGATGAGGTGCTACAGAAGACGTCTGGGCATTTCCCATACCCAACACATCACCAACGACGAAATCCGACAGACCATTACACAAGCCATTGGACAATGACCTGCTCATTGTGGTGAAGAAACTGAAACTCCGATGGTATGGCCACTACACCAGAGCATCCTGGCCTTGCAAAGACCATCCTGCAAAGCACGGTGCAAGGAGGCAGAAGAAGAGGGAGACAGAAAAAGAGGTGGGAGGACAACATTCGAGAATGGACTGGCTTGAAACTGAGCGAAGCCATGAGGATTGACACCAAGCGAAGCCATGATGATAGCTGAGGACAGAGAAAGATGGACTACGCTGGCTAAACGATCATCTGTGGTGTCCCAACGACCTTCGAGTTACGGGATAGGATAGGAACAATTGATGACACGTATGGGTGCATGAAGTGTCCCAAATGTTTGGCTGAACCTTTTGCGTACTAGTACTGTCTGTTCCCAGACTCCGCATCACATCTGTATTTTCTTCCACCACTGTGCCTGTTGGAACATATCAAAAAGCATGAATTCTGGCGTAGCCACATGCTCCTGTGGCGATTGATAATTCATTCAGAGAGAAAGTAGTGGAAGAGAAATATAGAGAGAACATGGCATAACAAAAATACATGTATTATTTTAAAGTGACAAACCAACCAAAACTAAACATGCATCATTTTGAATCTTTTTTCTTTTAATTTTTATTTCAACACGCTATTAATTATAAACCACACATGCCTTTGACATAAACCTTCATACACATTTCTCCACAGCTCTCTGCTATATAAACTAAGTGAAGTTACCAACAAATTTACAGTCAACAACTTCGTAAACCCAGTCATCTGTCTAACAACGCATAGTTACTCTAGACTTAACAATGCACCGTTACACAAACACATCTGATCAATTCACCTGAAACGCAAATCCTGCTCTTGAAAACATTGAAATCGGCACAAAAATAAATATCCTTAACATTCACACTCAAAATATCTATACACTACTCACTTTTACTCACGTCAACCAAGCTCAAACTCACTCACACACCATCCCCTCCCTCTCTTTCCCTCTGTGCTATTTACAACAAGTTTACAATTACACTGGCAGGAGCTAGCTGCAAAACTAAAACAATTTCTCAGTGAACCCCAAAAAATAACAGAAGCTATATTTACTACAACTATCTAGAGAATCCGTTTTAAAAATAGCCACATATATTAATGCAACAGAAGATGTTTTTCCTTGTCACATCCAATGGAAAGTGTTTACTACAACAAACCAATGTTAACAAATAAACTTCAAAAATCACCATATTCTACTGCTATGAAAGCTGTTTTCTTACCCTCAGTTATAGTTTCAATCAACATTGTGAATTTCAATTTGAAATTCAAAATAATAACCAGTTAAAATCAACCATGTCTATTCTAAACTAACTTTAACACACATTAGACCAAACCATGACATAGCAACATGTACGCAGAATATTAACTTTATTCTTTGATGTCCACAGTATGCACACAACTACACCATGTTTATAATGCTGGTGTTGTCTTAAGAGAAAAAAAAATCAAACAAAAAATTAAAAAAAAAAAATTTTAAGCACATTTTAAAATAACTTTGTTACACTATTTGTCCATAATATTTCTCCAAGGGTAGTAAATACACTTCACAATAATTTGACGAACATTGATATTTGCTGTAGAGATTTATGGGTAGAGTCAACTAACAAAAGTGCCTCTTTATTGTAAATTCTACACTAACTTAACACAAATTCAAAATAAATTTTATTATTTTTCAAATATTAAATGTGATTGTCATTCCGTAATGTATATGTGACTGTACTCCATAATGTAATTTGTTGAAAGAGATAATAAAGTCTTGGCGTGTCAGTGCAAGGCGACAGGATAATGGAAGAAATCAGTAAGACAAACGACAGCAGACTCTAAATATTCTCAACTAGACAGTGGTCCCTCGATTCACAGAATAATCTAGAACTGCACCACAATGCTTTTCTGGCTGGGTGAACAATTCCATGAGTTAAGCTTCAATGCACACAGAAAAGTTGGTTTGATAACACATAATACATACAATGTACCTAAGTTCTGCAATGACCAAATGCAGCTGACAGTAAAATCAACCGAAAGAAATGAGGTTTGATGAAATCTGGGTTCACAGTAACAAAGTCGGAGATGACATGCTGCCTAGAGTTTATTTGTTCTGTGGGGTGCTGAGGCCATACTTGCTCTTCATCTTGTCCATCTCCTCCCTCTTCTTCTCCGTGTCTGTTCTCTTGAAGGCCTGCAAAGAAAATAACACATCATAAGTCAAATCATTCAGTATGTAATAAAGTACACATACATCAACTTTCATTAGTTAGCGATGCACACAGTGAAATGTCTTACTACGGTACACTGACTTTACTCAAAAGACATGAATAAATGGCATTTCACTACAAGAACGCCAGCAAGTTTCCCAAAACTGTAAAGTATCATCACATTTCTAGGTAGTCATTTTGTCTTAACAAAAATCAAAGGCTATGAAGTATGACTAAGCACTCCCTCCAGCGACCAGATTTTCATGATGTAATATTGAGTTTTGCTAGGTGATATTCCTACATGTGTGCGTTTTGTCCCACCCTGAGTGTTACAAATGTGCAGCCCAGTTACAGAAAGCACGCAGTACTGACCCTGGTGGACTGGTAGTACAGCACAACCAGGTAGCGGTTACAAACGTTGAAGCCAGACAGGTGGTCGCAAGCATTCTTGGCGTCAAAGATGTCTTCATACACTACAAACGCTGTGCCTTTGGTCTCTGGGGTGTTGCCACTGTAAGCAGAACAACCCGTGCAGGTAAAATCATGGACTGGAACGCCACTCACCTCACACCCTGCCACCAAAGAATTTGTTATGTCGTGTGTATAGCCTCTTTCCTATTGTACAGTTGAAGTTAGATCAAAGCACTTATTCAAATACATGCGCACACACACACACACTTGAAACAGCTCCAGACAGTCGACAATTAAAATCCCATGACACAGGTTAGCAGACCTGCCTACCTTATGCATTACTGATCAGTAGTCTTCCCTGTGAATTTCAGTATTTTTGCAGTTTCCTTCAGTAATTCTACAGACATGAGGAAACGCGATGTTTCTGAATAACCAAGGTATGAATAAATTCACGGCACGTTTACTACTTAAAAAGCACACAAAAACAGTTTTTAAAAGGATAGCAAAAAGAAGGAAACAATATCAAACAGATTTTAAAATGATTAATTAGTATCATGAGAGACCATGGCATGCAACAAAAGATAAACCTGCACATCTCTGACCCGGTTGTGATGAAGGATAACTGTTCCACCGGAGTTTTATTTACATTACCGGTGATTGACTCAAATGTAATTTTCAATAAAGATGTGTAATTCACATGAATAGGCACTACACATAAATTAATTCAAAGTTTGCCTTTTTTTTAATTTTTTTTTTATTTAACAGTTTCATCAGCTGTCAAAAGAAGGACTTGTTACTGTGAATACGTTTACTTTACCAATAACAATAGCACAAATGTTGTGAGGTTCATTTAATTACAGTTGAAATCGACTACACTGGAAAGACTGTACCCTGTACAAATTTTGCAGTTTTTTAAAAACTTTATATTGTGCCAGCTGCCTGGAGTAGGCACATTTGAGATGGTCCAGCTCTTCTTGCCTGACATATCTGGTATCTTCATGGCAAGATTTGGGGACCAGCCGCTTACAGTCGTTTGCTTCTCCATGCCCAACTGAGAAGTCAGAGTCGCCCACAGAACAGTACTACAGTATAATTCTGGGCCACGTTTTTTGAAGCCACAAAACAAGGCCAAGTCCTCGTGTAATCCGAACGAAATACTTGCAACTGCACTCAGACTCTTCTGATTCGTGGTCTGTCTCATGTAAACGTGCAACTTTAGCCCGATTAGAACTTTCTCCACTCGCCATTTTCACTCAAGACCAGCACGACAATCTAAGCTGGTAACGTTCAAGCATGTTCATTGGTTCACGACGTCCAATCGCAACTCTCGAAACACTTGCTCTCATGCAAGGGCAGTTACTCTATTGGCTTCTAGGCCTAGCAGACAACAATTTAACAAATTTACACGGCTATAAAAATTGCGTAGTTTTTCGGACGTTTTCTCAGTAATTTTGCATAAAATGTCGTACTCCCGCATTAGAGGGTAAAATTCCGTAAAATTACGGAAGATTACGGAAGGGTAGGCAGGTCTGGGTTAGGTACAGCACAGTTAGAGTTAGATCAAAACACCTAAAATGCATATGCATGCACACTTAAAACAGATCCAGAGAGGTGACAATCAAAATCCCATGACACATATTAAGTACAGCTGGGATGAATGGAGAAGGGACAAAGGAGGAAGGGGAGAGAACCGGTATCAGACAAACGCAACGCTGTTTCTTGCGACAGTGAAGAGGTGTGTTGTCAGCGTTGAATAAAAAGAGGAAAATGAGGTTGTATGGCAGATCTTGTGAGACAGGCTGTTCCATACATTTCACTGCTTGTGATCAAATGCTCCAGGTTGATCCCTAGGGGACGTCCTCATGTTCAGATTCATATATGATATCTCAATTCTTGTGCTACAACTAAGAGACCTCAGCTCCAGCCTGAACAGGTTGTATATTGTTTTCAGACATTCATGTCATGTCAACACATGCTGTACAATATAAAAAGCTATACAATGCTCCCTGATGCCTGAAAAATGCATAAACAAAATTCCTATCTCCAGCTTTTACAAAGAAAATTAGACTGAGAAAAAAAGACCACAAGAGAAAGTGAGAGAGAGACAGACAGACAGAGAGACAGACAGAGAGAAAGAGAGAGAGAAAGAGAGAGGAAAATGATCAAATTATAATTTTGTATTTTATTTATATTATTTAGTGACTACTATTTCAGAAATATTGATAAAAGATTAAGTTAATGAATAAATAATACATACACTCTAATTTGTCTGATAGCTCCATACTTTCCAAAGATATCGTACATTTCTTCAGCTGTGATCTTGTATGGTAAGTTTTTCACATACAGTACTCGATTGACTTCTGGCGGAAGCCGAACCTGAAAATGTATAGAAATATATCTGATTAGCTGCATTCTGATTTTAAAAAAACAACACACACACAAAATTAACGAACTAAGGTCCAACTAATATGCTACCATAGATCACAAACTTCTCTAATTATTTATCTAAACTAAAAAGAAACAAATACCTTATACAATTTTTATCATAATGAGAACAGCTCTGTGGGCAACCGTGAGAGTGTACAAAATCAATCATTGGAGAACACGATGACCTGCTCACAGTCACAGTGGTGAAAAAACTGAAACTTTGATGGTATGGCCACGTCACCAGATCATCAGGTCTTGCAAAGACCATCCTGCAAGGCACAGTGCAAGGAGGTGGAAAAAGAGGGAGACCGAAAAAGAGCTGGGAGGACACCATTCGAGAATGGACTGGTTTGACACTAAGCGAAACAATCAGGGTTGCTGAGGACAAGGAAAGATGGAGTACACTGGTTAAATGATCATCTGTGGTGCCCCTACGACCTCTGAGTTACGGGATAGAATAGGATAGGATTTATTTCAACCCGGATTTGACTCCTCTACAGAGACAGAAACACAACAGATTGAGACTGGAGTTAGAGGCAAAGAAGAAAGAGACTGAAGATGATAACTGGATGATTAGAAATTAATTAAAACAAATATTACTGCAGCTATGGAGCAGCATATCCCCAGGACAAAAGGTAAGGTACAGGTAAAACTGAAACCCATATGGTCCAGTAAATCCTGCCTACAGAAAAATTATTACCTTTATAAAAGATACTTAGTGACTCGTGATGGGTTAGACTACCAGCGGTATATTAATGTGCGAAATGAATGCACAAGAACGGTGAAGAAAGCAAAAAAGAATGTTTGAGAAAAATATTGCAATAAATTGTAAAAATAATCCGAAAGAGTTTTGGAAATATGTACGCTCTAAAACAAAAGCATTTTCAAGTATCAGCCCGCTGGTGAAGGAGGATGGAGGCATAGCAGTAAGTGATGCTGATATAAAGCAGATATATTAAATAAGTAGTTTATCTCTAGCGTGTTTACGCAGGAGGATCTAAATAATTTACCATTTTTAGACCTTCCATCTAGATCAGACAATGTTATTTTAACTGAAGTTTTTATAACCCCGAAAGCAGTTCAGGATAAGTTGAGCAAGATAGACCCAAGTAAGGCTTTTGGCCCAGATGGTATACCACCCAGTCTTAAAAGAAGCAAGTAAAGAGTAATCAGTACCACTTTTCCAACTTTTTAATAAGTCCTTAGAGGAAGGAGTTGTACCATCAGACTGGAAAAGAGCCAAAGTCACAGCCTTATTTTCAAAAAGGCAGTAGAAATGATGCATGAAACTATAGACCTGTCAGTTTAACTTGTATCCTATGTAAAGTGCTTGAATCATTTGTCAGAGATGCTATAGTTAACCATATGACTCTTTGCTCTCTGTACATGGAATGCCAGCATGGCTTTCATAAAGGTATGTCACGTGTGACACAACTCTTGCAAGTAATGAAAGACTTTACAAAAATGGTTGACAGTAGGGAGAGTTTTGATGTGCTTTACTAATTACTTGGACTTTCGCAAGGCATTTGACTCGGTACCTCATGCAAGCCTTTTAGTTAAACTAAAATCTTATGGGATCACTGGACACGTACTACAATGGATCAAGTGCTTTCTGGAAGGAAGAACCCAGCGTGTTGGAAATGATTTTTCAGGTGATGAGCCAGTTCTGAGTGGTATACTGCAAGACGATATTTTGGGTCCTATTTTTTTTAATACAATTTTTATAAATGACTTACCTGACAAAGTATCTAGTAATTGTTGTATTTTTGCAGATGACACTAAACTATATCATATGTGACATCCAAGTGTGATAAATTACAAAAAAACATATAGTCTTCTGATTTGGTCAGATACCTGGCAATTGCATTTTAATGCATCAAGATCTATGTAAGGTACTCGGCATATGGGTAATAAATCCTGCTTCCTGGATATGACTATTTGATGACGAAAGGTGATGACAAAGTGATGATTGACCATTATTAATAGTGAGGTAAAAGATTAGGTGGTTACTTTTGATACGAACCTAAACTTTGATAAATACATAAACAATGTGATTTCCAAGGCTAATAAAATGCTCGAAGTCATACGCTGATCTTTTACTTACTTGGATAGTGATACCTTAACCCGCCTGTATAAATCGCATGCAAGGCCACATCTTGAGTATGCGAATGCGATTTGGTTATGTTAAGAAGCAGTCGTCTGCCATGGAGAGAGTTAAAAGAAGAGCGACTTGGATGATTAAAACCGCTGAGACATTTACCATATTCAGAGAGATTGAGAGGTGACCTGGTTCAAACTTACAAGATTTTTAATGGGATTGGCAACATCGATGTTAACACTTTGTTTCAATTGAACACTAACAGTAACTCTAGAACAAGAAATTCACAGGACAATCTCGTATAAGTATAAGACATTTCCGCACAAACAAATGAAAATACTCATTGACTAGTCATTCTCCTACAAAGTAGCGCCCGTGTGGAATAAATTGCCAGTTGATCCTAAAAGAGCTAACAAACTGAACACCTTTAAAAAATCTTCTGGAAAAGGCAATTTCCATACAGGAATCCAAATTTAAGTATGACGACTAATTAGCATACTGTATCTTAGTATTCCCCGAACAACCACAAAATGACAAATGGAACCGAACAAGTAAAAATGCCCAAAACAAAAGGGACATTCAAAAAGCCGCGAGGCCTACACAAGTCCCTCTCAACTAAACTAAATTAACCCACGCTCCGTCTCAACTCTCTAACATACATATCCACCTCCCTTTTTTTCCCAATTTCATCTGATTTTTGTTGTTGTTGTGTGTCCTCTGCTGGTGCAGCGACTTGTGGGCCTGGTACAGCATTAGGCTGTGTTAGGGCTGGTACTCAAGGCTTCAGTTTGCTGTGGCTGGAATGCATGTGCTAAGTACAGCAGCTCCACATACAATTGTGCCTACAGCAAGCAGTTTCAGATTATGCTAGTTGGTTTGTGCGTGTGTTTTTTTCTATCACACCATGGAAAACACGTCAACCCCCGAGTACGTTGCTCAACCCACGAAGAGAGAAGAAATTAATATATATTTGGCAATAAATTATCAATATAATATACGCAGTTTTACGTTGAACAATGAAATCCCTTGGCCATGTGTTGACTTTTCAGTACTAATACATCATGGTAAGGAGTAGCCGTCGGAAAAAAACAACATATTACGAACCATACTTTTAACATAGTTACTTATCCATTCCATTTATCAAAAGTAAAATAACGCTTCGAACACAAGGTTAGTTTTCACTTAATTAAGAAAAGATTATTTTTTTAAAAAATGTCTAAACTTACGTTTCCTTTTTTATTCATAGCCATTTTTGCGTTCTTTTGTTAGGGCCCTTACAAACCGGAAATATTGTAAAACTGCAACTTCAAGTATGGGAAATAGAAAACTATAATTTTCACTAAATTAAACAATATAGTAATAAACGTTTTAAATAATCATTATTCATACTTATGGATAGCAACACCAATTCTTTAATGATTGCAATGTAAATTTTACATAATTATTCAACTTTATTAAGAAAATTAATAGGAGCGCATGATTTGATGACGTATACACAAAGTCTGTCACATCTGTTCGAAGTATATTGCATACAGGCGACGTACACGCGTCAAAAATGTCAACCCCCACGAAAGATACCGCTGATTTTGATAGCAGCAAAGGTAAATCAAATAGTTTACTTTGTTTTTGTGTGACGTATGTTGCTTTCGGAATGCGATTGGCGATATAATTGCTTGCCAGCCTCACGGTCAGTGATCCAACGTTTCCAAAAATGGCACTTCCGTCAACAACAAACTTCGCAATTTCAGCATTTCTACAACGCTTACAGTCATTTGAATGAAATTTAGTTGATGTAACAAGAAGGCGAGGACTGCTGCGATTGTAAACTCTGTTATATTAAGATATTTTGATGGGATATATGTACATATTTGCTTTGTTTACAAATTCTCATCTGTAAAGTGTGAGCTCCTCCTACTTTTAAGTATTTTTGTACACTTGTCTTCAGGAAGAGAATTTGTGTCTGTCCAAATTCCTGTCAGTTGTGTTTCTTAGCCGAGCATAAAATCCAGTACAACCTTACAAAAGTGATAACACTCGGTATGTTTAAAACGAGCATTTATTAAAAAAAATATTTAGCAAAGTAGAGGAGCAGCTAATGAATCAACATACTGATTGTGGCTGCTCAACCCAAGAAGACAATTACTGAATTAGTCACAAATCTTGTAAGGGTTTGTTTGTTTATTGAATTGGCAATGGATGAGATGATTCATTGATATATATGTTACCGGCAATCTGTGTATTCAGCCAATACGTGTATTGTCTAGAAAAATCAGTCAGTTCGTGTTTTGACTGTGACCACTAGGCAATACATGTAATGGGGTAATGACTAAAATTTCCAGTCAATACGTGTATTGTCTTAAAAAATGCTCTGGTCAATACACGAATTGACTTAACTGTCATGCGGCATTTAAATTGCAACTGGTTGTAAACATTAACAAATGAATGACCACACAATCATTTGTTGTTTTTGTACTTCAAATACGCACACTCACATGGGACACATCCACACAACTAAACCATATTAAGTAGAAGTTAGTAAATACTAAAAATAAGCTTAAAATGTAAACACTTCAATTTGAATCTCTCTCTCTCTCTCTTTCTTTGTCCTTCTCTGTCTGTCCATCTCTCTTTATTTCTCTCTCTCGAATGCAAAGTAAATATTTTTAAAAAGCTTAAAATGTACCCACTTTTTAAAAAAATCGTAACGGGGTTTTATTATTTAGTCGTTCTTCTTATATAGCGCTTTTCCAGCTCAAGAACTGCTCAAGGCGCTGGCCGTAATAGGATCTAACTCAAGCCGCCCGAGGCGCCAACTCTATCTTTATCAGTTTTTTCTTTCTATGTGTGAAGCAAGTTCTCTAGAATGTTGTCAAATGTACTTGGAGCCAATAACAAGTTGAAGTTGAAGTTAAATTTAAAACTCTCTCTCTTTGTCCCTCTCTGTCCATCTCTCTCTGTTTCTATATTTTCCCCCCCCCCCCCCCCCCCCCCCCCTCTTATGCCAAGTAAATATTTTTTTGAAGTTTAAAATGTACACATTTTAATGAAAAACTGTCTCTCTTTGTCCCTCTCTGTCCCTGTCTCTGCCTCTTTCTGTCTATGTCTTTTTGTTTCACTCTCAATTACATCTAATTCTTGAATGCAATCGGGGAGGCCATACCATTATTTACGAGAGAGATAGAAACACAGAGAGAGAGAGAGAGAAAGAGAGTGAGAGTTCCGTTTCATTGTTGCGATTGAGACACGCACGATAGTTCTGAACGGTTTATTTTGCAACGCATGTAATGATAGTGTGTATTTACCTTTGATTTGATTCTGCGTTGTTGTTAGAAAAAAAATTGTATAATGTTGATCATTTTCGTTGGTCAATATTGTAGTATCGTTGATAATTTTCCAATCGAGGTAGCTCAATTGGTAGATTGGTCGCCTGGCACACCGATGACCCAGGTTTGAATCCCGTGGTGGGTGATTTAAAATGTGGCCATTTTCACTGTCCATTTTAGCAGTATGTTTGCTCTGGCAGTTCAGTGTTGATTCAGGTCCCTACCCCTTTTCCCTGGGATGGTTATCCCTGTCTGCTATATCGCCAATGGTGGGTGTAGACGTTAAACCTCGATGTTCGTTCGTTTCAATAATTTTCCGGAATTATTTATTATTGTTTATTATCGATCGAAAGTTCCAGACCTATCTGGTAATAGCTAGGTAATTCTTCTAAACTGAGGAATGTTTTATGTCGTAAGACAGTTCCGGTGATTAGTTTTATTTTGATTAGGTGTTATTGCGTCGCTCTGGAATGTTTTAAACTTTTTTTTGGATTTCAGAGAGGCTATATAAGTAATGCATTGTCTACTTGAAAAAGTTATTTTTGGGATGATTTTCGGAAACCGATCTTGTATGCAGTTGTTGGTGTTGCGGAATAAAGTTGAAAAAATTATACGACGACTCTTGCCTTGTTGCTGAGTGAACATGCAGCGTGGATAAACGAATTCGAGTTACATATATCAAGATTCAAGCATCGGAGCTGAATCGATTATTAATAAATACTTGTAATAGTCGTAATATTTCGCCTTGGTCAACAGGCAACTGGAATTTTTCGTCGCTAGAATTTTGGCCAGCTTGTTTAAAACCTTTTGTTCGTTTTCATTCTTATCCATCATTTGTGGTGAGACAAGTCTAGAATGAATGATCGACCATGGTTTTGTCGCGGTTTGCAATCACAATCGTCACCACAAGATTTTCGCTGAAGTCCTAGTGATTTATTTTCAAAGAAGACACTGGACCTTATCGATCAGTTACATGCCGATTAACACATTAATATAAATAATGCTGTGCGCTCGTATGTGCTCTGAAATTGTTAGAAGACTTGACTGAGCGAAACACGCATTGACTAAAATGAACAGTCAGTCAATGTGTGTTTTGAAGTGGGTCTAAATTAAGACAATACACGTACTGACTGGAAATTTTAGTCATTACATGTATTGGCTAGTGGTCACAGTCAAAACACGAATTGACTGATTTTTTTTATAGACAATACACGTCTTGACTGAATACACAGATTGCTGGTAACATATATAGGCCATTATTGATGTGTGACTGACTTTGGATAATGTTGTGTTCAAAATTCTGGTTACAATCAACTTGTCTGAGTTATCAGTTATGCATTAATATTGCATCAATTGATAAATTTCCTCACCAGCATCCTATGATAGAAATATGTCATCCTTGAAAAGGTTTTAGAGTTAGGGTTAAGGTTAGCCATAACCATAATCAATAAGACTCGCTCTGTAGTTTTCTGTGGACTATTTGGGGTGCTGATGTTGATTCGTGACAATTAATTATCCTATCCTCCTATCTTGTCCTGTCCTGTCCCGTAACCCGGAGGTCGTAGGGGTACCACAGATGATTGTTTAACCAGCATACTCCATCTTTCTCTGTCCTCAGCAGCACTGATGGCTTCGCTCAGTGTCAAACCAGTCCATTCTCGAATGTTGTCCTCCCACCTCTTTTTCGGTCTCCCTCTTTTTCTACCTCCTTGCACTGTGCCTTGCAGAATAGTCTTTGCAAGGCCTGATGATCTGGTGACGTGGCCATACCATCGGAGTTTCCTTTTCTTCACCACTGTGAGCAGGTCATCGTGTTGTCCAATGGCTTGTGTGATGGTCTGTCGGACTTCGTCGTTGGTGATGTGTTGGGTATAGGAAATGCCCAGAAGTCTTCTGTAGCACCTCATCTCCATGCTTTTTATTCTTCGTTGGAGATCTGCTGTGAGGGTCCATGCTTCGCTAGCATATATAGGAAGATAGAGATGACAAGGGAGCGCAGCAGTCTTACTTTGGAATGTAGACTGATGGTCCTGTCTTTCAAAATGGGCTTCAACCTTGTCAGGGCAGCAGTTGTTTGTGCGATCCTGGAGAGGACTTCCTGTCAGGACCCATTGTCTGATACAATGGCTCCTAAATATTTGAAGCTATGCACTGTGTTGAGGGATTGGCCTTGGACTTTGATGACCGTGTTGATGCCATTGGTGTTGTTGGTCATTTTGGTCTTCTCTGCACTTATTTCCATTCCATAAGCTCTGGGGGTGGTGTCAAGCCTCTGTACCAGTTGTTCAAGTTCTTGTTCCTCTCCAGCCAATCCATCAATATCATCCGCAAAACGAAGATTGGAGATTGCTCTACCCCCTATGCTGACTGTGCTTTCATGATCTGCAAGGGCATCTGACATGATTCGCTCTAGGAAGATGTTGAAGAGTGTTGGAGAGAGTAGGCATCCTTGACGCACACCGATTGTTGTTCTGAACCAGTTCCTGATGGCGCTGTTGTGGAGGACTGCACTGGTAGCCTGGTCATACAGGCTTTTGATGACTTCAATAATTTTAGGGCTGATGTTGTACACTTAAAGTTTCATTGTTGCCCATAGAGCTGCATGCCAGACTCGGTCAAACGCCTTTTGGAAGTCTATGAACACATGATATAGATGTTGTTGGTGCTGTAGGTATTTCTCACAGATTATTCTGAGGTTGAAAATCTGTTCAGTGGTACTTCACCCTGCCCTGAATCCTGTTTGTTCTGCAGCTATGATTGCGTGGGATGTCTTTATTGTAAAGTGACTGGCTGGTGGAGAGCTTTCAGTTTTACCACTAGACTTGTTTCAGCAGATCTTTTATGCGGATCAGGGGTTGTCCGGTCCTGATTTGGCTCGGAAGAGTCCGCTGGACCTAAAGCAATAATCATGTAATGTATTGTAATGCGAATGGTTCTTGAAGAGTGGACTACTGTGGTCATGTTTATACAGAGTTTTAGTGCACTGTTTCTTGAGGCACTTAACTGCATGGTTGAAGCGCTGCGTTGAGGTTGCTTCTGGGACAATCTGTGTTGTCGTGGAGTCTTTGACTTTGTGGTTCGTTGGTTGGGCTATCTTCGCACAATGCTGGAGATGCCTCGGCAGCCAACTGTGTAAGCGTCGACTTGGTTTTGTTTTTTGCTGAGTTGGGCTCACGATATAACGCCTGCTCGTCTGTAACATATGAGACGAAATTCTGCACAACCCTGTATAATAGGTCTGTGCAGAGCGTCTCACAGAAGGCCAAAGTAGCCCTCAGTGATTGCTCCACATCTCTATACATAAGCGACCAATATTCTGCTAAGTCTGTGGTCCATTGGAATCGCCACTCTAATTTCCTATACATATATTTATATAAATCATGGCTAACTATACACATAAAGAAATATTATTATTATATTATAAACATTCTCGGGTACAGCCACTGGTCTGCACACATACTTATAGGTTAAACAACCGTGGGTCCGACCGGTCGACAACATGGTGGAGCAGCCAGTCGTGTTTCACCACGTGGTCATGCAACGTTGGACTAACAATTCAATTCTATGCATAGCAAATTCCACAAACATAATTTCAACAATAATATAAATACATCATGATGAAACAGAAGTATGTTCATTTACCTGTTTGACAATGTCAGGCCGTGGCTACTTGATTGAATTCGAATAGTCAACAAGTACTGCTGTCTAATCTTCTCAGGAGAGAGATTTCTGCTTGAGTGTACTGTGTACTGCTCAGCGTTTCAACGAAGACTGACGTTCTATCTCTTTGCTTGAATCACCCAGAACCGGTTCTATCTAACCTAGCTGTGTTCTCATTGGATGAAAAATCTAAGTGGCTGTGAAATTCGAAACTCCATTGTAGGCTGCGATGATGTCACTAACTGTGCTTGCATCAAGCTACAACTGTGTTACGCATGATCACTTCTGTCGTCTGCTTTAGACTAACAGTAACCTTCTAAGTCTACACTGACTAAACAAGCAAAATCTCAGAAAGGCAGTGGAAACGGGGCTGGATCTGGATCTGGATAGCCCGCCTGTGGATGTTGATTGGCCGGTGGGCCACAGAAGCCGATGACGACTATCAACGTGACGTTTTAGGGTGTGCGCATCTAAGAAAATAAAACAGTCCTATTTACACTTCAGCTGGTCTTCTTGCTGCTGTACCTAGCGGTTTTAACAGTCCGTTTGCCCAGATGTAGGCGATGGGTACACTGTCTGTTTAAAAGGTTATAATCCTAACAGTTAAAAGCTTGATAAAAACACAGGGTTGTTCACATTGGTTTCTGCCGCCCTAACGCTGCTGAGAAGGCGTTGGGCGTGGGCATGGTGACGGTGATATCGTCGAGGCTGTTCCACTCGATCACTGTCTTTACAAAGAACGAGCCTCTGTACTGCTCTGTCTTGGAGGGAGGAGCCTTGAAACAGCGGCTATTGTTGGTTGCCTGTCTCTGTATAATATTTTGGTTCACGTACCCCTCGTACGCTGTGGGTTTGACCCTGCGTCGAGTGCCGCTCACAGGAGTGAGGAAGGAATCAGGGGGTAGGGCGGAGACAAGACCATTGGCGATCTTGTAGAGCATCGTCAGCCGGAGTTGCTGGCGACGTTCCTGGAGTGTGGGAAGTTGAGGTACTCGAGCATCCTGCCAATGCATCCTGTGTCCCTGGACTTGTAGTCCTTGGTAATGAACCTCGCAGCCAGGCGTTGGATGCGTTCAAGTCTCTCAATGTCTTGTTTGTAGTAGGGATACCATACCACCGACCCATACTCAAGGGTGGACCTAACAAGAGCGATGTAGGCAAGGCGACGGCACTCTTGTGGGCAGTTCCGAAGATTCCGGCGTAGGAAGCCAAGTGTAGATCCTGCCCTCTTGCATAGGCTGGTGATGTGTGGTCCCCATTTGAGGTCGGCTGCTGAGATTTGGATGCCAAGGTAGGGGTTCTGCTCGACCTGTTGGAGGATGGTGTCTCCGAGGCTATAGAAGAAGTGAGACTTGGATCTGGTGGAGAGTACGTAGCATTTCTGCGCGTTGAATCTCATCCCCCACTGAGCGGCCCACACTTCTAAGCTCTTGAGGTCGACCTGTAGGGCAAGATGGTCTTGGAAGGAGCGGATCTGGCGGTACAGCAGGCAGTCGTCCGCAAACAGTCTGACAGTAGACTTCACGGTGTCCAGCAAGTCGTTGATATGGCATAGGAACAATAATGGCCCGAGCACTGTACCCTGTGGGACGCCGGACTCGACCTCTACCTCTTCAGATGTCTCCCCCTCCAGTACCACCCTCATCGTCCGCTTGGTCAGGAAACTGGTCAGCCAGGTGTGGATAGTGCCCCGCACGCCGTAGTGGGCCAGCTTGTGGAGTAGCTTGTTGTGCGGTACTGTGTCGAACGCCTTGCTAAAGTCGAGTATGACGACGTCCGTCTGGTGGCCTGCATCATGTGACGACAGGATGTCCTGCATGGTGGTGAGCAGCTGGGTTTCACATGAGTGGCCGGTCCTGAAGCCATGGTTGCGGCTGGATAGCACTCTGTGCTGTTCAAAGTGCTTGTGAAGGTGGTGGCAGATGATGTGCTCTAATAGTTTACAGGCGACTGAGGTCAAGGACACTGGGCGATAGTTCTCTGCTTTGTTTCTGTCGCCTTTCTTGTAGACGGAAGATATGTTTGCCGATAGCCAATCCTTTGGTAGTTGTCCTGCCTCGATGGAGGTGTTGAAAAAGGTGTGACAAAAGGTCAGAGCAGTACTCTGTCCATCTGTCCAAGACATTTTGTTCTTCTGTAAGGCATATGCCAGGCTTGCTTTGGATTGTGGAGACTTTGGGCTGTTTGACACTTGTCAGCCGCTTCACAATCTGGTAGGCTGTCAGATGCCCTTGCAGATCACAAAGGACGGTCAGCAGAGGGGGTAGAGCAATCTCCAACCTTCGTTTTGCAGATGACATTGATGGATTGGCTGAAGAGGACCAAGAACTTGAACAGCTTGTACAGAGGCTTGGCACCACCTCCAGGGCATATGGAGTGGAGATAAATTCAGAGAATCCCCCCCAAAATCAATTAGGCCTGGGTAGTTTGATCTATTGTCCAGGTACCCAAGAGGATGTGAGGAAATGCAGTAATGGCAATTTAATGCACCAATTTTTTCACAAAGGGGTTGATACCGTTATGGACCATTTAGACTTCTTGGGTGTTTGAATTTATCACGAGCCAAGACTAGGACAAAACAAGCATGCAGTCTACCTGCCCAACAGGTGACCTGTTATCACATTTTACTTCCTCTCTCTTTCATGGTGACACTTCCCCTCTCTCTCTCTCTCACTCTCTCTCTCTCTCTCTCTCTGTCTGTCTCTCTCTCTCTCTCTCTCTCTCTCTCTCTCTCTCTCTCTCTCTCTCTCTCTCTTTTCTCTCTCTCTCTCTCTCTTTCTCTTTCTCTTTCATTGTGACAATACTTCAGTCAATCGTACAGTGTCTCTCATCATTTGCTGGTAAAGTTTCATGCTATCGATTGGGTCAACAAACAGTTTGGGGCGAAATTGTATATATTCTTTTGTGCATGTTTTTGACCTAAGTGCACTGGATCTTTGGTTATTGCTGCTGTTTTCTTTGGCTTGTGTTTGGCATTGATTATTTGTTGTTTGGACATCTCTCTGTACCTGTATCCATTATATTAACAAGGTACCTAAGCACTTGTTGTGGTCAACAGGTGGGAGAGCACCCAATCTCAATAAACGTAATTATTATCTGTTATAAAATTACCACATACTCGCGGTAGTGTCAGTAGCTATAAAGTTAGTTTTATTTTTATCTTGCTGCATGAGAATTCTGTTAAGCAGCACCTCAGTGGCCCTTACCTGTGATGACATGGTATTTGATACCTTGAGTTATATATGGGTTTGGTCTGTCACTTTGAATTTGAAAGAATGAGAAAATGCTCTGGTTCGCAGCTGCTTTCTCTTGACTATAGAGATGGTTTATAATATAATATAGCTTTACTTTTACATATAGAACAAAAGTCTGTCTGCTATGTCGCCATTGGTGGGTGGAGGTAAAACTTCAGTTTTCATTCATGTCATTCTCAGAACAAAAAAATATTATGACATTGAAGCTAATTTAGTTCTTGGTTTTGTTGTCCATGATTTTTGCTTTTGAATATTTGGGTGAAGTCAGGTCTGATTAGATTGAATGGAAATGTCATTTAGAACACTGTCCTGATTAGCTTTCACCTTATCTGTCACATGCTAATGTAACCGTCATGACTCACCTACAGTGGGACCCATTGTGTTTGCTGTAGTGTAAATAGCTTAAGTTGTACTCGGTTATAGATTGATCAATTAGTCTCAGTAAATACATGTAGTGTGACATGATGCAGAGAACAACATTTATTTCATTTTCCACAAGAGAGGAAGCAATATTTGTATTACTTGTCTTCTCTAGTTCATTTTTTTGTCTTTATTATTTGCATTGAACATTTTCCTAAAATGTTATTTATTAATTATACTACTACTATTGCTACTACTATTACTACTACCACTACTACTTCTAGTACTACTACTGATAATAATGACAAAGATATATTTTTATATATATCTTATAAATCTATATATATCTAAAACGTTAATGAAAATAGAATTTCCTTGCGATGAATATAAGGGACATAATTCAAAGACTGCATTTCTCTACCCTCCATCCCCCCTTCCCCCTTCTTCTCACTGCCTTTCATCAGTCTGTATTCAACAGATTATCTCCATGAAAAGGAATATGGCTTTAGGGTGCAAACTGAAATAAAGGACCAATAAATGAAAGTTTTTTGTTGTTGTTGCAAATCTTTATCCTGTGGCTCACCTGGATAGTTTAGAAGGCTGACTTTCCGCTGTTAAGCCTGTGTCATTGTGTCATAATACTGTGTAACCTGTGTCTCAGGTTTTAGCTGAGATGAGGCCTCACTGTAGGATCAGGTGGAAATTGTAGGTAAATACAGCTGTTCTAATTCACATTGACAGCGTGTAGAGAGAGCAAAGATACAGGCAGCCCTAAAACAGTTGCTGGTGGCTATTGATAGTTAGCTAGGGGCTGGGATTAGTATTAACTATGGCCCACTGAAACCTTGTTCTTAGCTGTCTAAAAATAGCTAGTGGTACGTGTCACAGCTAAAGCTAAGTGGGCATCAGCTTGGATCAGCAGATTTTTAAACGCTCATCTTTTATTCACATTTGGCTTTATTTCACACAGGTTGGATAAGAATAGGAAGTTGTCAGCCTCACAGGATCTGTACGGACATTGTGCCATTTATGAACAGTGTTTACATGGTGTCAGGGTCATCTGTGAGATATTTCATCTTGTGGGAAGTTCATTGAATGTTGAATGTGTGGTAGCAGAGATTTGAGGTTCATTGAGTCTGTGTTGAGTGTGTAAGACTTTTTTCCCCGATTACTCAATGTCATTTCCCTTACTACAGTGTGGAGTGGTTTTGATGAAACATCTGGCAAATAATCAATGGGATGTTTTGCTACCTTGTGTCTGTTTTCCTAGTAAATTTACCTTGACTTAGCCTTGAGGCAGCTGGACATCAGGGGTCTGAAGTAACACGTAATAATGTATTACTAGTAGGTTGTGTGGTTAGTAAGAATACTAAAATATAACCCCATATCTGTCAGTATCGGTGAATGTTTGATACTATTGTAACATTTAGAAGATGGAGACCCTTTTCTCTTCTCCCCCCTCCACCACTTACTGTCCCTCCACCACACACACACATAACAAACCCTCCCTCCCCCTATGGGTCACTTTCTCAGTCCCTCCTCTCCCCTATGGGGTTGCTTTCTCAGTGGAAGCATCACAGCCTCAGCACCAACTTGTTAAGTTTATGAACCTCAAAATTGAGTGACCCTGGATATTTAGTTTTGATTGGTGTATTGTTAGTAGAGTGTTATATCAGTAATGATGATAGTGGTTTGATTTGACTGAAGAGCACATATTGATTGTGTTACATCAAGCCAGCTGTGTGTTTCTACAGCAGTCAAAAGCATGTGCTTTATGATATTAATGTCACTGTGAGGTATCTGGGATATCTAGTGTTGGCCTATATTGATAAACTAGTAACGATGCATTCTGATTTGATTTTTGCAGTTTTTGTTACTTGATTTTGTTGAAGCAGTCTGATACCTCAAATTCATTAAATAGTAATTCAGAATGAATGCTTATGCAAACTAGAAGAGATGATGATGATGTAGTTCTGTGTAGTGCAGGTATCCATGGATAAAGTTCATGCTCATTGCACTTGAAAAGAAATTAGATTGGTCATCGGAAATTTCAAAGTTAAAGTATACACTACTATTGACAAGAGGGAAAGAAGTGAGATCATTTGCTAACAAAATGGAGTTTTCCGGCATAATGGTTGAAATTCTTTAGCCTTGAGTTTAAATGTAGAACAAGACAATGGTAAAATGAGTAGTCATAATCTTAATTGTAAAGTAATCAATGTCGTCTGCATTACAGTACAGCGTACAATACAATTCCTAGTGTTATTCTGTAGTGTAGTCAATAACGTTACTTTGGATTGGTAGGAAGGGAAAGTTCATGAACAATCTATAGAGATAGGAGTGGTCCTAGCACATGCATATATAAATTATATCCCTGTTCACATATAGGCACACATAAATATTGCGCCCACTGTCACAAAACTTGGCTTCCACAGTCAAATGAATGTGTAAGCGCACATTTCTTGCCACAAGCTCCATCCCTAAGTTTAAAATTAAATCTCGTTATAGATTTGTAATTTTGGAGCACTTTATTCAGACAGCTGTCGAATCAAAAAGGAAAGCTGGTCTGCGGAAGATGAGAAAAGTGATTTAGATGCTGGCCAAAGTTTAGAGTGTTAGAAGTGGCAGTGATTAAAAAGTGAAGTAAATTAACATCATCCTGATGACCTCTGAGTTTGCTAAAGTGGTCTACCATGGGAAAAAAGTGAAGCAAACTGACCTCATCCCGATGACGACAGAAATTTGGAGTGCCAGCGGCCATGATCAAAAGTAAAGTAAGCAAGCTCCTACCGCAGAAGAAAAAAGATGGGCGTGATGTACAGAAGGACCTTAACCTGAACAAGGAAAGCGATGATCATGAGCAGACAGCAGGGGAGGAGGACCTTAGTGTCCCCCAGGACTTCTCAGAACTGGTGACGCTGACCAAACACAAACGCTACTTGCAGCTTGTGCACACCGTTTCGCTGTCGGACGATGAGCATGAGTTAGAGCATGGCCAGAATGGTAGGTGTGCACTAGTGCTATGTTAATACTGTGGCAGTAGACGCTGTAACTACTGTGGATGCCTCATCAATGTAAATTAATGATGACCGTTCTTTTTCTTTTCCCCTTAAATTCCATCTTTCATAATCGACAATTACTGACATATTAGAGGGTATTTTGTAGAAATGTACTGTGGGTTCTTCACTGAAGGCATCGGAGAAAAACAAAAACAAGTAGAGAATGCCTAACTGAAATAAAATATAGCACCTCACTAAAATGAAATAGACAGCCGCTGGATGTAGAGTTGCAGAAGGCGCTCGTTGTCCTAAAGCCCCAGGGCATCCTAATAATGCATGAGGCTCACAAATCGTTGCCTTAAAAATAAAAAATAAAAGGGGGTGGGGGGAGGGGGGGGGGGGGGCTTAGGTTGGTTTCAACACACTGTCCATGAAGTTGAGGGCGGTTGACTGAGCAGTTGTGGAGGTGGGAGTTGCAGCTGGAGGAAAGCTGTTGTTGCGGTGGTCGCTGTTTTCATGCGGCACTGGATGCTCTGGTATTGGTTGGGATTATGGCTTCTTCGACGGTTTGGTGGCATCTGCTTCATGCCGGAACAACGTACTCTGGCGAGCATTGGTTTCATTGTTGGAGCATGGGCCACTGTAGCTTCTTTAGCTTGTTGCTGACACCGAGGGCTTTTCTCATGTCTGTTCAAGATAAACCTGACTACCTGTCACTAGATCTTCTCAAAGTTGTATGGAAATCCTGGCCAGGATCGGAGGGTAGGTTATGTAAGCTGTAGTCTTCACTTTGGCAAGCATTTTCACACATGCTAGGGTTAATGCTGCTCTTGCACTACTGGTAGTCAAGTGATTGCATTACTGTTAATATGAAAGAGAGAGAGAGAGAGAGAGAGAGAGAGAGAGAGAGAGAGAGAGAGAGAGAGAGAGAAGGAGTAATGATGGGGAAGAGGGAAGTGTATATAACTAAGGTAATTTTTGAGTTGACTTAGTTATTTTCCCTAGTTTTGCTTTTTTTAATTGAATAGGCCAATGATATTGTGCAAAATGAGAGACGAGAGAGATCGAGAGAGAGAGAGAGAGAGAGAGGAGAGAGAGAGGGGAGAGAGAGAGAGAGAGAGAGAGAGAGAGAGAGAGAGAGAGAGAGAGAGAGAGAGAGAAATAAATAATGCGGAAGGTAATTTTGTGTATATAACTAAGGTATTTTCCTTTTTGAGTGTTGTAGTTGTTTTTAATTGAATAGGCCAATGATATTTATTGTTGTTAATATTATTATTAATATTATTATTATTATTTTTTTTTTTTATTATTATTTTTTTTAAAATCTTCTTTATTCATTTAAGCTGGAGAGCCTTCAGTTTTACCACTAGGGTTATTTCAGCAGAGATTTTATGCGGATCGGGGGTTGTCCAGTCCTGATTTGGCTCTGAAGAGTCGGCTGGACCTAAAGCAATAATGATGTAATGTAAGCATGGGGAAAGGGTGTAACACACAATAAATACAGACAGATGAAGACTTGAAGAACTGTCACATTTCTGACATGTCAGTTGTTGACGATGGTCACTGCTCAAGTTTGAGGTGTATCTTACTCCAGTGGCACATACATGTAATGTTAAGAA
The DNA here is from genome assembly GCA_036898135.1 of Oncomelania hupensis. Taxonomy (NCBI): domain Eukaryota; kingdom Metazoa; phylum Mollusca; class Gastropoda; order Littorinimorpha; family Pomatiopsidae; genus Oncomelania; species Oncomelania hupensis. Next base: position 6,269,358 of record CM072526.1, on the reverse strand, counting down.
GGGTGCCTACAGTGTCAAGCAGTGTGCCAGTTGGTGCCAGGTTTGAACTTTTCTTTCTGCAATGAACAGCATGCTCTTCTCTGCTGTATGGTCTGCGAGGCCTGGCAGATTGCAGTTTCCGTGCACTGAAGCCTGACGGATGTGCATCTGCTTTATTGCTGGGAAGGTTCACTTTGACCTCCGTCACTTTACGATGTCACAGCAACTTTGAAATGTGTCGGCTGTGTCTGGGGCCCATAAGAAATAAAATGTGTTCCCGTAGCCTTTCAGTAGTAAGGGAGAGAGGCGTTGGGTGCCTCCCTTTTCTCAGTGCTAGCTTTTCATTACCTGGTGCTGAATTGTTCTTCTGGCAAACATTGAAGCAGTGTTGTGATTTCACATGACTTTGACAACTTAAGGTCATGTACAAGTAATTTTAAACTTTTTACACTCTAATCTGTGGTACGGAGGTTTGTTGTACTGTTTCATACTTTTGTCATTTATTCAATCATCAAGGAGAAAGGGAATACATTTCGGATGGCATTTAATCACCATTGTTCTCCTTTCGTGCTTAAATTATAATTTAAATTTTTTTTTTCGTTTTGGTGTTGGTTCCTTTATTTATTTATTTATTTCCTTTTTACGCTCAATTCTGTAATTCTAGCTGGGGATGATCTAGTATTGTACTAGTATTCACCGTTGTCATTGTTCCCTGTGGCATGTTGTGTTCCTTCAGATGGCTTTGAGAACCTGTCCAGCCCTACCTCACCTGACTTTGACAGTGCCTCAGCGGGCGACGCTACCCCTTTGCCCGTGGACCCTGAGGAGAGAGAGAGGAAGATAAGGGAATGGGAGGAAGAGCTGGAAAAGGTGAGAGTGTGTGCTACCACGTTGTGTGAAAGTGTGTGTGCTACCACGTTGTGTGAGAGTGTGTGCTACCACTGTTGTGTGAGGGTGTGTGCTACCACTCAGTGTGAGAGTGTGTGTGCTACCATGCTGTGTGTGAGAGTGTGTGTGCTACCATGCTGTGTGAGAGTGTGTGTGCTACCACGTTGTGTGAGAGTGTGTGTGCTACCATGCTGTGTGAGAGTGTGTGTGCTACCATGCTGTGTGAGAGAGTGTGTGTGCTACCACGTTGTGTGAGAGAGTGTGCTACCATGCTGTGTGTGAGAGTGTGTGCTACCACTGCTGTGTGAGAGAGTGTGTGCTACCACTGCTGTGTGAGAGTGTGTGTGCTACCACGTTGTGTGAGAGAGTGTGCTACCATGCTGTGTGAGAGTGTGTGTGCTACCATGCTGTGTGAGAGTGTGTGTGCTACCATGCTGTGTGAGAGAGTGTGTGTGCTACCATGCTGTGTGAGAGAGTGTGTGCTACCACTGCTGTGTGAGAGAGTGTGTGCTACCACTGTTGTGTGAGAGGGTGTGTGCTACCACTGTTGTGTGAGAGAGTGTGTGTGCTACCATGCTGTGTGAGAGAGTGTGTGTGCTACCATGCTGTGTGAGAGAGTGTGTGTGCTACCATGCTGTGTGAGAGAGTGTGTGTGCTACCACTGCTGTGTGAGAGAGTGTGTGTGCTACCATGCTGTGTGAGAGAGTGTGTGCTACCACTGCTGTGTGAGAGAGTGTGTGTGCTACCACTGCTGTGTGAGAGAGTGTGTGCTACCACTGCTGTGTGAGAGAGTGTGTGCTACCACTGTTGTGTGAGAGGGTGTGTGCTACCACTGTTGTGTGAGAGGGTGTGTGCTACCACTGTTGTGTGAGAGAGTGTGTGCTACCACTGTTGTGTGAGAGGGTGTGTGCTACCACTGTTGTGTGAGAGGGTGTGTGCTACCACTGTTGTGTGAGAGAGTGTGTGCTACCACTGTTGTGTGAGAGGGTGTGTGCTACCACTGTTGTGTGAGAGGGTGTGTGCTACCACTGTTGTGTGAGAGAGTGTGTGCTACCACTGTTGTGTGAGAGGGTGTGTGCTACCACTGTTGTGTGAGAGGGTGTGTGCTACCACTGTTGTGCGAGAGAGTGTGTGCTACCACTGTTGTGTGAGAGGGTGTGTGCTACCACTGTTGTGTGAGAGGGTGTGTGCTACCACTGTTGTGTGAGAGAGTGTGTGCTACCACTGTTGTGTGAGAGGGTGTGTGCTACCACTGTTGTGTGAGAGGGTGTGTGCTACCACTGTTGTGTGAGAGAGTGTGTGCTACCACTGTTGTGTGAGAGGGTGTGTGCTACCACTGTTGTGTGAGAGGGTGTGTGCTACCACTGCTGTGTGAGAGTGTGTGTGCTACCACTGCTGTGTGAGAGAGTGTGTGCTACCACTGTTGTGTGAGAGGGTGTGTGCTACCACTGCTGTGTGAGAGAGTGTGTGCTACCACTGCTGTGTGAGAGAGTGTGTGCTACCACTCTGCATGAGAGAGTGTGTGCTACCACTCTGCATGAGAGAGTGTGTGCTACCACTCTGTGTGAGAGGGTGTGTGCTACCACTCTGCATGAGAGGGTGTGTGCTACCACTCTGCATGAGAGGGTGTGTGCTACCACTGCTGTGTGAGAGGGTGTGTGCTACCACTCTGCATGAGAGAGTGTGTGCTACCACTCTGCATGAGAGAGTGTGTGCTACCACTCTGTGTGAGAGAGTGTGTGCTATCACTATGAAAACAGTTTGTTGAAGGAAAGACTACTTTACTTGAGCGTTCACGTTCTTCACCATAAGTGCATTGATGGAACTGAATTGTTGTTATTTAACAGATAACAGATAACAGAACTTTATTTCGCCAGGTGACAAGCACGAGGAATACACTTTGATGTTGGCACACATATTTATACAAAACACAATAACAAAGCCAACCACACCTACGCGCAACCATCCTGTGCTCAGGGTCAGGAACTGCGAGATGTTGCTGCCTATTTTCACTGACTGGGGGCGGTTGAGGAGGAAGCTCAGAATCCAGAAAGAGATGGAGGGGGAGAGGTTGAAGAGCTGAAGCTTGTCGAACAGGGTCTGGGGGACGATGGTGTTGAAAGCAGACGAGTAGTCTACGAAGAGGAGGCGGGCGTAGCGATTAGGGGTTTCTAGCTGCTGGAGGATGAAGTGAAGGGCCAGGGCGACGGCATCGTCGACAGACCGGTTAGCTTGGTAAGCAAACTGGCACGGGTCCAGTTTGCCCTTGGTAGCGGACTGGAGGTGCTTGAGTACCAGGCGCTCCAGCACTTTCATCACCAACGAGGTCAGGGCCACAGGGCGGTAGTCATTGAGGGAGCTAATTTGGGGTTTCTTGGGAACAGGTACGATGGTGGAGGTCTTGAAACAGCGGGGGACAGTGGACAAGAGAAGGGAGGAGTTGAAAATCTGGGTAAAAACTGGAGCCAGTTGGGAGGAGCAGTGTTTGAGAGTGGGGGCTGATACTCCGTCAGGACCACCTGCCTTTCTGCTGTTCTGCCTCTTGAAGAGAGACGCACTTGTCAGCTCAGAGAGGTGCTCAGGGTGCCGGTGAAGGCAACCGGCACCAACTGCTCATGTTTGCTACATCTGCTGAGTGATGATAGCTACCTGAGAGCTTTTTGGGAATGAACAAATTGATACCCATTGTTCTTTCCTGCCGTTTGTTAGTTATGTTTTACCTTTGCTACAGCACAGTTAGCAAGTGCAATTCATGGTCAAGTGTTTTGTGGGTATTTTTCCAATTAAAATCTTCTTTGGGAATGAGATGTTAGGCACAAAACAAAAAGGTAATATAATGGATAAAGTTTAAGGAAACGAGGAAGAGGAGGGGTTTGGAAAGGGCTGGGGAATAGTACTGATGATGACTGTGATGAAGACGACGCTGGTGGTGGAGTGAAGTAGTTGAGGATGACGATGAGGGAGAGGAAGGTGGTGAGGGTATTGGTGATGATGGTGATGGTGAGGGCAGTGATCGCAGTCATGATAGCAGTGCTGATGATCATGATGACCATGACGACAAAGATCAAGAGACGATGACAACAACAGCAAAGGCAACAATTTACTTAAATTACAGGTGGAAGGTGAAATCTCCATGCTACGTCAGGTGCTCGGTAGTAAGGTGCGACGGGCCACAGAGCTGAAGCGTAACCTGGGTATCACGCCGTTCAAGGAGTTCAAACACGACTTGGAGCAAGGCATCAGCCAGATCAAGGGCTCCACAACGTACGTAGACATTTACTTTACACCAAACAACTTTTCCCACCTCAGTATGAATTTAACACACACAAAAAAGAGTGTCAGTCTGGGCCAGTCAGTCTGACAATACATTGATGAATTATAGTTCCAATGTTTATGTTTTAGGCAAATGTGCTACGTTGTATCACTAACCTGATAAGAACATAATGAAATGTATTCATCCAAGAGTTCACGCTGGACAAGTTGTCTTTGGCAAGGCAAGCCAAAACTAATAAAACTAGAAATAATAACAATCTTTTATAGTATTAGTTTTTTAAATAATAAAACGCTACTTTAAAATGACAGACGAGTACAACGATGACGACTAGTATTATCAGTAGTAGTCATAGTAAGCTGAGAACACAGCAGGCTGGGAAGCTTTTCTGAACGTAATAATGACATTCTATAAAATAAAAGAGATTGTTGCCTGTGGCAAGGCAGCTTGATGTGCATTGTATTGAATTTTATTACAGTGGTGGATTTTGTTTCCTTCTCCATTTCTTGTGGATTGTTGAATGTGGCTAGGGCAGTCTAGTTTGCCCTTGTCTAGGTTTATGTAAATGTCAATTTAGTAATGCGATTGTTCTCAACGTAAAGCCACTTCTTTATTAGCTGTTTATGCAATTCTGTTTTTCTACTCCCTAAAAAAATGAGTGATAAAAATGTAATGGATTAATGTTTTTTTTACAATTTATTGTAGTTTTTATTTTTTTATTTATTTTGCTTTGTTTTATTTTAATTTTATTATTTCATGTATTTAGTATGTTTTGCTAGGGGTTTTAGACCTACTTCTTTTCTATTTTTCTTCTTTTTTAAAAAAATTTACATTTTATTTTGTTTTATTTTATTGATTTACATTTTTGTCAGCTGAATTATGTGTATTTGAGAATAAGATTGTGGATCCTGTGTGATTGGTTTTGACGTAAGCTTCTGTTCAGTTAGTCTTGTAGTCCCTCTGCTTTCTTTTGTTTTTCCCCTAGAATAGACTTTATTTTATGAAAATATTTAAAGATGGTGACCGGGCGTACAATTGTTATAATAAAACAGAGCTGACCTAAATATTAAAATACTCGTCGCACAAGAAGTTGTGCGTTGGACCTGGAGTAGTCTTGTGGTGGCACATGAAATTTTCTGTATTCCATAGTTGCAGAGTCAAAACAGCTGTCTGGTGATGAAGGCTAGCAAATACAACCTAGACATATTTTCAGAATCCAAACAGCACTGTTTAATAGGAGACTGGCAGTGGGGAATTGTGGGTTTGACTGTTGCTGTGCTGCTGCAGACATTGTTCCGCTGTACGCTAACAGTTGCTTTGCTCCAAACCCTAGTTGTTGTGGTCTACCCCCTGTTCTTCATTCACACTTTTTTGAGGGAGAGTTTTGGGGGAGGATGGTGTTATTTTAATTAAACCTTGGCTGTGGCTATGACGTGTATGCTGGTGATGGTTCCTGCCTGCCTTCAGCTGCTTTTTCAGTAGGATATGTGCGCTATATAGTGTGCATACATTAGAATTATTTTCAAGTGAGGTAGCTTTAAATAAAACTTTTAAAAATTTATTTCACGGGGGTGGGGTGATCTTGGATGACCCAGGGTGAGTGTGTGTGAGTACATCAGAACCGGAGAATGCAGATTTGTGTGTGAAAATTTAATTCACAGTTTAAGTTTTGAATTTTTAAACATGCTTGAGGAGAGGAAGTCCAATTCCTGAGATACAAAACTTTGAAATTGTAAATTGTTCAGTTGGGAACCTTTTCATTTTTTGTCTGGATTTTTTAAACTGGCATTTTTCAGATTTTTTAGTTTACATCAACTATCATTTACTTGTTAAAATGAAATTTAAAGAGCCCTACAAATGTATTATTAAATAGCACTTTGCAGAGGTCTGAACTCAGTTACTCACATCTGTGCATTAGGAAAAAATAAATTTTGTTAGTTGTAATTATGTACTGGTTGTTTTATGGTGATTATAGTTGTAATTATACATTGTAATTTAGCTGTAATTATAAAGTTTGTTTCATTGTAATTTTTGTTGTAATTGTACATTGGTGGTTTCATTGTAATTTAGTAGTATTTATATGTTGGTTCTTTCATGATAAGTCTTGATTCTTTCACTGTAAGTCAGTGTGCTATTGCATTGAAAAGTAAATTAAGATACAATTCTATCTGTTGTTTCATTGCAAGGCAAGCATTTCATGACGTTGTCGCTTGCATCGCTGTCTTTGTGTCTGTTAGCCTGTTGATAACGTACAGCTTTTGCAGAAATCTCTTATTACTGGGAGCAAGTGGATTTTGTTCTTATTTGACAGTCCTATTTCCAGTATTGTGTATTTTGATTTTTGTGTGCGCGTTGACACTGTACTTACTTCATGATGTATTTGGACTACCTTTGTTCTTTTGGAAACATATATGACTGTGTTTGTTGTTGATTTTGACCGTCCTTGCTTAACTGCCAACCTCCCCACCCTTGCCCACCAACCAACCCCTATCAAATGTGGTCCCCGATGAATGTGTTGTTGTCTTGACGCAAGTCTCCTACCTGCTTCAAGTTTCATCTTGACACACACAAAAAATGTGATTAAAAAATAAAAATAGAGAAAACGAGCTCAAAGAAGGAAGAAAATCAGGCTTGGCAGTGATTGGTGTGCTGGGGTTGGTACGGGTTGTTGGTGTGTTTTTCAGGTATCAAAAGACCAATGAGACGCTTCACGATTGGAACGAAAAACTGACGCACACGTCCGCGTAAGTAGTTATCGTTGTGGCCCCGCACGCTGATGAGGATGAATACAAACTTGTTGTAGCTGTGACCCAACTGTGCTGTATTGTCCATTGTTAGCGCTTTTATCTGATGAAATAGAACAGTGTTGCAATTGGTGATGTGATGAAAAATCTTGTGTTTCTAGCCGTGAATTGGAAAGAGGTCAAATAATAATAATGAAAAATGCATTGATTTCTAATATGCATGTCTCTAGCCATTGCACGTCGAGGTGCAAAGATGTAACGATAGTCTGGGTTTGTGATGATAGTTGATGTTTCTGTGATGAAAAGTACGTCTTTGGCAGTGGATTGGAAAGGTGTCAAATAATAATAATAATAATAAAAATAAATAATAACGTTGATTTCCAATGAGCATTTCTCTCGCTGTTACAGCGATTCTAGGCTCAAAGATGTAACGATAATTTGGATTTTAAGTAAAATGCTTTCAGTGTGAATTGCATGTAAAGTGTGAGCTAAAATTATATATAGGCCATTGCTTGTTCTCTACAAAACATTCTGGTGTGTTCCCACTTTCTTGTTTTTCCTGGAATTTGCTAACATGGGTATGGTGCCCTCAGATTAAAGGCATGTTATGGAGGAGAGAGGCAATAGGTACCTCCCTTTTTAAAAATCAGGTCCAGCTTTACGAGGGATGTGCCTTTCTCCTGTCACTCTGCCACACATTGTTGGATTGATGTTAAAGGGTAGAGAAAAAGTGGGGTAGAAGGTAGTGATAGTGACTGGGCCTAAACAAAAGTTGGATTTTAATTCAATTTATATTTGTTTGTTTATGTGTTTGATTTTACTTTACTTTTACTTTTATTTATTGTTGGATTTCTTTTAGCTATACATCCCCTTGAGCTTCTTTCAGCAGAATGTATTTGCCGTTCAAGCATGCTACTGTGCTACGCTTGTTTATGCTATGCTAACAGTATGCTGTCAATTGTTTTGCTGTTGGTTTTACTGGGACAACTCCATCAGTAACATAATATAACGCTAACGCACAATCTCTACGTGATTTACTTGAAACGGAATGTGGGTAACGTTTAGTAGCATGTCGTGTCATGCAGCGTATAGAAAAGAACATCATCAGCAATTACTAGCATGCCATGCTACCCTGGTTGTTACCAGACAAGACAATCAGTAACTCGGCATTGTGGCTTGTGTAAGCATCCCATTCTGACCTCTGTGACACCTCCATGCACTATTGCATGTTTCCTAATCATTGTGTCTCTTTTTAATAGCTAACTGATACTGTCTTGTCTATAATTGCATTTGTGATCTATAATAATGTACTCTTGAGTGCGTTTTGTTTGTCACCTTAGGGTGTTGTGGAACTAATCACTCCTGTTGGAAATAAGGAATTAAAGACTTGCGTGCTTTTGGACACTACATGGGGTTTGGATATGGTTGTGGCCCTCTTTTTTTTAATTGTCTAACAGTTCATGATCCTGTGTACAAGGTTTAATTTTAAATAAACAACAGAGCCTTTTTGTTTGGCGAAGCACACAGTTTTAATAACAATATTTTAGTGCAGGATGCTACGCAGGCTGTTTGACCCTCAATCAGCTGGAAGAGTGATGGACGGATAACACTATTATTATAGAAGTTTGTTTCTGGGTCTAAGAGAGAAGAGGCCGACAGCTCAGAACCCTATTTATTTAATATAGTCTTGAGTTTTATTCTGTTGTCGTCTTTGTTTTTTCCCATCTACTTCATGATGGATGTAGAAGGTGTGGTACACCGTTTGGCACGCATGCTTGACAGGACTGCATAGAACTAACTGTCAGCACCATTGTTGTACAGTGTCAAATTCATTAGTAATGAGGTTTAGATTGTAGTCTTGGCTTCTTCATCTTCCCCATCCAAACCTTTATTTTTGTGTGTGTGTGTGTAAGATATTTGGACTTTAGTGAGATGATTGTACTCCAGGTTTTACATTCAGCATTGGTGAATGTGACCTACCAGAATGTGGAATACTGGTTGTTCCATATGTGTCCCAGGCAGGCACAGTAACTAGATCTGATGCAGAGTTTAGGGAAGGAAACCTATAATATATTTTTTTTTTCATTAATCTTTCTTAAATAGTGGTAGTTTTTATATAGTAGTACATACTATGAAAAAAAGTTAGTTAACTTAGGTTTCTCAGCTGGCACCTAGAGAACCAGTCATGAATTGGAAGAAGTGTTCAATAAGAACAATTGATATGTACAAGGGGAGACAACAAGTGTGTGTAAAACATAGGCGTCTGCCATTTACTAAAACTTGCTTCGTACGGTTTGACTTGCACGGTCTTCATACTTTTGGGAGGTTGAAGATTGCAGCAGGTAAAATTGTTTGTTGATCTTAACATTGTTGCTATGTGCTGGACTATTCTCACACAAGTCTTCACTCAGTCGTTTCGGTTTGTGCATGCTTTGACTCCCCTCTCCCTTCCCTCCCCTCCCCAAAAAATATCTCAGTAATGACTTGGTTAAATGATACACTGTTTAACAGTTACTTTTTGGTATTCTTGTGATGTTTTTTTTTGTTTTTTGTTGTTGTTGTTGTTGTGTTACCATGCAGGATTCTATTACCTTTAAATTCAAAAGTTCTTTTTCTATTCCCAACTACAGCAGCTTTCATTCCAACCCCAACAGTGGCTTTGTCTGCTTATACTGTAGATGTGCTCCTTGTATAGTGTTATTCTTCTGTACTCCATTTTTCAAACTTTCATTCTAGGTGTGGTTTTGTGATTTGACACCCTTCTTGTGTGTTACATTGTGTAGACAGATGACATGAAAAAAACAAACCAAGTTGACATTAGGGATTCATTTTCAGTCCATGGCTTTCTTTGAAAAAGATCTTTGTGTTCTATTGTCTTCATTTTCAGTGTGGGTGTGTGGGGCGTGTGTGTTTGTTTGTAAGATCACCCACACAGTTATCCCTTGTACAATGACCAACATTTTGAGGGGAGATAACACTGTCACAGTTCCACCCTCCTGTAACTTTGAGGTGTAAACAAGGGTTAAAGGGACATTATTAGCTGCTGCTACATCAACTAGTATTAAGCGACGTATAGACAGATCATCATGTCAGTTACCCCCTCTCCATCCCCACCCCCCTATCCCATTGTGGCGATCAGCGCAATTGACCATTACACGCACACTGTGATCCTAGGATGACAGGGTTTGGATCGTTAAGCTTGATGACCAGATCATCTTTAGCTTTACCACCACTCAAAGGATGAGAGAGCTGTATGAAATCTTATTCATTGCAGAAAATTCCAATCCGCGTTGGAGTATTGATTTTTTTACTGTACGTTGACTGTTACAGATACCAGAAGACCAGTGCTGCAGTCAAAACAGCCTCTGAGAAAACCACGTCTGCTTTGTCCTCTGTCGGGGCTGTGGTTAGCAAGAAGCTTGGTGACATCAAGTCAGTTCATTTATTTATTTATTCATTTTATTTTATTTTGTCCTTTATTTTGTTAAAAACTTGCCATGCAAGATTGAAGATATATTTAATGTCCCCATATATTACAAGATTGAAGATATATTTAATGTCCCCATATATTACAAGATTGAAGAAATATTTAATGTCCCCATATATTACAAGATTGAAGATATATTTAATGTCCCCATATATTACAAGATTGAAGATATATTTAATGTCCCCATATATTACAAGAAAATTGAGTGTGTGGTGTGACAATTTCCCATGGAACAAAAAAATCCAACAAAGGCAATACACACAAACATACAATAAATGATGTGCATAGCAGTAGCACCTGACATAGAAACAAAAAAATGGGGAGACCACACCACTACTAGCACAGGAATTAACACCCTTGAAATCTAATGTACAGCTTACATTATTTTTAGTGCGTCTATCACTATTGCTAATAGAACATTCTTTGCACATCCCTCCAACATGAATATCCACCATTGCACTGATCACAACATATTTTTTAAAAGTGTAGAGATGATTTTGCTAATGGTTGCTCTGTTCCATTCATAGAATTTTGACATTTGTTTTCTTTGCGCTTTGAACTTTTTTTCTTTTTTTTTTAAGCGAGAAAAGAACTGTAGATGCAAATATTTTTATTGCTATTATCATTGCCATTATCATCATCATCATTATTGTTGATATTAATTCGGGTGTTGATGAAAATCCTGTTTTAGTTGTTTGAGACTGTGGTCAACAAGTTGCCCACTTGCAATTTGACATGTACGTTATGCTGTCTGCTAGGAATTCTCCAACGTTCAAGTCCATGGAAGAGAAGGTGGCCACAGGATATGCCAATGTCAAGGTGAGTGAAAAAGTAATTTTTGTTTTTACCCAATTTGTTCGTTTTTGTTTTTGTTTTTGATTTCCTTGCTGTGTTGGTTTCATGTTTCTGCGGAAATTGCACAGCATCGGTTTTTTATTTGTTTGTTTGTGTTGTTTGTGTGCCTGTTTTGTGGATGTATGCCAATGGCTGTGGCTACAAAAAGTCTGATTTGAAGGATTAGTGGAAAGAGCGAGATAAGTTGTTAATGTAGCGCGCCATTTGCATGAGTGGATGTGCATGCTGCTCAGTTAGATGTATGCCATCATTTATTTGATTTAATTTGTTTGATAAACGCTGCAATCTTAGAAAAGTAAATATGGGTTGGAAGCGGAGAAAAGAAAACAGTACAGTGATGATAGGTAATGCTAGCCAGCAGGATGGGACTCACGACTGGAACAGTATTGATCGTGATGTTAACCAAACCATCAGTGTGCATGTGACAGTGAAACAACCGGTCAGCTGGCTGGTGTGGCATTGGAAGGATTTATACCATTATAGACAAAGGTGTTTTCAGAAGTTAAGCTTGCAATATAATGTACACTCGTTTGTTAACACGCTTTGCCAACGTAAAGTGTACGTTCTTAGCCTGGTTCTTGCGAACTTTGGCACCCTTCTTGGGTTTTGAAGCATTTGCATAATCCAGCCTGCTTTGAGACACTGCACCTGTATAAATCCTGGGTACAAGGGTCGACTGGTGAATCTTACTCTTTGGAGATCTGCCGCAATACAATACAACTTGGTCTTTCTCATTTTGGACTCCTGAAATGGTTTGGGTTAAAGGGGTCAGGTAATAGATGTAGGCAATATTGAACCAGTGCAGTATCTGCTCCTTCCAACGCTCACTGCCATAACACATTTTCCATACTCTACCCCTTACCACTCAGGACGGTAGATAAACACATGGTCATCATGGCACATTTTTACCACCACAATTAAGACCAGGGACTGGATTCAGCAATGTTTTGACAAGTTCAAGTGTCAATCAGTTATGATTGTGAGATAATAAAAGTTTAATACACATTTACTTTTAAACGTGGTCAGCAAAGGTTAAAAAAAATGAAATGATTATGGAGTTCAACATTTTTCACCATACAACCTTTAGAATGGCAAGAGAGCATGAGGTGATGGTTCCTAGACAGTGTTTGTGTACTGTGGGGGTGATGTGTGTGTTGGTTCCTTTTTGCTGACTCCCAATGCTATGTGACTCTCTCTCTCTTTCTTTTTCTCCCGCCATGCTTGCAGTCTTCCCGTTCTATAGAAGGTTTGAAGGAAAAGCTGGTGAGTGGTGGATGTTGTCCTTGTGGCTGACTCGGCGTGCTGCATGGTCGTTGTGCGCGCCATTGAAAAGCAGAGCGGGATGTGTCCACACCTCTGCCTTTCAATGGAGAGTTTCCACGGTGGTTGAAAAAGTCACTCCCTACTGAACTTTGAAGATAACTTTGGTGTGAATGGAACGAACAACAAGTATAGTCATCCTAGCAGTGTTGGAATGCCATTGCTGATTTCACCTCTCATTTACCACAGCAGCACATCATGGCCAGTAGTTGCCTGACACTTGAGTGAGAGGGCTCAGCTGATGTAAGACGTACAAAGACATAAAATCAAGTGTAAGGTAACAAGCCCATTATGAGCTGCTGCGGTCACTTTGATATGAAATCAGAGATTAGCAGTAAACTTGTACCACTGTAAGTATCACTGTTGGTTTAGTACCATGCAACTACAGTACCATTGACTACAGTGACCAACAATGTTCACTAGGGAGCTACCTTTCAACCACCCAATAGATTTCCCTTCTCGTAAATATTGCTGTCCTAACCATAGTAATGATAGTAGCTACCATGATGGTTGAGTTAGGGCAGTAGTATTTTGGGGAGGCTGTTCGATGTTAGTACATGAGCTTAGGAGTAAGCTTTTTGTTGCAAATGCACAAGGTTATTGTTGTGATGTTCTGGTGCACTAGTCAGTGGCTGTGTCTGCACATCGTTATTATCCTTGAGTACACACAGTACCGCTTGCAAAACACAAAATCCGTTTTTCTGTACTTGAGGAATTTCCATTCAGTGCCTTAGGAATGCCCCTTCAGTGTCTTAGGAATGCCTCTTTGAATGCCCCTTCAGTGCCTTAGGAATGTCTATTTGAATGCCCCTTCAGTGCCTTAGGAATTCCCCTTCAGTGCCTTAGGAATGCCCCTTTGAATGCCCCTTCAGTGCCTTAGGAATGCCCCTTTGAATGCCCCTTCAGTGCCTTAGGAATGCCCCTTCAGTGCCTTAGGAATGCCTCTTTGAATGCCCCTTCAGTGCCTTAGGAATGCCCCTTCAGTGCCTTAGGAATGCCCCTTCAGTGCCTTAGGAATGCCCCTTTAGTGCCTTAGGAATGCCCCTTCAGTGCCTTAGGAATGCCTCTTTGAATGCCCCTTCAGTGCCTTAGGAATGCCCCTTTGAATGCCCCTTCAGTGCCTTAGGAATGCCCCTTCAGTGCATTAGGAATGCCTCTTTGAATGCCCCTTCAGTGCCTTAGGAATGCCCCTTTGAATGCCCCTTAAGTGCCTTAGGATTGCCCCTTTGAATGCCCCTTAAGTGCCTTAGGATTGCCCCTTTGAATGCCCCTTCAGTGCCTTAGGAATGCCCCTTCTGTGCCTTAGGAATGCCCCTTCAGTGCCTTAGGAATGCCTCTTTGAATGCCCCTTAAGTGCCTAAGGATTGCCCCTTTGAATGCCCCTTCAGTGCCTTAGGAATGCCCCTTTAGTGCCTTAGGAATTCCCCTTCAGTGCATTAGGAATGCCACCCTAGGAATCACGAATGCCCCTTCAGTACCTTAGAAATGCCCCTTCAGTGCCTTACAATACAATACAATACAATATTATTGCTTTAGGTCCAGCGGACTCTTTCGAGCCAAATCAGGACCATTTCAGTGCCTTAGGAATGCTCCTTTGAATGGCCCATTCAGTGTCTTAGGAATGCCCCTTTGAATGGCCCATTCAGTGCCTTAGGAATGCCCCTTTGAATGGCCCATTCAGTGTTAGGCGATGAAAACTAACTACATGGATCTAGCCATGGAAGATGGCGGCTGATTATGCTGATGATAATGATTCCCATTTTGCATGTTGCAATGGTTTGTTCTTTGTATATTTGCTATTTCTTGTAGAGTTGACTTTTTTTGACAGAAAGTACAAACATTGTTATTGAACTTATTATTATTATTTTAATTATTATTATTGAACTTCTATTATTATTATTGTTGTGCTTGTTAGTGTCTTAGTTGTACATATATTTGTTAACATTATTTATTTATTTATTAAGCTTTGTTCCAGTATGTAGTGCTATATCTTTTGTTTACTAGTGGTTGCATGAAGTTTTGCTGGAATCCAGAATTCTGGCTTCTTTTTTGCCTTCAAGCAGACACAGTGCCGCAAGAAAATACAGGTCTGCTGCAGATAAGGAACAGACAATTGATTGGAGTAGATTCTATCAAAAAACAATTTCAGGCAAACTTTTGGAACCCATGTTTACTATTATCCTGTTGTTGCTTTCTGGAGCATGCAAGCCTCCACTCCCATTCAAACACATCCATACACACATGTACACACAACACCACACATTGACACGACATTGTGACACAAGGAAAACTGGATCTGCTGTTTAGATAGTCTTGATGTTGTATGGTATCTGTTGTGCTGTTGAGATAGTCTTGATGTTGTATGGTATCTGTCGTGTCAGTGATGTGGTTTGACAGGCTAGTTATCAGCATGTTGGTGGACGTTGTCAGTGTGTGCAGTAAAAATCCTGTATAATTATCATTGAGAGGGAGAGAGAGAAAGAAAGAGAGAGAGAGAGTTTAAACTGTAGGATCTTAAGTACATGATAGAACTATTACAGTCTATGTAACTAGAAATAGGTGCTAATTAGCAAGCTTAATTAAAATTGAGTTCTTTCCTCTATGAATGTAAATAAATGCTTCAGCTTCAATCAAGATTGAGTTTTCCTCTTTGGAATTTTTTTTTCTTGATTTACTATTCTTTCAGCAACACACTACCATAGTTAACCATGCATTACGGAAGAACACTTTTATGTTCTAGTTTCTGATCTTGATGTCTGCTGCATGAAAAAAAAACAAGATATTTTGTTGTAGTCTGGTATATTGCCTCCTAGAACTAATACAGCTGTTATATCTTACGATGCACTATTTAGATACCAACTGTCTGCCCTAGCTCCAGTAGTGGATGTGGGTGTTAACTCCAATGTTCGTTCATTCAACCACTGCAGTACATGTATTATTTTCAGGTGGTGGTACGTTAACAGGCAATTTGTGAAATATAGGCAGTAGTCTCCTCACCCTTTAGAGCCAATGTGCCGTTCACATATTGCCTGGATGTACAAATTGTGTGTGAAATATTTATATCTATTTATACACATGACGGTTATGTGCGTTCTATAGATGCTGTATGATAGTATGTGCGTTCTAGAGATGCTGTATGATAGTAGAAATGATGTACAGCTTTGTTGAACTACGAGTACTACCAGTGCATATTCACCACCACATTATTTATTTTGCATTTGCCTTGTGATAATCCTGTCGTACTGAGTAGTTGTTGTTGTTGTCCTTCTTCACATTCTTCTCCTCTTTTTTTCCCCTTCGCTTCTTCTCCTCCTCCTTCCTTTACTTCTGTTGCTCCCGTTCTTCTTTCTTCCTTCTTTTTGACTGACATGCATAGCAATGTCAGTATGTACTCGCCCCCTCTCCCAATTTTGTTTGTTTTCCAGATTTTTGCAAATCTGTGAGATGAGTACTAAATAGTCCAAAAAAATGACATCGAAAAAAAAAAAGTCCGTCCGTCTGTGAGCTGTCTGTCGTCCGCTGTTTGCCGTCTGTGCACAAACTTTTAAAGTGGCTAAGTAATCAGAACCTATTTCAACTATTTCAGCCAAACTTGGTAAGATGGTGTATATACATGAGACCTCATAAATGATCAGGGAATGAATGACTTCACTTCTAGGTCAGGGTCACAGGGTCATCAATTGTTAGTAAACAAAATGACAATTTTTCACAAATTTTCAATTTTGTTTCCTTCGTTATTAATATTGAATTTATGATTCTTTGATGCATTATAGATATCGATGAGACCTACTATACAAATTTGGTCAACCTCACTCCAAGATCAAGGTCACTGGAGCTGTCCAAAGTCAATATAGGTGCTTGGAAGTGACCTTGACCCAAAACGATGAGAGATGTAAAGTTCAAACTTGTATTTAGAGATGATAGGTTGATCTTTCATATATATCCCGTTTTTTAGTTGATCAGGACAAGGCAGAATTAGAAACACTGAAAGTATAAAGTAGATGATGAATGAGAATACACAAAGAGCAGTAAGGAGATCATTCACAATTTTCAGGAGGGCTGTTTCAGTGCTGTGCCCGATTCGATAGGCTGATTGATTTTGAGTAAGACAGATTATTAGTTGCTAGATGTTCAGTGAGCTACAAGAGCACAATTTTCTCTGTTATTTTTGCCAGAAAAGTTAAGTTTGAAACGGGTCTGTAGTTTTTAAGACAGTCATGATCCAAAGACGGCTTTTTGATGAGAGGTTTGACAAGAGCAGTTTTAAAAACAGAAGGGAAAGTTCCAGAAAGCAAAGACTAATTGATAACAGCAGTGAAATGAAGGGGCAACCTTTCTGGTATGTTAGTTGGAAGTGGAGATTTTTCGAATTTTCCTAAAAGCGTGTTTGTAAAACTGAACAATTGTTTAGATGTGTGGCATGTAACAATTTTGGCGTTGTAATATGCTGATTTTGCTGAATGAACAAGAACATTAAAAACATGTCTGGCAGCCTGAAAAATCTGTTTATGAACATTCAATCCAGTTTTGAGCCACTGTCTCTGGGCTTGCCGACCCCCACCCTTAGTTTGTAAAAGCAGTGACCCAACTGTAGCTAACCAGGGAGATTCATGGCGCTGAGATACTCTATGTGAAATGGCAGGAGCCTGCTTATCTAACAAGTCACTTAGACACTGATTGAGTTCATCTGCTGAAGATGGCGATAATAATGAAAGAGTCGCTGAGATCTGAATTGGAAGCAAACATATCAATAGCTGCAATGTTTATAGTGCTTACAAAAGTCTGACTGTGGAGGCTGAGCCAGTGACAAGCGACATACATTACAACAATGGTCTGAGGGGAGTGAGTGATCAACGTAAGTGGATTGGTCAACGTGATACACAAGCCAGTCTAAAGTATGGCCACCAACATGAGTTGGTACATGACTTGCAGCAAACCAAAAGTATTCTAAATGTCAACCAATTTAGAATTGTTAGCATTACCTGGCTCATCATAGTCAACATTAAAGTCACCGGTAATCACATAAGAACCCTTGAGTGAGTTAACAGAACGTTAGTAGATAGGAAACTCTTCCATGAACATTAAGTCCTTCAGACGGTTCTTGATGCTGGGCAGGGACCGGTACAGGCAGAGAAGATGAAAAATCTGGTGCAGTAGAGCAAGAGAGATCTGAACCAGCTCAAATGACTGATGTTGAATGTCTTCTTCTTCTTTTCTCCCCCTCCTTCTTCTTGTTGATGATAATGAGAGAAATGAGTTGCCAGTTAACAAAAGTTGACACAGCAACTTGTCTGAGACTTGCTTTTTGTCTGATTTGTTCCACAGACTGCCATGGTTGTGTTTCAGTCCAAGGTGACGGGCAGCAAATCCACGGAGGACATTGACGCGGCCTTCAAAGAAGCGTCGGAACCGCAGGAGGCGGATGAAGCAGGTGATAGCCCCACGTCTGGGATGGAGCCTGCTACAGAGAAAGTCCCCCTGTAAACCCACCACCCTTAGTGCTTAGCCTCTTAACAAATTGACCTGCTGGAATCGCGTCTACTACCATTATAAAGGGGAAACGTTAGGAACCTCAACACTTTTAATATCTTCTTTTTTTTTTTTTGCAGGATTTTTGTTTAATAATAATTTTTTTAAACATTTTTGTTCCCCTTGTAAACTTAATGCTTTTTCCTTGATTTAATTTATTTGTCTTTTCCTCGTAAAACGAATGTTTCTATCTTCATTTGATTTGTTGGTCATTTTGTCTCCTTATTCCAATCTAATTACAATCCTAACACGTTTCTACTTTGTATCATGACTTTTGACGTCTTTCTGAGAGAACAAAATTTCAAACTCCTTTTTTCTCTCCCCAATTTAATTTATTTGCCTTTTTTTTCCATCTTTGGGGACTTCGAGACTCCAGGTTTGTTTAAAACACAGTGAAGTGTCTCTTGCCTAAAGAAAGGGAATTGGAATTTAGATAGGTTGTAGAAACTAAATCGTTTTCAATTTGAGTTTTTTGTTCTTTTATGCACAGTGAATGTATTTTATTTTTCCTTTCTTTGCTTGGTCCCAAAAATAACAAATTCAAATTGTAGGCAAGCGATGCAAGAAACAGAAACACCTTGCTGCGGGTTTTGATTCTGATGAGTGTTATTTACAAAATTTGAGCTTACATGGACTGGACAAAGAATTTCCTTGGACTATGGACTAAGCATGGCTGGGACAGAGGATGTGGTTATGTTTGGTAATGAGTGTGTCATTAAGCAGCACACCGTGTAAAAACAGGAGTGAGAAGGCTGTGCGTGCTATATCATCCAAGCAGTTTGAGTGCATGTGGCTATTGCAAGTTAAACATTGACGTTGGCCCTATACAGGAAAGACTATTGTTTTCAGAATGTGGCTTTGATTTACAATAATAATTATGGATACTATTCGCACGCACCTTATTCCTAAATCACACATTGCAGACATTCATGTACACATTAGGATTTGGGTTCTCACATTAGGAAATGGAATCTAACAATTGTGCTCTTGACATATCAAAGAGATGCCGAGGATGGTGGCCGAAATCGGAATAACTGCAGCCAAAGGTTATACAGTAGCAATCCTCTTTTCCAAATGTGTCTTTTCATAGACTAGCGCACATTATTAATAATTGTATGCGCAATACCAATAGAACTATGCTAGCGTTTGTCACGGAAAATCCGAGTGTGGAAAAGAAAAAAAAAAGGGGCAAGTTTCATCCATTGATAAAATAACATCTGTATTATGTCCCAAGCCAGTTTCCTCTTGTGAATGCTGGGAACTGGATTTAAAGGGACCCAAGATCACACATTTCATCATCACATGTCCTTTTATAATTCATAGTGAGTATTGCCCCATCTGAAAAAAAACAACAAAATTAAAATAATTTGGAAAGTAAAAATTATTTCTTTTCAAAACTAGCATTTGGGAAGTAAATTGACACGTGCATTGGTTATGTGCCTAATAATAGCATCAAGGTTGATTCTAAAAATTGCATAGTTGCAAAAGTGTGTTGCAATAGGGCCTATTCGCGGTTTTTACCCAACAAAAAGGAGACGGCCTAAAATTCAGATCTTTTGCCATCGATTCGATCAGCCCTCAGTCATATTAATGCCATTTAATAATGCGACAATAATGCGATTTCCCAAGTAAACTCATAGCGACAAACGAACACGCAATAAAAACACATCCTTGACACTGTGGCTCTTTAAATTGTGTCGGTGAGTTCCTACTGCGTTTTTTTGCTTCATTGTTTTTTGTTTTGCTAACACTGAAAGCGCAATATATTTCAGTACATTTCATACATACCCTTGTGATTTCCTTCGTCTGTGTTGTTCAGACGTTTTGTTCGCTGGGTGTTATAAATTCAGTGTTGTTTTTTTTCTCCCACCAAGTCGTACATTTCAGTACTGTTGTTGTGATGTAGTTCTCTTCATTTCTCCTTTCTTTCACCGTGGGAGTGCCGGGGGTTTCAGTATAAATAATATCCCCACTTTCTGGAAATTGAGTGCTTTAAATTCCCACTGTCGCTGTCTTTCTTATTTGCTCTTTCTCATTCCTGCTCTGTTCTATCGATCTACTATACTATCTTCTTCTTCGCTAGACCAGTCACTTACCTTTTTTCTTGAAAACTCTTCCTGGACAAGACTCATTTGTGTGTGAGGTCTGTTGGATCAGCTTGGGAATATTGGACGCTTTCTGCCAGGTGGTCACTAGGGCTTCCTATGATGTTATTATTTAGCAATGTAGGCATTTTATATGTATGTGTTTTGTTGATAATTTATAATGATGTTTGTATTCTATTTTGTTTTTGTAAACTGGGGTTCGATAAATTAGAGTATAGCCTCAGCGTCCCCTGCGTGGGATGTCTTTATTGTAAAGTGACTGGCTGATGGAGAGCATTCAGTTTTACCACTAGGGTTGTTTCAGCAGATCTTTTATGCCGATCGGGGGTTGTCCAGTCCTAATTTGGCTCGGAAGAGTCCGCTGGACCTAAAGCAATAATCATGTAATGTAATGTACTTCTTTCTTTCAATACTATTTTCATACATTACAAAAATCCTATTATGTTTTGTTGTTATTATAATTCTATTTTGGTGAGCTTTTGTAGTGTTTTAGTTGTTGCTATTGCAATGTTATGTTCATGAAATATTATTGCGTTATCTCCTTGATTTTATTTTTATGAAATATTGTAATATTTTGTTGTCCTTTTTCAATACCATTTCAATAAAATCTTTTCCTATTTTTTGGTGTTATTCACTACTATTTTTAATGAAATATTCGTACTGAATTTTTGGTGTTATTATTATGAAACCTTATTTCTCTTTTGGTGTTATTACTATGAACTTTTGTCATTTTTGGTGTTGTAAAAAACATATTTTCAATTTTTGTTGATGTTACAGAATTAGTATAAATGACAATGTGTTAAAATGGACAGTGTTAAAAGACAAAAGCTAGGTTCTGAATGTGCTACATCAAACATTGTGATTCTAAGTCTTGTCATCTTGTATCGTTCTGGTCACTGGTCAAACATCCTTACAATATTAATTATTATTTACTTGCTTTATTTCCAGTAATTATTCATTTATTTGTAAAAAAAAAAAATATATATATATATATATATATATATGGAACCCTAATTAGTAGTTTCCCAGCATTAAAACAATTTGAAAAATAACAAGAAAATATTTGACTTAATCATGCAAGTCATTTTAATAAACGCAGGAAGACATGAAAGTGAGCTGATCTTGGTATTAATATTTTAAAACTCCTTCACATAATTAAGTATATTTCTATCTTTTGTGTTTGTCAGTTTATTTAACAGTTGGTTTGTACTTTGTTAATATTGCAGGTTATAGTTTTGGCAGTGTTGCAGTATTAATATTGTATAATATATGAAGTAATCTATAAATAAGCCATCAATGGATTGATGCCTTTTTTATTCAACAGATTATGGAGGAATCACTCGATGGTAGTAGATAGGTAAAGTAGATCAAATTCAACCTTGTTACAAAGTACAGTTGAATTATTTATAGTTATCTCGATTATTTTTGTTGCATATTCAGTCCTGTTCAGTTTTGAAACACAATTTAGAACTTCTATGTTTGTTTTCAATTGGTATTCTATGTTTGTTTTCAATTAGTATGCTGAATTGGTTTGACACGAGTTCCAATCCAAGCAGTGAAGTTTTTATTTTCATTTCCTATTTTGTTTAGAAATTTGTGATATTTTTTTTAAAATGGTTGGTGGGTCACTGTTCCCGGCCTTAAAACATTCGTCGTTTGTGTGTATAAGATAGTTTGTGTGTATAAGATAGTTTGGTTTATTGTAAATGGCATGGCAGTTATGTTTATTTTATTGTGATTGGCAGTTATGTTTATTTTGCTGCTTATCATACACTTGTTAAAAGTTTCATTCGTTCATTCATTTTTTTCCATTTTCAACGTTGGTTTTATAAAGTTTTGAATTCAAACCATTAGTGACATCACGTAATGTTTGCAGTGGTTTTTTTCCCATAGTTTTATGTGTCTTTATTTATTTGTAATTGTCCCTAGCCAAGTTAAAAATGTATAATTTTCTCATTGTCACAAGTTTTGTTAGGTTACAGTGTTCGTTTTTGGTGTGCTAGTTTTCTCTCCATCAGTAATGCTTTTTCAGATCATGCCAGAGATCCAAGTTAACATTATGGCATTTCATCATGGGATATATATATTGTTTCGTTTTGATGTTAAGCTTTTTAGACCAAAATAGGTGTTAGCAGGCACACATTCACTGACCATCTTGTTAAGAAATGGGGTTAATGTTTGACTTTCAAAATAGTTGAAGGTCGGCTGTTTGCGGGAGTGGAGGAAAATGAGCCATGTTCAACCCTTGGATTGTGCAAGATTCAACAATGCTGTGTTTCAAATGTGGACTGGGGGTGTCCACGCTTTACATTAGTACCAGTGCATGTTGTGATGGCGTTGATCAACCAAGGAACTGTCACTGAATAAAAGCGCTCAATTGAACCTATACATTCAAACAAGTCATTTGTAAACATTGATGGCAATTTCCCCTCTTTCACATACATTTTTTAAAAATGACAATTGATGATATTCGTCTCCCATTTGTGAAAGTTGATGGTATTTTTTCCCTCCCTTTGTGAGAAAGTTGGTGTTATTCCACTTTAGTTTGAATGACTGTGACCTATGTTAGTCTTGATGAACCTGCTATCAATTAACCTTTTGTTGTAAATGACCTTGTACAGGATAGTAGCCATAGTTATTTTCAATTGTGTGGGAATTTTGAATGGTTCACTGATAATAATGCTAACTGTATCGGCTGTTGGTGTACGTTTTGATGTGTACCATGCTAGCTATGTATGTGTTTTGGTTCACAACTACACTCCTTAATCCATGCATTTTGCACATTTTGTGGTCGATTCATTGTACGTTGTTTTTGTTCGTGTTAGCGTTAGCTCGATTCAAACATTCCTATAAACATGTCCTAATTTTGCGGTGGATACGAATTGATTCTAAGATTTAAAACTTGCGGGTCCGATGGAAGCGTTCAGGAATGAATACTGCATACAAACTATTCAACATGAACAACTTAAGAACGATTTCAAACTATTGAGAATTGGTGTGTGACAATTGTGTTCATTAAAGGCAAAGAAAGCGTAGCAGCTGATTAGGAGAGGTGGGTATTGATTTCCTTTGCCCAAGTTGACAAACCCAATGCAATTACTGTTCCAGTTCACCCAATATGTTACCAATGTGAATAATATAATTTTTAATTAGTATTTATGTTTAATTTTTTTGTAGTTTTATAATTGTGAATGAGGATTTATATAGCATTGTTAAGCTTTGTGTTGTAATACTTGCCATCTATGTTAATTAAACAATATATGCTAGTTGTGATAAAATCTTGAATTTGCCACGTCACTTAAACGATTAACTTTTAAATGGCCATCTGCTTTCATTTTGGCATATTTGGATTGCTTCCCTTTGCAGCATTTAGAGCTTGATCATGAGCCAGCAGTCTGAAAGATGATAGAAATTTGTAGGCTTAGTTGGAAATCGAAATCCGCGAAGTGCTTTATGAAGAAGCCTGATGTACATAATCTATTCCGACAGCTTATGTACCTGATGGCCGCTTGATGGTATGTTTGTGTTAGGACATCTTGTGTAGAGATACCATATTAGATATGATAGCGCTAGCGACGTTTACTAATAGCATAAATATGATACCGCTACTTACTAATACCATAGCAATTCAGTAGTGCAAGGGATGCAATAAGCCAAAGCGAAAGAGATGGTTTTGAGATTATTTCTAGTTATCTTTTCACTCTAAATAAGTGGACACTTCAGTGCAGCAACTCTGCCTATAAATATTTGATACACTACGACATGGTGTTCAGCGTTGTTTCATGTGGGTAACTAGAATAGGGCTAAGGTCCTACATGTATTTCATCATTAATCATTTTGTGTTGATTGTATCGATAATGGATGACAGGCATTTTGCGCGGCATGTTTAATAAATTTCATTTTTCAGAGCTTAGGGAAGTCTTTGTGTGCATTCATCAATGTCTGTACGTTATATTTGCAAGTACAATACATGTTTATGTCAAAGTAAGGGAGAAGAGAAACAAAACTAGCCAAAAAAGGTCTTTAAAAATAATGGCAGAAAACAAGAAGTTATAGCAAAATAACAGAAAGATGATCTTCACATTTAACATAAGCCTTTCGTAAGGAGTTCAAATATACATTTGCTAATATAAACATTTAAACATTTTTATTTCGCATCTTAATTTGATTGAACATAAAAATTGCATCATTATCTAAAGATATTCTTTACCATAAATAATTTACACAGAAAAAACGAGGTGATAAAAAAACGAAACAAAACCCTACCATGAAGAATGAGAGTAAGCTTGCTTGGTTCTCCCAGAACAGAGACAAAGTGTTAAATCAAAATATACGCATAACCAAATATATATATATTGAATCTATATTATGACCACTTAATACCATTTTTAAAAAAAACACCAAATACTTGCACCTCAATGAGCTGTCATGTACAGTCACCTGTTTCACAAACATGATACAGATTCATCCACGCGATACATTATCAAATGAAAACGTAAATTCATTTTTCTTTGCAACAGATGTACACGTTGGAATTCTTTCTTGTTGCCATCTTGCTTACAAAATGCATTCTATACCACAAGTTGTACTAGAGTCTGCAAGCTATTTTCCCTCCTAACAAAATAATGTGTAACAAAATGCCCAAACACTGAAACATCACCCTGTAACAAATGCAACACACCCCAACATGCTGTAACAATCTCACAGTCAGCCACAAAATGTACCCTTATTTATGAATCATGCATTCACATTCTCTCATCCCAGCCATCCTCTGTCAAAAAGCTCCTTGCAAGCGCAACAAGAAGCTGGTATCACATATTAAAAGTGGATGAAATGAACGAAGGAACAAACAAAAAAATATGCCGAACAACTTTGGTCCAGAACCAAGCACGCTCCACAACAAACTTGCATGGCTGATGCTGACTGCCCGTTCACACACACTACCCCGATTTTCTGAAACACAGCACAAACAATGTTGAACCAATGACAGAACTTCCAGCTCATGGAGCTGCTCAAGGTCCTGACTAGCGATGTTAAAATAAAGAACAAAATAGTAACCCACAAAGTGTCAACCTGTGCAAACGCTCAAATCTGCAGCTAACACACCCCATAAGCAAGTTTATATTTGGCTTCAATTGTAGACATTTGGTAAAGCAATGTTACAGCGCCACCATTGAATGTACAGTCGGCAGGACTGCTACAATAAACGGCAACGCTGATTTACTGTTCGACACCATGGAAAGATCAGCGGCCATGACAAAGGCCGTGTCCATAGAAGTGCCGGGCAACATAGCAGCCGCGCCTAACATTTTCACTCTGCGACCATTCAAAGGTTTGGCTAAATATGTGAGCTACAACCTATGAGACGAACTGCTACGTTTACAAATGGGTGCCAGAATGGACAGACTACCAACAAACTGGATCCACGTACTAAGTCTAGTTAGCAGGTGCGCATCACTGACGATGCATGCATCAATGCCACAACTTACCTTTTGGAAGCAATGCTGCTGAGAAGGCGGTTTCCAAAGAAAAAGGTGGGCAGAGCCAGAATGCCCAGCCAACGAAGGGTTTGGAACATGTTGAGCTGAGTCCAGTAGCAGTAGTACAGGCCAAAGATGGCTGCAACACACACACCCCCAGTCTTACACATGCTGGTTGATCACCACATTCCATATAGCAGTGATATAGATAAGCATGCCCTTTATTCCTGCCTGGGACTACTGGTAATGTCCACATACCACAAAAACGAAGAGAGTTACAGACTGTTGTGTATCACCAACACAGAGTTGGCTGTTGTAAACACTGCCACCACTACTCTTATTCCAACCCAGCAGTAATATTGGAGAACCCACTACTACAGCGCACAACTCCATATTACACAAACATGCTCTGGGCACATCCCTGCAGTCCATCCTCAGGCAATGTACTGTCAAATGTGCATTTTCAATGAAAAATGTCTTTAGGGGTGCAGGGGGTCCAATATGGTCCCCCTGCCAAGGTCAAGGGGCAGTGCCTTGGAGCTCAAAGTTTTGAACAAATGTAAACCAAAAAAATGCCCTCTCAGATCATGTAATTCATTACTATGGCTGGCATTCCATCTTTTTTATAATAAAAACAATACCTTTTCAAATTCCACGAATCATCTTCTTAAGAACAGGGATGGGAATTGCCAAAAGTTGATGGGGCTTACTGCAACTGCAAGCCGGGGTCCAGGGGCCGCTTAGGCCCCGGTGGGGTCAAGGGGCAAAGCCCTTGTAGGGGGCCCAGGGGGGCGAAGGCCCCCGGAAGAAAATTCATTTTATCAAAATTAACTCAATTTTGTAGCCTCTTTTAAGAGCTAGAAAAGAAAAAGATGATGCAAGGTGTTTAATTATTTAATCAGTTTCTTGTTCCTTCTTACCTCTTTAAAGCTTTTCTCTGTAAGTCCTACTTATTTAAAAGTAAGTGATGATTTAATGAAGATCAGACTATAAGTATAATACTAACAGAGAGTAGATCTATAAAACGAAAATAAGTATAAAATTTTAATTGGAAGACAAAATACCTGTAAGCACTGAATTTGTTGCCTCAGCAGCAGCCTTATCGACGTGTGATCCAGACTTTAAGTGCCTGTTTAAACTGGAAATACCTTTGTTGGCATAATTTAACTCAATCTGGCATAAAACACAATAGGCATGACCTGGTTTCGTTATCTTCCTGATCCATCGCCTGTGCTTTAAATTAACAGTCCGGTCGCCAAATAAATAGTCCAATTCACAGTCCAGCCAACTCCAGTTCCAGGAATATCGACAGTTGGCATCAGAAAACTGTTGATGTCTTTCGACAACATCGACTCTTCGCGCCATAACAAGCAAAAAATAGTAATAACAACAACAATTAAAAAAAAAAACTTACAATACTGATAATACTCGAGCCTTTTCTCGATCGAACACAAACAGTCACAGTGAGTGAAACACAAACTCAAAAACTGCGGCAAAGCGCATGGATCTCACAAACAAGAGACCGAGTTGCATAAACCCAAGTTAGCAATGGCAAAGGTTTTCCTTTGCGTGTATTTCGCATACAGTCTTGTCAAAACAGTCCCTATGGCTACGAAAGCATTCTAAATGCGAATCATAATCTTGCTAGGTCACACACAACACGCTTAGGTAGTTCATCTAGTTACTTCCCTTTTTTTTTTTTATAATGTCCGCTGACTAAACACACAAATCACCTAAAAAAATATAAAAAAAAAAAAAAAAAAAAAAAATGGGGCGTACACAACAATTGCTGGGGCGCTTTGAAGGACTCGATGGGGCGTAAATACGACCGGGGCGCACTAATTCCCATCCCTGTAAGAATCTTTTCTTTACCATCTCCACATAGAATGCCACAAACACTGATGAATTCCCCCCCCCCCCCCCCCCCCCCCCTCCCAAAAAAAAAAAAAAAGTTCGTTGATAATAAATAAAAATTTACCTGACACCAAATTTACTTAACTCTTAACCTCCATTAGGGTTTTTTGACGGTGCCGGAGGGTTTTCGGGGAATGTAAGAAACAAATTGGGTTGGTGTAATTAAAATTCTATTTAAAAAATTCTATGAAACACAGAGCAATAAAATTTATATCAATTTGTTCAGCAATAACTAGGGCACATTTCCACTATGTTTTCAACATAATACATTGCAAAATTATGAATCATATATTTCCAAAAATCATGCATAATAAAAAATGCAAAAAAAAAATTATAGGCATGCAATGAACTCACCACCATCTAGCAGACCAGGTAATCCATTCAGAAGAAAATACTAAGAATAAAAAGTATCCACCAATATCCCAGTAACAAAAATATGCAAGAAAGAATGTAATCTGACCACATTCTGTGGTGTAATTTGCATTTATATGACGAGGCACAAAGCGAAAGTTGGTGTCAGCCACGCCCCCTACTTCTCTCCAACTGTCATCCCTACTGCTTGTTTTCAATGCAGCTGTTTGGCTATTGTCACTACTGTCAGTAGGCCTAATGCTGCTTTTCCCTCTTCCTTTCCCTCTCCCTCCCCCTCTTACTCCAATGCCAGAAAAGCAAGAAAGATTGCTAGACACTCTTTTTCTTTTACTCCTCCCAGAAGAGGGTCCAGGTTTGTCAACATCTGTCTCATTGTCAGTTGACGTATTGTCTGATGAAGCGTCGGTAACGTCAAAAATTACTGCCTAATTCATTGATTACATTGCCGTCAGCATCACTCTCTTCCATCGCTTGTAAAACAAGCTGGGTGGCCTTTTCCGCCGTATATCTCAACGACCGACGCTCCCCTGAAGCCATTACACAAATCTCATTCGCACACCACTAGCATACAAGTAAAAAAAATTGTAAAAATGAATGCAAAACAGCAAGAAAAACACATCATTCAAAGCAGAAACCATGCGTGTGCCGTAAACTAGGTCAGCTGCCGTAAAACGTGTCGATGCTGCAAAGAAATGTGTCGTTAAACTTGGTACACATGTACGGCCGCACGCTGCGGTCAGTCGGGACTTGTAAAAGTACTCTCGGCCGCAGGCTGCGGCCAGTCGGGGGTTAAGAGTTAAGCTTGGACTTGGAGGCATTGGATTTGCTCTTTTTGGCTCTCAGGGCTTGGCCTTTCCCACTGCCTTCAGTTTGTCAAAGTATGTCCCAATGGTGACCTCTTCATGTTTCCTTTCAAGCCAATCCCACTTCCACTTATTCTGTACACTGCTGTCTAGTTCTGCCATTGAACATTCCCACACAACAATGGTGACCTCTTCATGTTTCCTTTCAAGCCAATCCCACTTCCACTTATTCTGTACACTGCTGTCTAGTTCTGCCATTGAACATTCCCACACAACAATGGTGACCTCTTCATGTTTCCTTTCAAGCCAATCCCACTTCCACTTATTCTGTACACTGCTGTCTAGTTCTGCCATTGAACATTCCCACACAACAATGGCTGTTCTCATTTTTAGACGTGGTCAAAACGTGTGCCGAAGTGGAAGTAGCGTGCGCACATATTACTTGCGGTTGCAAAAGACAGTATACCAATGCTTCAGTACATTTTGTCCACCATAAAATGTCCCCGCACATTTTTTTTCATGGAAAATTTTATTTCGCACATTTTTATATTTATTTATTTTATTTGGGGGGCAAAAATTTTAGTTTTGCAGAAATCTGCAAAGTTGTAAAGAGTACATTGCCTGATCTTATCCCACTCTTACCAAACTATTATTGAGCCTAGTACATTGCCTTATCTTATCCCACTCTTACCAAACTATTATTGAGCCTAGTACATTGCCTTATCTTATCCCACTCTTACCAAACTATTATTGAGCCTAGTACATTGCCTTATCTTATCCCCCTCTTACCAAACTATTATTGAGCCTAGTACATTGCCTGATGTTATCCCACTCTTACCAAACTATTATTGAGCCTAGTACATTGCCTGATCTTATCCCACTCTTACCAAACTATTATTGAGCCTAGTACTTTGCCTTATCTTATCCCACTCTTACCAAACTATTATTGAGCCTTACCAAACCAGCCTTATCAAACTATTATTGAGCCTTACCAAACCAGCCTTATCAAACTATTATTGAGCCTTACCAAACCAGCCTTATCAAACTATTTTTGAATGCAACTGGCCAAATTTCCAGCACCATGATGTGGAAAATCGCTATAGAAGAAGAACTGATAGTACTGACCAGCAAGGCACACGTGGAATCCCACAGCACTGAGTGTCATGGGGAAGTTGGACACATTGATTCCCAGCTTCAGCCACTGCAAATATATAAACACCTCAAAATCTGCATTGGTTTCAACAAGGGTTTTATTGAACACAAAACAAACAAGACATAAGAAAAGACAATGACATAAGAAAAGACAACGATCAATGACATAAGAAAAGACAACAGGGTCACAAACAAGCAGCCTCACATTGCTGTGCTGACAATAATACTGTCACAGACTTTTCAATACGACACCAAAAGCAGTCAGACACTGGTTTCAAAACCACAGAAGCACACTGTCTTTGAGCAGTATTCCAGGTGTCCATATAGTGTGCAAAATTCTGTATAATATAAATCGCAATACTGACCAGTCCCAGCAGGATGAGGAGAGGCAACAGCACCAGCAGGGTGAAGGTCAAGGACACAGGGCCTGGGGGTCGCTTCTCTGGCTCACGGAACATGTGCTGCACAGTCAATATCATCATCAACCATCACCATTACTATTTTCTTCATACTGTGAGAATACTAGACACTATGACAGTACTTAATCTTGATGAGCGTAGGTAGGAGTTGTGGGTCATATCTCACCAGCTCTCTCACATTGTACAGCTATCATCACCAAACTCGTTTTCAATGGGCAAGTTTTAAAACGGCACTTGAACAATACACTCCCAAACTGTCATGACACAATTGTAACATCATCATCAACCTCCTGGAACACTAGCATTATTCTCGGAAGAGTCCGCTGGACCTAAAGCAATAACCATGTAATGTAATGTAACTAGTATTATTTTAAAGTATGCAATGTCTGATCCGTGAACCAGTACTAAGCATGGGAAGAGCGCATGAAAAAGAGAAGAAAGTATAGCCCAGTTGTCTGTTTCTCCAGTCCACTACCTAAGGCTAAACTGTATGGCATGTTATCAAAAGCTGTGCCTGTGACACGCAGCAGTATACCTTGATTTCTGGCTTCTTGCTGTACTGGCTCTGGGAGTCTGCCTTTTGGGCTCCACCCTCCGGAAAAGTCAGCTCCGCATCAGCCTGCCAACATCACAACCCATATTCAATGCAAAATTGCTACAATCGAATATGGCAAATACCCACAGTCTGTCAAGTCAGTAGAGGCCTGCACACAAACTGAATCACAATATCAAACAGTATAGTAAGAAGGTTGTTCAGCCGATCGGCAACTCAAAACATTGGTGCTACACTATGTCCATAGTTGAAGTAGGAGACAAATGTTAGCAGAACCCCTACCCCTCTCTTTACCCACCCATTGTGCTAACAAAACCCTCCTATTGTCTTCCAGCTAACATATATATATATATATATATATATATATATATATATATATTTTAAAGCTCAAACAGCCTTGACCTTTCCCTCCCTACTTTCTTTTCATTATCATCATTTATCATTGTCGTCATCATAATCATCCTCGTCATCATCGTTGCTGTCGCCATACAATCATTTAGATATGATCATTATCATTGTCGGCATCTTATTATTATTGTTTTGCACGCCTGGAAGCAATTTTTCCAATTTGAACTTTGGAGGACTAAATCTCATACGTCTTATGTCTTTTCTAGCAAAGAGGAAAGAGGACTCCAATGTCAGTCCATGTGTAACGTGAAAAAGGTGTACAAGTTTCATTGCAGTGGAGCTTCCTATGATCAGTAAAACTTTGGCAACATAATGGGTACCATTTGGGATATATTCAGTTATTGTTTCTTCATAGCATCAATTCATATCAACTTCGGCAATTTTTCTGTTAACACTGTAAAGGTTTTAGAATAAAGTGCAGTTGTAGTGTTTTATCAACTTTGCTTTCCTGTGTTTTTACTCTTCTCCATTGTACAATATTTGTCAGCCTAGTTTGTTTATGACTTATAACAAACTATACCAATATTCATTATTTATTACAACCTACATACAAAAGATTGTACTGACCAGGGTCCAAGAGAATGGGTTTTCGATGATGGCGTCACCCACAATGAGCTCAACACTGTATTTGCCGGACTGGTAGCCAAACTCCTTGGCAGCCGCACCCACATCCTGCACACATACATACAGTAAGACCTAACAAATATTGACTCCAAATCCAAGTAATAAATATCTAAGATTCCATTGTTAGGTTGCAGTGTAAACTATGGCAGGCATGGGATCTGAGAATATTGCA
This sequence comes from Oncomelania hupensis, assembly GCA_036898135.1. Lineage (NCBI taxonomy): Eukaryota > Metazoa > Mollusca > Gastropoda > Littorinimorpha > Pomatiopsidae > Oncomelania > Oncomelania hupensis. Next base: position 6,237,283 of record CM072526.1, on the reverse strand, counting down.
ATTAACAGAAAATTAAACTGGGGTCTGAGGGCCGGTCAGGTAAAGGGGGGTTCAAGCCAAACGTTTTTCATATTTCTGACTGAAAAAATATCAATCTCCTGACATCTGAGCTGTGAATAGCAGCACACTGTTTTGTCACCAATCACTAATAATTACAGTCAAACATTGAAGCTGTGTTGATGATTGTTTAGGTGTACATTGTAACATAAGCGAATGGCATTATTTATTCCTAGTTCATATACTTATACAGAAATGTACTAAATTTAATAAAAACAAAAATGCTGAAAATGAAGATGTTCAGAATTGGTGTCTGTCACATCTATTCCACACTTGCTCAAGAATGTACATGTAACAGAAATGAAACACTTGTGGTGCAAGGTTCGGTTGAAAAATGGTATATTTTAATGACTACATTAATGTATTAATTATGAGGTCATGCCATGTCGGAGGGTGTTGGAGTATGCGTACACATAGGGAGACACATCACACCACAAATAACTGCGCCGGGAAGACGTAATACAGGAAGTAGGCTGTATTTAATGAAGATCATCTGAAGATAAAGTAACACATGGAAAATACACTTCTCCACCCACATCCAACTCCAACAGTTTCTGACACTTCCTTTTTGTCCAAATATCTTGCAAGAGCTTTTTCACTCAGTTTCAATTTTTTAAAAAACCCGACATGTTGATGATGACAAGAAGTCAGAGGTAAACAAGAATTCTCAAACTATTCTTGTAAAAATGTTGAAACCAGTAGCATAACTAAGAGCTCCGTTCTCAAATAGTTTAATATTATTAAAACCTCTGTTTGAGCAATTTGAGGATAATCTGCTTTGGGATTAAAAGTCGTCTGCTCATGACAACATAAAACCAAACCTAACCCACCCACCCCACCCCCTCTTTCTCAAGTTTTTTCACCGGTTCTGTGCGAATCTGAGAAATGACTCCTGGGGCTTCAAAATTAACGTAAAATGGTCATGTCTGTATAGGCAGTATTCCAACAGCACTGTAATAGTATCTCCCTAGTGTAGTGCTTTTTTTCAGACATAACACAGCATTTCTTATTCTCCTTTTCATTTATGAGACCAGCGCCTTTATATTTCTGATTGTTTTTAAATAACATTGTGAACACTATTCCAATTAGAATTTCAAAGCAATGTGTTGGTATGATCCTTTATTGTAACCACAATAACTTTGTACCTCATTACACTACACTCACTTCCAACAACCACCAAAATACTTTCCACTTTGCAGACAGAGGCTCTGTCCACGCACAAAAAACCTTGGTGAAGATAGTTTAGGCGAGAAAACTAGCCCTCAAAACACTGTAGTGGTTAACATGCTGACAAATTCCCAAAAACAACACTAAAGCCCCAAGAACGAGGTATTCAGTGACTGCGAACCCAACAACGTCCAACACTCCACTATTACAAATAACAAAACCACTACTTACCAAGTCAAACTTGTTGGTGAGTGCGCTATCAGCCTCGCTGACAAAGATGATCTCCTGCTTGGACTTGAGGTTGGTGAGGCGTACGAAGGTTTGGTGGGCGGACATGAAGTCACCACTCAGGCGATCCTTCAGCTGGAAGCGCATCAGGATCTTCTGGTGGTAGTCCGCCTCCAGCACATTCTGGGCCTTGTTGGGGTGGACCAGCCTGTGGAGCACAACACAAACGCATGACCTCAAGTTTACTACAGAGGTCGCTCAATCACTACACCAACAAAATATATTTAACACCCAACAACAAAAATATGTATATATTTCTTTTAATTAAAAAGACAGAAGTCTCGATAAAAGTAGCAAAGCGATCTACAGAAGAGATGCAGGATAGTGGCACGTACTTGGTAGTGCGAGCAGGGGCGGTCTGGTCCTTGTCGGCCACACCAATCTCCACATTCTCCACCGACACCCTGGTGGTCACCTTCACTTCCACCTGCCACACAACAACAATGTCATTGTCACCAAACTAAAATACTTGTCACTGCGACACACAAACAACACTTTCACTACAGCAACAACAACAAATGACACCTCTTCTTATCACTATCCCTCTAGGAGCGAGAGAAATCACTCTTAAAAACTATGTTTTCTTTTCGTTTTGAATGACAAAAGGTACTCCACAACACCGTTTCATTTTGTTTTATAGTTAAAAGTTATTCTGTGCTCATGTAATTTCTTGCCCAAGCTAATTTCAGCAATACTCCAAGAAATGATAATTTAAAAACTCACCTCAGCTCCAGAAACACCGATGAAACGACTGTCCGCCTTCTTGGGGACCACGCTAACCGTCAGGCGGTAGAACCCTCGGGCTGGCTTGGCCTCCATGAAGTTTAGCTCGTACAGCGACTTGTCACCAGCGCTGGCGGTGAACTGCTTCTTGCTCAGCACGATGGCCTCGTCACCAAGGTGACGAGCGCTGTCGGCAGTCACTGTCAGCTGGCCCAGGTCACCGCCCAACAGGTTGGTCACCCGCACCTGTACATTGTCGCCTCAAGTGTGACCCACTATCTCAATGTTAAACGTAGGAAAAGCTTAATGGCACATGTCAGTCCTGTTCCCCACCCTCCATTCTAACCTTTCACAGTACTACAGAATTATTGTTTTCATAAACAGCACAAGGAGATGCAACTGCAAAATATTATCAATCCACAAAGTTACCATTTTTGTGAATGTCAACTAACTGTTTTGTTCAAACATGGAACATAGACCAGCTTCAGCCAAGTTGTACAACTATCCCTCAATAAACCCAATTGTCTGCAACACCTATACCCACAATTCTTGCAGCAGCCAGCTGTGCATATTTGCTTAGTCTCAACGTTGTTTGAATTTAGCCACGAGTTAAAAGCAATGATTAAGACGAATAAAGGTTTATTTTATTGTATTGTACAGGCGTGTTTACTAACCTTGACCACAGGTGAATCCTGTGAGACAGCCACAGGGCTGGCCAGGGACACAGCGATGGGAATGTGGAACTGGAAAAGAAAGCACTTCAGGCCTCAACTTCATCGCACAATAGTACTTGGAAGATAGGAGAGTGCGCATGAAGAGGCAAACCACAGGGATACAACAGTGTCACACACAACATGACAGCACTTGAAAACCAAAGCCTACGCAATCCTCACTGTGGCAAAGGCTGTCGTTGACAGGCATGCCTACGATTTCCGTATTTACTTTTACTACCTATTGCTTTAGCACTCATCCTTTTTGATATTATACGAAGAATCCAGTGATAGATTGATTTGTTGCCACAATTTTATTTTTCTTCTCAAAAGCCTCGTAATTCTTGATATGCTGTGGGCCTTCTGTGTGCCGCTTGACGTCGTTCATACCACCGGCGGAGAAGCCAAACGGGTTGGCACAAATCGTACTTTTGAGTCAGTGCTGCCGCGAATAACGAAAGGACACTTTTCCAAATACGAGGCAAGATATGTCTGCCCCTTGCGCGTTTTTTTTTAAAGATTCAGATTCACAATCACTTTGCTTAGCCATTCGTTTGGAAGCCATGTTTAGAATTCTGTCTCACGAGCACCGATTTTATAATAATAATAATAATAACGGATTTTTATATAGCGGGTACTCCAGCCTACGACCAGACTCACCACGCTTTACATAGTCATTACATATAAATACATGCACTCGATGAAACATCACTTTTACTACAATACACCAAAAGACGGGACAGTATAGGTACAGACTATTTACAACTATGTACATAAATTACAAAAAAGACAAAAATATACTATTTACAACTATGTACACAAATGACAAAAAAGACAGAAAATAGAATAGCAAAAACCTATTCACAGCTATTTATATGCCCGGTTAGGCCCAGGAAGAAAAACAGTATAAATATTTACAGCCGTTTATACACTTACGGATCAGACATAGACAAAAGATGAGAGAATGGCAGCGGGATACAAATCAATCTGAATAATGCAGTTTGAAGATTTTCACTGCGACTGTGCAAAAACTAGTTCGGCAAACTTCGGTGCCTCTACTGGAAACTTCGATGCCATGTGTCTCTACTGCGACTGCGGCATTAAACCGAGTTCGGCTGTCTTCAGAAAAAGGTCACACGGTGCATTACCACAGGCCAACGAGTTTGATTTTTTTCCCCAATGTTGTTTTTATGTATTTCCTGACCATGAAACGAGTATCCGTATTTTCTGAAGTGCTTGCCGAGTTTTTCAAATTTCTGGAAAAATTACGGAAATTCCGTACGGGTAGGCATGCCTGCATTGACACAAGGCAGAAGGCGAACAGCTTTATAATGTTGTGAACTATAAAACAGAATTAATCAATGACAACTAAACAATAACTACAGAGGAAACACTGGCAGACTGTGAAAAAAGAAATGGCGGAAACATATTTTCAATTTACAGTTAACAGCAGTGACATTTGGGTACAGAGTACATCAAACCGTTTTACCACTCATCATAACAAATCAAGGACAAAAAAAATGACACAATGGAAGGTGTCCATACCTTGTTCTCTGTCAGCACTTTGATGACAGAGACAAACTGACAAGCAGCCTTCAGCTGGTGCACGTGCTTACGGCTCAAGAAGTAGTTGGCAAGCTTGGCAACTTTGTCCTGCAAAACAAAAACAACATATTCAGTATTTAGTTCAATCTAGATGTAGAACGTTTTTCCACGCTTTGGTTGGAAGCCATGTTTTACCTTGGAGAGATCTGCACATTATTGCTGCTTCCTGCTTTCCTGGAAACATCAACATCATTGAGGCACAATACCAATAATTACATTACATGGTTATTGCTTTAGGTCCAGCGGACTCTTCCGAGCCAAATCAGGACCAGAGAGACGTTTTCTTAAAATGTTATAAAAGTGGGTCAAACCTTAAAATATATACCTGTTACTCTTAAATACTCAAACAAACTTTCACATGACACCTCTTGAAAAGTCTTCTTTAAAACTGATGTATTAAAAATATGTTCTCTTTCCTCAATCAAATCAATAAATTTGGTCTTATCAATAAAATCCAAAACAAAACGACATGGTTTATATGCGATAAAACAAACCAACATCATGTAAAAATTGAAACAAGTGTTGACCATTGCATACTTTAAAAATCTCTTTGAAAGGTGTTGAACCAAAATATGTTTCTCTTTTATCAAGGTCAGCACATTCAGACATGAAATGACGAACGGAAAAGGACTTATCACACGCAAAGCACCATGGTGGTTCTGACATAAGTATGCCCAATATGAAGGCGAGACAAAACTGTTTCTTCTTTGCGAGTGGATGCAAGGTTAGGCAAAGAAGCTGACAAATCAGGAAGAATTTGAAATAATTTGTTGACAATATGGTTAGACCAGTCAGTCTGCCAGTCGTTTACAATAAGATTCAGTCATACAATGTAGGTCAGAGTAGGGAACAAACTGGAAAATCTCTGGAGGTAAATCGAGATGCAGAGCATCTTTAGCCGCTTTGTCCACTGCAATATTGCTGCGGATGCCCATGTGACCAGGGACCCACATAAAAACTTTTTACCCTCAGAAACAAGTTGTGTATGGAGGTCATGGATCTCTGCCAGAAAAGGGTGTGATATCTTTCTCGTGGAAAGAGCCTGGAGTGCTGACAGTGAATCGGACATGATTAAAAACGAGGTTCTTTTGGATTGATAAACTTGTTTCAAAGCTAGATGAATTGCCTTGAGCTCAGCTGTATAAACACTAAAACAGAACAAAAATCAGGTAAACGCTGTTGCAAAGGCTGGTCTAAGTGTCTCCCGGAGACCGACGCAGCAGCAACTGAATCTCCTTTCTTTGACCCGTCTGTAAAAAGTTTTTCATATCCTGGGTATAAGGCACACTATTCTAAATAAAGTTGGTTATATACGGTTTCAGATGTATTGTTTTTGAGGAAAGCGGACAATTGCCAATTAATGTTGGGGGTACATAATTTCCATGGAGGAGCTTCAGTCCAAAGCTCATCACAGAGTTGCCAACCCCCAAAAAAGTTTTCAGTAGTAAAAATTCTGAATTTCAGTAGTTTTATGACATTTTCAGTAGCCATACGTCCTCGCATTTTTTTTAACGAAGACATGCATACACAGACTGCAACGAAGGTCGTGAAGAGTGTTTCCGCACGAATTATTGAGAGATCCATATCGGGCTTGAAGAAGGTGGCTACCGACTGAACAGGGACTAACTTTTCTGGATCAGGGCAACGACTTTTGTGACGGTTACCATTCACGCGTCGGTTCACATCGTGGAAGCCGCCATGTTGAATGCTAAAACCTGCAGAGCATGCTGTACAATACACGCTGTGTTTTGATCTCGATGACGCAGTGATGCACAGAAATTTATCAGAATACTCTTTCCTGTACTCTTGATTTGCTGTCCTCTTCTTTTTTTCTGGGCTTTCATCGCTAGTTTTCTTTCTTTTTGGCATCATGGATTCAAAATACGCCGCACACAAACTTTTCTTCTCGCGCTGTAGAACGTGACCCGGAAACGAAAGTGTCACAGAAAGTTCGAGGTTTGTGCACCAATTGGCCGTTTGCAAAACCACTTCACGGTGATTGGTCGAATTTCCTAACATGCACTGGGAGCGTGATCTATTACACCGTGCACGTTAACCAAATGACCGTGACCTTAAGGTGCTACGGGAGGCACAGGCTCTCAATAAAACTCGTTAAAACTGTAATACTATCGTCGAAAATTGACTTTCCGTAGTAAATTTTCGATTTGCGTAGCTCCGTAGCCGCGTATTCATTTCCGGAGTAAACTACGGAAATTCCGTAGTGGTTGGCAACCCTGTCATCATCTTTGATGGAAGCAACATCGATGCCTGCTTTTTCCAAATGAGCCTGCATTCTGATGCCAAACGGAGGTATTGTGTTAGGTTTGGCTTCAAATTTCTGAACAAGATCTGGGTTGAAAACACAGTCATAAGCGGGGTTCATGGGATTAGTTTTTAATTTTAGATAATAATTCAGTGACAATTTTGTACGTCTCAGCTCCAGCGGGGGTTCGTTAGCTTCCACGTAAAGGCTTTCACACGGGGAGGTGCGAAAAGCACCCAAAGCAATGCGTAGTGCCTCATGAGCAACTGGATCTAACATTTTAAAATAAGATTTTCTAGCAGAACCATAAACAATGCAACCATAATCTAACTTGGATCTAATTAAAGAACGATATAACAGCAATAAAGTTTTAGCTTTGCATCAAAGTTTTAAAATGACTTCTTTCATATGATCAGTGAAACATTGACAACATGGAAATTCAGTTATCGTTTCTTCAAAGCATCATGTCATATGAATAAACCCACCAATACCTTTCTTCCAGTTTGTGCGACTGTGTGCATCAAAATGAATACTTACGAAAGCTCAAATATGGTGTCCAGTCTGCCAATTCCTTATTAAAATCAAAACTTATGTACCATTTATGAACAAGCACATATCCATGCTCTTAACTACTGACAGGGCAGAATGTAGCCTAAAACGTATTTGTTTATGACAATGTACCTCAGCAATGGCCGGTGCTTTCTTCTCTTTGCCTGCCAGCCTGTAGGCCCCGTCCACTACCAAAGCCGTTACGTACAAGCCACCTTCAAACTGTAACAACAGATACAAACCAATACAATGCAAGATTGATTCCAAGCATTCACATTTCAATATGCCTAGTGATGTTAACTTGTACAGTGCAGTTCTCCTCAAATGTCATGCTCAAGGTGCAGCAGGCACATACAGGCAGTGACTGCTAAGTTGTCTACTGCTAATTTTTTTTAAAAAGGAATGGAAATATCTACTTCCTAATTCAACTGCTCTTCAAAAAAAAACCAAAGAAGCATTTGCCAAATACTATAATTTCTCAGTAAACTTGTTAGCTTCAAAAGAAAAAAGACTTTTTCATATGATCAGTAAAATACTGACAACATGTGGAATTCAGTTATCGTTTCTTCAAAGCATCATGTCATATGAAAACAAGGCCTCATGACTCATACAAAGTAGGTCACAGCTGTTGGACCTGGCAAAGTGCTATATAACAACAGTTCAAAACTTCATTTGTCAACAGCCATCAGACTTTTCTATCTGTACGATCTTCCAATTGTTTGTACCTGAACGTATTTGTCTTCCACCTCGTCAGCCTGAGCAATGACATCCTCGATGTTGTCAAAGAACTTGGACGTATCGCCCTTCATTTCTGAAGCCACCAAGAATGAAAAGCCATGGCTGAAAACACACAAAATATTGGTCATCTTCCAGGGATATTAACTTCCAAAGTCATCTCTTCCCTCATATCATCACCTGTCCTCAGTCAAACGCTGTAAAGTTTCAAATCTCAGATCTGAATTTCTCTTTCTCCTACCCCCACCTTCTTTCTCAAATTCTGGTCAGCCATCCCTCTCCAAAACTGATCTGAAGGCTAAAATTGTGGTCTGCTACCTAACGGAGTAAACATAAACAAGCCTCCATAATGTGTCCAGTTAAATAAAACATACACGATCAACTCCAGGGGCATGAATGTCGACATAAAATCTAAAACTAACAATAAAACAATGACTACAGTCTATCACCAAACATACCTTAGTGGAGAATCATCTGTCTTCAAGGCCTCCAACAGTGCAGAACTAACAGTTTTCTCATCCACTGAAAACACATGCATAATTATTATAATACACTAATTATATAATATTACAAAATTTTAATTGGTTTATTAGAAATGTACATGCAAAATGTTAACAAATCCCCATAAAAATACCACATGCACACCAAACAGCCATTTTCAGTTTTTTCCAAAAAGCAATAACCATGTAATGTAATCAGTACACTCGACTTCATTTTGGGAACTCGTACTACTTCCAGTACTGTAGTGAGCACACACAGACAGACACAGACATTGTACAGTTTTAAATTTTCATGCGGGTGCCAATACAAATCGTACAAAAGTATGCAGATCATCTGTGCCTAAAAGATTGTCCGAGTACTCACGAGTTGTTGTACGTAAGCACAAAGAAAAATGGTGTTGACTACCATAAAAATGTGCTTCTACAACAAAAAATAAGAAAAGTCATTTACACAACATTTTTGAACAAATTATACATCTGGTTGCCATCTAACTCACCTGCAAGTCCCAAATTTTTTAGGGCAAAGAATGAAAAGGCGATATCCTGCACCGACGACTTTCCACTGATAGTGTCTGTCAGCAGTTTCTGAGCATTTGGCACGTCAAACTGCAAAACAACACACAGCATGTCAATACAGAACCTTCAAATGCATCTGCATCAATCAGTACATTGCATAACAAACCAATTCACATACAAACAAAAACTCTAAATGAAACTAAAGTAATGGCCTTTTAAAGAGTTTTGACAGTGAATTCAATGATTTAAAAATTCTTCTAACACTAGTAACAGCCATGTCATCACTCACTTGCAGCAGTGGCAATGCAACAAACACCAAACAAACAGTGAAAGATAAACTGCAACGATATCCAATTTTTCAGAGGTTAATGTTGAAATGTGGCAGAAACCAATGAGCAAACCAATAAACATGTGAGATAGGCAACAAGAAAGACTGGGAGACGACGGCAGTATTATTCTCACGTTTAGACTGCATAAAGTGTGCACTGAAATTAAATTACTTCCTCATCCCCGCCCTCTAGTTTTATTAGAATAATATACTTCCTTGAAGTCTTACAATAATGCTAGGAACATGTGTACCTTGCAGCCTCCCAAAGCCTGCGCAGCTCCAGAGGCATAGTAAATGGACTCCACATTTCCAGCTTCTACTTTGGACTGCAAGAACTTGCACGTATCTTGCGTGCTAGGCAGGGTGCCACCCAGCAACTTGATGCCCAGGATGGAGTAATGAGCAGACTGCAGGTCTGGATAAGGTGCTGCAGTTTCAAACACATTGCGAAGACGCTGTTGATCGAGTGTTGTCAGGAAAGTGGACGGGGTCAGCGCCTTTCCGACCACCGCCACAGCCAGCAATATCAAAACTGAGCAAACTGAAAGAAAGCAATGCAATATTCATGTTAGTTTATTTTATCGGTGGTGGTTTACAAGAATCAGGATACATAATGAAGGAGTCGGATGACTAAAAATTATATACTTGCTTTCTCCTCTAAGGAATCTTGATGACTAAAAATTATATTAAGGCTACTTGCTTTCTCATCTACAGCACAGCTGTACGCAATAAATGCACAAACCCAAAGAAACATGTATGAACATTACATAAATGCATGATTAAAAAGAAAGGTAACATTATCATCACGTTCTGTTTTGGAAGAAATAAACGTACATTTGTCACAATTGTCACACGTGGCACTCGAAGATCTGCCGGTTCACGCAACAAAGAGTACATTTTCTAATCTTCATAATAAAATGTGCAACTGATAGTTTAAAAAGTAATGTAAGAGATTAGAATGGACCAAGTTTGCCCAAATGCATTTAACAGATTGATGTTTAACCCAAAAAAGGTGAAGAATGCAAGCAAAAACTGTCAGCAAGCAACCTGCCCACCTTTCGCCATGTTCCTGACGCGTCCACTTTTCAGAAACATCCGGGTCATTTTATTTCAAAGGGAAAGCACTCTTCAACTTCAGGGGAATCTGAAAGCTCGCGGGAAAAACGTTGCTACTACTACTATATCAAAATGTCGAAATCTCAAAAACAAACGCCAAAGCAGGGCAATACACTATTTTCGTACTTTAGCAAGACTCCAAAGAAAGACACAACACCTCAAAAAGAGAAAGATGTGCTCTCTCCTCGTAGATCGCCCAACAACAAGACATCTCCAAGATCTCCGAAGAAGACACCTCCAAAGTCTGCTGACAGTAGCAGCACACCATCAACTCCAAGTAGTGCATGCAATGGTATGCAGTGGTCGACGTTGCTGTAATTATGCCCTGTGTATCGCGCTCAGTGTAAAAGTGTCTCTCTGCGGAGGCAATAAATTGTCTTTTAATGCACTATTTGCTTTTACTTTCGGTTCATTGCATTTTTTAAAATAGTCTTGTAACACTAACACTAGTTTCCGTTGACCCATGACTGACTGTCATTATATTTTGTTTTCTCTTGCAGCAGAGTTCAGCGTAGGCGACATGGTGTGGGCAAAGTTGGATGGATACCCCTACTGGCCTGGTATTGTGTTCCCTGATGAGAATACCAATGGGAATCAGCATGTCAAGGGGAACGGCAAATCGTTGCAGTACCATGTTCGCTTCATAGACTCTCCGCCATCTTGGGCTTGGGTCAGAGAGAGGTTAGAAAGTGTAAAGTTTAAAATGCAAATTAAGTGTAAATTGTTAAAGTAATCAAACAAAGTTTTTTTGTAACATTTGTATTTACTGTTTTATTTGGATTTTTGTCATTTGTAGCATTGAAAATGCATACGCTCAATGCACACAACGGCGCTTATTATAATTGATTCATCGCTCAGTGCCAGCCCATACCATAGGTGCATGTGGCCATGCTGGAATCTTGTCAGTTTCCTCCTTTTTTAAATACGTGTTCTGACAGGCACTATGGTGGAAGAAAGTATAGGTGTGATTGAAAGTGTAAGAACAGACAGTGGGTAGTACTAGTAGTAGACTACGAGAAAAGTTCAGGCAGACCATTGGGACCCCACATGCACCCATGCTGCACACACTGACACCTAAGGCCTGTGGTACACGCAGGTGCTATCATCTTGTATTTATTGGTTAGTAACTTGATTACACACTTGTAATAACTTGATTACACACTTGTAATATATGCCTGTAACTTGTAACATATCCATCTACGTACTTTCAAAAAAAATGTTTAGGCAGTTATTCTTTTCTTTCTGCCTGTTTAACAGCTTTGTCAAAGCCTTCAAGGGATTGGAAGACCCAGCTTTCAAGCAGCGGTCGGGGCAGTTCTACACAACGAACAAGAAGCTAATCACGCAAGCTGAGAAGGCCAACAAAGCCTTAGGCATGGGTGTGGAAGATCGCATGAAATTTATCTCCACTGCACCACCATCATCATCAGGCAAGAAGGTTGCAAAGAGTGAAGAAGATATGGAAGATGATGAAGCAGTAGCCGCTGCTGAATTGATGGATCTTGATCGTAAGTTGACTGGATGGAGTGTCCCACCGAAAGAGCTTCTCAACTCCCTGTCTTGATTGTGTGGATATTCTCAAATTCATACAATTACTGTTCAGAGCTTATAAAACCCCTAGCTTTACTGTGTAAAGCTTCTACAGTAAAGCTTCTCGTATCCTTATCTTTACTGTGTGGAGTTTCTTGTATCCCTATCTTTACTGTGTGGAGTTTCTCGAATCCCGATCTTTACTGTGGAGAACTTCTCAAATCCCTATCTTTACTGTGGAGAGCTTCTCAAATCCCTATCTTTACTGTGTGAAACTTCCGGCATCCCTGTCTGTTTGTACCTCTGTGTTAAAAGCACAGCTCCGTTTGCCAAACAAACTTGAGCATGGGTGCAGAATTTCTAAGCCTCATGTTGGTCTAGTGACCCAGCCAAAGCCAGTAGTGTACCAGACTGTTGATGATAATGATGATGAAGATGATAATGATGATGTTCATTTGTAAGGTGCATGTTCCATCGATTGTTGAATACTCGAAGAGAAATTCCGAAATAATGAAAACGACAGGAAAGATAATTGTGTGTGGGGTCAGTGGGTGGATGGGTGTTGTGTGTTGAGGTGGATAGCAGAAGTGAGAGTGGTGATTGGTTAACTGAAGAAAGTTACTTCAAAAAGTTCACTGGCTTGTTAACAACTTTTACATTTTTGAAAATGAAATGTGCCTGCACTTGGTGATAGAGGATGGAATTGTGGATTTAGCGAAAGTTGACTAGCCTTTTCTCAGCTACAAGATAAGAGCAGAGATAAAAGATACCTCTTTGACCAGAGTCCAACGTTTCAGGTCGTCTGTACAAATGGCCGGACAAGTGCTTTTAGCACCTTTGCTTTATTCTATTCTGAAAAGTTCTACGGGAGTTAGTTGTATAGTTATATTATATGTTATTGTTATTAAGTTATTTTGTTATACTAATTGTTATTGTAGCAAACCCCAAGGGCAAGATGTGAAGCAACGTACCCAGCACTTACTCTTTTACCCTTGTTAAATAAAATAGTTGTCATAGCTTATATCATCTTTTTTTTCTTCTGTTTTTGCGTTTATTTGTAGTTTTAAAATGACTTTTGCAGCGGACATATTTGACGCTGAAATGTCGGACGATGCAGACGAAAATGTCAAGGAGAACAATATGGAGGAGGTAATTGACTTTTACAATTGTACTTTATGATGAAGATAACAATAATAACAGTAATACTAATAACATTCATAATTAAAAGAAATGTTAAGTGCACTTTATTTTGAAATGGTTAAATATAGCATGTAATTTCTAATTCCCATTCCTAACGTTAATAGGTTTTCTTTTGTATGTTTATGCCGCTATTTGTTGCAATTTCTCTGTTGGTATAACAAAAGTATTTATGTTCCTTATAAGATAAAATATTTATTCTAAATCTAAATTGTAGGAATCAAGATAAATATTCAGGTACATTTTAAACATTTGTTCATAGGCCTTGTAAGATGGTAACGTGTGTGTTACCTTTTCTTTAGACGGGCATATTTATTTTGTGTGATTTGATGCATGCTGTGGTTTTAGCACAGTTGATGAATAAACTATTTGATTAGGCCAGATTCCTAGACATTAGCAATGTAATCTACAGCCGCAAATACGTAAAATAACATGTATTTTTTCCCAGGTGTCTGCTCCAAAGAGTGATGACACTCCATCTAAAAAGAGAGCACGACCTGCTCGCCAACATGCAACCAAACCCAAACGTCGAAGAATTGTGGAGCCAACCAGCAGTGATAATGAGGATTCTGGTAAAGATTATTCTTTAGTTTTGTTATTTAATAAGCCATGAGGTCTGCTGATGGCAGAGAAAGATGGATTAAGCTGGTTAAATGATCACCTGTGGTGCACCAATGACTTTGGAGTTACGGGAAAGGATATAGGATAGGATATTGAATCATTTATGTTGGGGAGTGTGCTGGGTAGGAAGAGGCTGAATTTTCATGTTTGGTCAGCGCTTTTGTAACATCCAGACTTGATTATTGTAATTCAGTTCTAGCTGGTTTTCCCATTGATGAAGTTAGCCGACTGCAGCGTGTACAGAACTGTGCTGCTCGGCTTGTGCTTAAAAAATGGAAACCTGATCATGTCACGCCTCTCTTAATGCAGCTCCACTGGCTCCCTGTCAAGTTCCGCATTGAATACAAAATTGCTGTCATAGCTTTATGTCACTTTGACCAGTCACTTCCACCATATCTGTCTGAGGTACTCACTACCTACACTACAACTCGTTCTTTGCGCTCATCGTATAAAAAAACTTTTGAAAACGCCCAAATGTCAGCTTAAAACAATTGGCGAGTGGTCTTTTAGTTTTCAAACACCCAAGGTTTGGAATGCGCTGCATTCCGGTTTAAGACATTGTACATACCTTGTTTCTTTCAAGAGCTGCTTAAAAACGCACTTTTTCCGCAAGGCGTTTTCTGTGTAAATAGTAAAAACGTTAATTTCTGAATGATGCTGTACATGATGTAGTGCGAATGTTGTGATGATATGTACGAACGATGTGTGTGAGCGCATTGAGTTGTTATTCTAATGAAAAATGCGTTGTATAATTGCAATTTATTACTATTATTATTATTATAAATTGATGTGTTATTGTACACTTGACTGTATTGTGTGAGTGTGACAGTCATAGAATGTTTTACACCGCGAAATAATTGTCCTTGCTGTTTGTTGGGACAATAAAGAGTGTGATTGTGATTTATTTAACTGTTTAATTCTTTATTTTAACCTGTTTCATCAGCTGTTTAACGATTGCTATTGGTTACTATTTTGCAATGCAATAGCAATATATTCCAGCTTTTTATGTAGAAATGTGTATACAGTACTTCATGTGTTTGTGTAACAATTTCTTTTCCTTTTGCAAACATGCAAACAGTATTGTGGTCAGCTGGACTGTCAACAAACTGAGCGTGAAATGAAACGCCAATTGAGTGGCAAGTATGTACAATTGAGGTATTGGTGTTCAAACTTGCGTATTAAAATATTGTTGTTAAAAATTGGATCTTTCAGGAGATGACTTCAAGCCGAGCGGCTCTGAGGACGATGACGACAGCTGTAGTAGCGGTGAAGATGAAAACAACATGTCTGGACCGGAATCTGCATCTGAACCGGATTCTCCTATCAAAGTCAGTTTGATTAGCTGGCTAGTTCACTGTTTGAAGTTTTTTGCTGGAAGATTGTTGCTTGAAATCTTGTTTTACCATGAAAAATTAATTGATTGACTAGGTACTCCAAGCCCTTCATTGGTTCTTGTCCGGTCGGCAGTTTTGACTCCGTTTTCACTTCACTTTCAACACTTATTATTAATGTAAAACTGCATCAAAACGAACAGTGGCTGTATTCAAATAAAAATTGAAAGCTTTATCTTTACATCTGTGTTGTTTTTAATGCATGTTTATGCGAAAGATTCCGAGAAAACAGCTTTTGAATACGCCCCTATCCGAGCGCTGAATGGCGGTGCGGAAAAAGTTGTCAGCGTCGTTTGCTGAGAGGGGCTCGTTTCAAAGTCTAAGTGCTTTGCGATACTTCATTGGATGGCCTAAAAATAAGAACCAATGAGAAGATCGGATACTTAGCTTCATTTACATATAGGTATTGTGGGGCTCTCGTGTGTAAAAGTTTTGTTACGAGCCGAACAAAGTGGATAAAGTGGTTTTGATGTAAGTTTGATTTTAACTAGAAGTTTAAAACTTAGCAAGAAATAAAGAGCAGACTTTCCTTTATAAAACTAGGGTATTTATTAATTTGTGCATTACTGTATCGCGGAGCGCTTTGCCGTAGAAAAGCCTACCCAAACGGTGTTCGGGAATTCTTGCGGTCATTGCGTACTCGTAGGCCTGTTCAACGACACGCGTGCTGAGCGTAGTAGCACACCAGTAGGCCTATAATTTGCCGGCGCGCACTGCGAATTTGATGATTTCCCAACTTTGAAGCACCAAAACGGCTGAACATTACATGGGAGAGGCCTGAAGAAAATTGGGCTTGGAGTATAACATATGAAGGGGTTACCTGTCAAAAATCAGCTTCCTGGTATCAATATTGGCTTCACTTTGAGACTCCAAAGTTGTCAATTTCTTCAATTCCAAAACGTTGCCAAAAAAACACCAACATTCGGCATTTTCAAACATTAATAACTTTTTACCTATTTGTCCTATGGGGAAAAAAAATATACCACTGTGTTCAGAATGAAAAGCTCTTTAAATCTATGTCAGTTTTGTGATGAGGAAATCATTTTTTTTAAATGGCTTTTGACTACCTAGATTGACATTCTAGTATGATTGAAGTTTAGGATGAAAACTGAATTCATGAAAAATTCTACAATGAAAAATATGTATGCTTTGTTTTTTGTTTGCATACTCTCAAAGCATAGATCAATTACCTACCAAATAATTTTTTTTAACAAAGATTCTTTGTCATTTTTACAACAGAAAATGGCCAGCCACCTTTAGGAAGGAACCTCTCTAGACTTGCTGGTCAAATACAAGAAACATTAATCTCTGTTATTTTTCTATTGAAAAACAGCTGAAAATGTCCAACCAGCATTACGATATAATAAAATTCCTCATTGATCAATAAATTTTCATAAGTTTTCAATAAGATTTAATCCTCATTCAGCCTAAATTGTATTGTATTTATTTAACAGAAAAACAACAGAAAACGTCCAGCCCAGGGTGGGAAAAAGTCTCCGGACAAGTCCCCCACACTGGCCAGCAGTGGTGGAAAAACCCCACTGAAGCCAAGCATCAGCGCTGCCACAAAGTCCAAACTGTCCATGTTCTCGGCTCCTGAGCCAGTAAGTTAGATTCTGTATTTGTATTTTGGTCTTGTGAAGTACAGACAGGCAAGATTACACAATTACATAAAGAGTGCTGCAGACTGAAGGCATCGGCAACTGCCAGCCTTATGGACACAGAGTGAATTCCCTTGTTGGTAACGATCGTGCAAAAGTTGTCTCTTATACCTTAATCTACCGCGTCTTGAAATGTTGCTTTGGCGCATAGGTATTGCTTCATCCATTGTATTCATGTGTGTGTGTATGTGCTTGCTTGTTTGTGTACATGTGTGAGGAATCACTGTGTTTATTACTGCCTCTACCCCCAGTCCACTGTGATTTCTCCTGCTCTCAGCCATTCTCTGTATGTATTGTGCTAATGTTTAATGAGTGTGTCAATGCATGAGGGAGCGTTTTGAACTGTTCCTTACTAGGAAAAGCACCTCATAATTATTATTATTATCAGTGATCATCCTAGGGATTTGCAAAACCGGTACGAAGTCACAGTAAACAAACCCACTCGAATGCAAACCGGTAGGCCAGTCACGGAAACCGGTATGACCCATAGCAAAGCTTAATAGTGCGTAACTATTTTTGCCACCGAAAATCTGCCGACGAATGCAGTGATTAATTTATTGCTCACCGTAAACCTACTAACTATAACTGAAACGATGTTTGCCAAAAATAAAAGTAAATAACAGGCTTTACCTATTTCCGTCGCGTTTTGCTTTTCTCGAACACCTCCCTCGCTCTGTCGAAGTCGAAGTCTTCTAAAGACGTAAGCTATTACAAGTAGATGGCGACTCTGTTAATGCACTTTCTGTTTCATTTTAAACATCTTCGTCTTCACATAAACTTCTTTTATCGCCCCTCTCCCCCCTAGCAAAAAATGAAAAAAGAGATTTTTGCTTCTTTATTATTACTAACCTATCTGCCACTGTAGCAATACATACTGACGAGCACGAGGAAAGAAAAAATCGGAAAGTGCGCGAGTTTAATTTATCCGTATTCACGATAGCCTTGCGCCCGCCAATGTTATATCATTCTGTATTAATTACCTCAAAGAATATGGCAAGGCTACTGAACGCATTCACAGGCCTCTCGTCTACACTCCCTAAACACATAATCAGCGTGGCTGGTTGGCTGTCTCTCTCTCTCTCTCTCTCTCTCTCTCTCTCTCTCTCTCTCTCTCTCTCTCTCTCTCTCTCTCTCTTCATTTCTCTTGTTTTTCTTTCTCTTTTCCTTTAATTTTGAAACCAGTCAAACAAAATAAGAACCGGTAGGCTCTACCAGCTACTGATTTTTCAACCTGTATTTTTATTCTCAAACCGGTAAAATACCGGTAATTTCCGGTTAAATCCATCCCTGTATTATTATTTTTGTTTGATAGATTGTCATTATATATCTATAACTGGCTTCCCAACCGAGGTTGAATGCCTGGCTCTGGTTAGATCTGGGAAAAGGTAAAGCCAGTAGAAGAGAAGTATATATGCTGCCCTGACAAAGCTGGCTCTGAGAGCTAGTTTCTGAAGCCTTCCATTATTACCTTTGTACGCTTTTTACTGTTTTCTGTTTATGTGATCACTGCAGGGTACCAAAGAACCCTTGGTAAGATAATGTTATTAATATGTTTTACACAATGTCAGTAAATATGGTCACAGAAGGTAAATCATAAATTATGTTGTCTTGTTGCAGTCTGGCGATGGTGAGACCTCTGAGACTTCCAACTTTATGCACACTAAACTAGACTTTCTGCAGCCTGACAAAATTAGGTCAGTCTTCTCTTGTTTGTTTTTTTGTTTTCTTTGATACAAAAATTCTGTCTTCCCTCTTTTTTTCTATATCAATTTCTGGATGTGGATCCGAATCCCTGTCTTAATGATAGTAGGTTGACGGGTCAGCTGTAGAATTTCTATTGTTATTTCCGTCTCTCATTAATCTTTCTCTCCTGCATTAATATTTAATTAATGTTGTTTCTCTCTGCAGCTTTTTGTTAGATGTCTAGATCAATATTAACAGGAAAACGGATCCACTGGATCTAATATTACTTCGAACTCCTTTCTTCCCAATGAAGGATACTGTTAATCATAATAATACAATTGTCCAATAATTTTAAGGATATTTTTTAAAAAAATCTTTCAACCCTGAAAGGTTTGACAAATTGTTTGAGGGGAACTGGTTGTTAGTGGATTGAGATAAAGCCCGTTTCCTGGAAAATGCAGTACAAAGCACTGATGATTCGTGTTTTGCAATTTCAATTTCAGAGATGCCAACAAGAGATCTCCCTCAGATCCAGACTATGACCCCAGAACATTGTACGTCCCTGACAGCTTTATGAGCAAGCAGACCCCTGTGAGTTTTGTGTTCTTATCTTTCAGTGGCTAGTTCCTAGATCTAGAGGATAGATAGGATAGGCTTGTTCCTAGATCTAGAGGATATAGGACAGGCTTGTTCCTAGATCTAGAGGATAGATAGGACAGGCTTGTTCCTAGATCTAGAAAATGGATAGGACAGGCTTGTTCCTGGATAGGGCTGGACGGTTTTACTGATACGTAACTGTATTCAGGTTCGGAAACACGACGGTACGGTATACCGGTGCGGGTGTCCAAGTTCCGGTTTACTGGTAAATCTTTATAATACATAACGCGACAGTGAGCGACATCCTGTCCGCCCAGAGAGCGAGCCTAAAGCCCAAATACGTTGATAGGCAGCTGTTCTTGAAGAACTTATATGAACACGTGTTTGTGCATGGTACCAGTCACCAATCCTTCTGAACTCTGAAAGTTCTAAAAAGACCTTTCCCAATGAATGTTTTTGTTTTATTTTGATTTTGTTTTTAAAGTTTGCTGATATTCTAAACAGTGATTTATCATAATTTTGAAGGCGTTCAAGCAAAAATAAAGCTTCAGTTTCTATGGAAATGTGGTTCTTTGAAACTGTTTTGAAGTGTATGACAATCTTTCTTTTGCGTCGGTCACTACTGTCAGTGCCATATCTCATTTAATTGTAACACTTAAAATCGCGGTATACCGGTACGAAATATTTATACGACCTAATAATACCATAGTAATACCGATACGACTTTGACCCACGGTTTGCAGCTCTATTCCTGGATCTAGAAAATAGATAGGATAGGCTTGTTCCTAGATCTAAAGAAAAGGCAGCAACCCAACATTTGAAGACAAGTTTAAGAAATATAATATGGCAGTTGTAGTAATTGTATTACTACATGTTGGCCTTGCAATATTAATTGTTCTATACGTCAGTAATGTGTTTCTATGTGTTGCTGTTTGTCATCATAATTATGTGGTACATGTTGCACACCATTTTCCTTGCAATTCTTGAGGACAATTAAATATCTGTATCACCATTACGCTAGTGTGACTCCACAAGGAAGAGACATAGAATAGCCCAATAAAGCATAAAGCATTCATTTTCACGTTAAATATACATGGGCTTTACCCTTCTAGTTGTAAAGATTGGAATAAAGTTGACTTGGCTTGTTGTTC
Organism: Oncomelania hupensis; assembly: GCA_036898135.1. Taxonomy (NCBI): domain Eukaryota; kingdom Metazoa; phylum Mollusca; class Gastropoda; order Littorinimorpha; family Pomatiopsidae; genus Oncomelania; species Oncomelania hupensis. The sequence continues at coordinate 6,216,895 of CM072526.1, read as the reverse complement.
CAGGGCATGCGACAGTGGTGGGAACTGAAGGTCAAACACTACGACACGGTGCTGTTCTTCAAGGTTCAAATCTTGACATTGTGTTTCTAACACTTGTGTGTGTGCGTTTACGTAGGTTATGAGGTTGTGTGTAAGACTTTCTGACGGGGTTGTGAGGTACAAAATTTTATGAGGTACATTTTCCTATGACCCCACAGTGCCAACCTCAAAAACCGCTTGCTGAGCTCCCAAGCATATCGCCTATACATTTATCTCAACCACCTCACAAAACCGTTGGTGTGCGACCACCTACACACACCCACATGGATTTTTGTGTGTACGTCACAACAATGCTACAAATACTCTTACCTCACAACGTGGGCTACCGGGGGAGATGTCATTCTTGATTAAAAACATTCGTCACTGCTCGGCAATTATGTTAAAACTGCCCAAAGTCAGCATAACCTAATATTACGTGAAATATGCTATGCAGTTAATGTACCCCACAACGATCCTAAAAAATGCTTACCTCACACTGTAGGGTAGGTGGGCATGTGTGTGTGTGTGTGTGGGAGCTGGACACAAAGTTGTGATGAGTGGGAATGGGACGGTGGTGCAGGGGGATTTGTGCGAGGGTGCCTGTGTGTGTGTGTCGTGTCCCATATGTCTGGACGTGTGTGTGTGTGCATATGCCTGCATATTTGTGCGTATGCCTTTGTGTGTGTTTGTATGCCATATGCCTGTGTACATGGAAGAATATAGAAGGTTGGCCCGTTATCATTGAGGTAGAACATGTGTCTTCAATGCAGAAGTACCCAGCGACAAATGGAAGGGCATGGCTTCGATCCACGCGGAGAATTAAAAGTTTAACTTGGATATGAGCCAACTGCACTCCCCAGCTTTGCATCAAGGTGCTGAGATAGTACTTTGTTTTATATATAACTTGTGTTCTGTCCTGTGGTTAGTTGGTTCAAATGTTCTGATGTTTTTAAAATGCTGTTGTTGTTTGTGCTGGACACAGATGGGGAAATTCTATGAGCTCTTTCACATGGATTCCACCATTGGCGTAGAAGAGTTGGGGCTGATTTACATGAAGGTAAGGCAGGAACGAACATGCGCTATTTTGAAAATACAACCCTGAAATTGCATTGCAAGGGACTACACATTTTCAGTGGTTATTGTTGTAGTTTTTTTACTCTTAGCGTCCTATAAGGTTTTCTGTACATTTGCGCCTATATCCTGTAAGGATTTCAAGTTTATTGCAATAAATTGGGTTATGAATTTGAAAAAATTGCAAAAAATTTATTTATTGTCACATTAACCTCATATTTTAGGATATGTTTACAAAATGGTTATTCTATGTACTCAAAGAACCATTTTGACTTTAGTACTATTTTTACCTGTTGGAATCTTGTAATTAATTCATAATTACAGGTATTTTACGGACTATGTTAATAAAACAACAACTAGACAGTGTGGATTGCATGTGAATGTGTGTACAGTCAGTCAACACAGACAAGAAAACTCACTCTGGTTGTCTACACCAAGTCCTTGTGCTCTTTCAGCAATAAGCTCATCAATAAGTTACAAAACTCACTATTACTGTCGGAGCTATCCCCTGCCATCATGGCCGAAAATTTCGCAAACTCAAACCTCAAACAAAATCGTTAAAAAAGTTCACAAAACCATGTCAAACTTGCGAAAACGATAGCGGAAAACACACGGGAACCTTTCCGGAAGTTGACTAAACCTTCTCTCACGCACAGGAGAGTTCCTATTTCCTGTGATTTACTGACTAAAAGGTGCACTAACGAGGCGCGGTTTACCGCGCTTCAGGATTACGGGCGAGGCGCGCATTACCGCGCTATAGGACGCTAAGAGTTAAATGTAGCATTAGTTTTGTTCTCATCTCCCTCCGTGTTTGCTGCGAAAGAGGGGGATTTAAGCATCTCCTGTTCATTTTCTAACCTTAATGTTGTGTGTTATTTTATTTATTTTATTTTTTTCTCTCAGTATCTTTATTTTTATTGTTAGGAACTTCTGGAGGGATGACCCTGTGAAACTTGTTTCATAGAACATCTTTTTCAGGCGAACATCTACTGGACTTTCTGGTTGTTTATATATCTCCATCTTCAACACAGCTCTTGTTGGCAGTAATTCTGTGCTCATTTTGAACTGTGGGTTTAGCATGTTTATACATTTTCTAACAGCACAATGCTTCTACTTATTATTATTGTTGCTATTATTATTTGTACCTCCATCTTGTTGGCTTTCATCATTTTCAACGGTCATTTTAGCATGTTTAGGAATGTACCGAGTCCGGTAAAGAAATAAAGAAATATTTGTTCACATTACAGTGGAACCTCTCTACAACGACCTTGAAAATGTTGACAAAAATCGGTCTTTATAGAGAGGGGTCTTTATAGAGAGGGGTCTTTACAGAGAGCATAATGGCCTTTTCTTGAATCAATGTACCAGTGATCGGAATATTCTTTCTTCTAGCATCCAGAAACCAATCCCAAACTTTCTCATTTACTTCCGAGTATGTTGTCTTTCTCCGTTTTGATGGCGTACGATCGGCATTATCACCACTTTCCCACCTTTTAAGAATGTCTTCTTTGTCTCCTATAATTCCTTGAATTTGTGTTTTTCCAACTTTAAGACTCTTTGCGATCGCAATGGCAGTCTCTCCTTTTTTGTGTCTGTTTACAACATTAACTCTATCTTCCAGAGATAAAAATTTTATTTTCTTTGTAGACTCCATCATCCCATCACGCTTTCTTTGCTTCTTCTCAGTTCCGCGCTCGTGATGTGAATAAAGTGAAATGCAAACCCCAAACGAGTAGAATCTAGAATGTGACGTTACAAGATGACGTCAAACTTATAGAAGATTACTTTATCGGCTGGCGTGTCACATATAGGTACCTGTCTGACTGTGCTGAACAAGATCATAGACAGTTTTTATTGTGCTGTCATGCCGAGAAAGTCGCTATACTGTCTGCAAAGATCGGTCGTTAGACGTTATAGCGAGGGAGTCGCTATACTGATGACAGCAATATAAGGAAATACATCGGTTAAAATAAAATGGGTCGTTGTAGCGGGGGAGTCGTTATAGAGGGGGGTCGTTGTGAGAGGTACCACTGTATAAGACAGTAAAAATTTGGTGGGTCGCTTATAATATACAATAATACAGGCACGCACCTGTACACTAGCACTCGATACGCATACACACACACACAATGGGCAGGCTCACAGCTAAATAAACAATACACATATTTCTAAACGTTTTTCACATTTTCTACCTGGAGCCTATTTGCACTTATTATTATTATTATTATTATTTTGTGCCTCTTTCCATAGGGAGAGCACGCGCACTCTGGATTTCCTGAGATAGCATACAGCCGTTACGCCGACGCCCTTGTGCAGAAGGGTTACAAGGTGGCACGCGTGGAGCAGACGGAAACTCCAGAGATGATGGCTGACAGGGTTAAGGAGAGTAAGTGCCCTTTTTAACCAAAAAATACATTTATCAGGGGAGGGATTTTTCCATTGTTAGGCGAACTCCGCTGATTTGGATGTCTCCCAAGTCGTTTTTGAGATCAGCATAATGCTATGTAGAATGGTACTATGCGCTTGTCTATAAAAAGACAAGTAATAGCGCTATATAAATGTCCATTATTATTATTATTATTACTAATAACTGGGTGTTCCTGATGAAGATTGTCCATCACAGTGGACAGTATAACATTGCCTTAGGCTTTGAAGGTAAGGTGACCGTCTTTCTACAATATTTTCCTACTCTCAGTAGTATTGCCCAAAGACTGTCACCTTACATTCAAAGTATAAATCTGTGTGGGAAATCTTCATTCTCAACACGGAGTTATTCATGATTTTCTCCCTGATCAACCAGTGTTTGGAAACACTCTCTCTTTCTACAGTGTAAAACTCATTTTGAAGGCATTTACGTTCGCCTCTCTTTAGTGTCTGGGTTGGTACCATTTGTGTTTTCACGGGTAGAATATTCAGAAAATGTATTTGCTAAAATCACCAGATTTCCCTTTTTGCTTCGTAAATGCCTTCAGCAGACCCTGGACTCCCACCAAATTCTCCATCCCCCGTGGGGGTGCCGGGGGTTTCAGTATAGTGTCCCCATTTTCTGGAAATGTAGTGCTTTAAATTCCCACTGTTGCTGTCTTTCTCCTTTGTTCTTTCTCCTTCATCTTCTGTTCTATCAATCTGCTATACTATCTTCTTCTTCGCTAGACCAGTCTCCTACCTTTTTTCTTGAAAACTCTTCCAGGAAAAAACTCCTCATTTGTGTGTGAGGTCTGTTGGATCAGCTTGGAAATATAGGACATTTTCTGCCAGGTGGTCACTGGGGCTTCCTATGATGTTATTATTTGGCAATTTAGGCATTTTCAGACATGGGACTGATCCGTATTTATACTGATTTCCGTATTTTTTAAAAGTCATTTTGTCATTTTTGATATCGACCCAAATCCGAAGAGAAAATATGGGGGGGGGGGGGGGGGGGGGGGGGGGTAGGGTGAGCTTTGGCGCCTTCGCGAGTTCGGTTGTCTGGTCGTTACGTCATGTTTCACGAAGTACTGCGACGTCATTTATCCAAACTTTGCGCGCGTTTTGATTGGTCACGATCATTGCCGATCTTTGCCGAAGCTGAAAATACTCGTTTTCGGATTCTCCGAGCGCTTGTGCAGTCGTGAAGTCGAAGCAGTCAATATGGCGACTTACTCTTATCGAGTGTTGACGGAAAATGAAAGTGTTGAGTCCGCTAACATCGACAAGGTTGACATTGTGAAAAACAAATGGAAAGCGCAATGGCTGTCGGAGAGAGTTGTAGTGAAATACAAGGGCAAGGAGAGATCACAGTTGATCGGCGATTCTATCGCAAAAATCGACGTGCCTGGACTGGAGAAGCCAGAAAAGACAAACTGTACTCGCCTGTGAATCGCACCTTGTGCAAGAACATGAGAGGTGCTAGAGGAAAGCGCAAGATAGAGCAGGAAGCAGAACAAGACAGGATTGAAAAGGAGAGAGTCGCTTTGTCTCTGCAGAAGCAGAAGCTGGTCAGCAAGCAGGAAGCCAAGGCAAAACTTGCAGAAGCAGAAAAGACTGCCAGGATTGCCCACTGGAGAGCTGTCCGTTCACGCAACAATGCAAGACTCCAAGCTCTCTCTGAAGCCCTCAGCCTAAACGAGAAACCCAAAGATTCGGCAGCCACTGGACATCGACACTGGAACTCCCTGGAGATCAACCCGTGTTGTGCCTCATCATGCTGCGGTTCCAGTAGATGGCCGAAGTCGTAGACCATCCCGCATTGCTTTAGCTCGGAAATCATGGAGCCGCAAGGTAGCCTCTTCTTCTAAAAAGAAGCTGCAAACTCCCTCACCCTCCACATCTGCTGTGGTCACTGCTTCGAGACGGGAAACTGTACCTCCAGTCACTGCTAATGGTGTGTCTCCGGGGTTTTGTATTCACAAGGTGGCCTCTTCTTGGCCATGAAGGTGGTGCAGACTCTCACCAACAAAATATCGTCATCTGTGCCCGTGAGTGAAGCTAATGTGGTGCCGGCCCCAGCAAAGAAAAGGCAGGTTTCCAGTGGTGACCTGAGGGATTTCTTCAGGAAACTTCCCAGAGTGTCAATGAAATGAAGAATAAACAGTCACAAAATGAACAGACTTTTCTATGTACAATTTATTTGGTATTTGCACACCAAGCACACAACTATTGATGGCAGAGATCAATCTAAAACACACATGTGATTTTGGGTGAGTACTTCAAAAAATTTAACTTTTGTTTTGTACTGTAGCTGTTTCAATGAACAGCCTAGAAAGTTAATTGTCCTGATCAGATTGCATCAGATTGCACCATTTGGCTTCCCCTTTTTAAAAAATTTTCCGGACCCCCCTAGCTTGCTTGGCGCTTCGCGCCGTCGGCTCAGCGCTTCGCGCCTTCACTTTCAGTATTTTTCACAATTCCCTTGTCCCATGTCTGATTTTATATGCATGTGTTTTGTTGATATTTTATAATGATGTTTATATTCTATTTTATTTTTGTAAACGGGGGTTCGATAAATTAGAATATAGCCTCAGCATCCCCTGCGTGGGATGTCTTTATTGTAAAGTGACCGGCTGGTGGAGTGCCTTCACTGTTACCACTAGGGTTGTTTCGGCAGATCAAGGGCGAGTCCTCTTTTAGCGAAGTTGTGGTCCTGATTTTGTGGTCCTGATTCGGCTCTTTGCAACCTTGTAAACAATGCATAACTAACTAACTAACCACCAAATTCTCCGCTTTTTCTGGATTGTTTGAGTTCATGTGTTAACTTCTGGTGCATGTGAAATGTTTTCTTTCTTTGTCCAGTGTCTCGGCCTACAAAGTACGACAAAGTAGTGAAGAGAGAGATTTGTCAGATCACTTCACAAGGGACTCGAACCTTCAGCCAAGTTGATGGTGTGGTTGGAGATGCCAACCCAAGCTATCTGCTGGCCATTTGTGAGGTAGGGGTCTTAAGCAGTGGTTGTTGAGATTGTAATTGGTAGTTTGTTTGTTTTTTTGGTAACACTATATTGTCCCTTTTTATCGGAAAATTCTGGGCCGCCTCCCATGGGGAAGGCGTAGTCGCAGCCTGTGGCACGCCCAAACCCAACCTACCTAATATTAGTTGTGTTTTTGAAATTTTGCTGGGGGAGCAAACAGGAGTACCCGGATAAAACTTCCGAGACGTTGCCCGAGTCGAAAGTAAATAATATTTGGAGAAACATAACACCCAAATGCTGGATCGATCCCACACCTGTGAGGCGACAATGGTTTCTGGCCTTTGGACAAGGCAAGTTAGTGTCCCGCCTTAGCCCACTTGGCCACAACGCTCGCTATGTCATATTTTTTGTTGGTTCTTTATTATTTATTTTTTTAGCAGCTGATTTCATTGCAATTGTGGTTTAGATTTGCTGTTAGCTCAATATCTGTACTTATGGAGCTGTAGTTAGCCAACATCTCTGACAAACAGACTACTTCATAACCTGTATTGTATTGTTTACAACATTGACCTCACTGTTTTGTGCAGACCGAGTCCCAGGGTAGCGTGTTGTATGGGATCTGTTTTGTCGACACCTCCATCGGAAATTTCCATGTAAGAGCTTCACACTTTGCCATGATTATGAAAGATGATGATGGATGAGGGTTTGTGAGGATGATAAGAGTGGTGGTGATGATGAAGGTGGTGATGAGAAGGGTGGTGATGATGATAAGAGTGGTGGTGAGGATATGAGTGGTGATGATGATGAAGGTGGTGATTAGGAGGGTGTGAGTGGTGGTGATGATTACGGTGGTAATGAGAAGGGTAATGATGATGATGAGAGTGGTGGTGATAATGATAAGAGTGATGATTATGATAAGATTGGTGATGATGATGATGATTAGAGTGGTGATGAAGGTGATGATGAAAAGGGTGGTGATGATGATAATAAGAGTGGTGATGATGAGGGTGATGATAATGATTCACCTTTCTGTAAAAGTATGTCATACTAAATTATTTGGTCAAGGTCATTGAGCAGCTGTTGATGCGACAGTGCACACTGTTCCAGAACCATACATTTTCCTACCTACTTTTCCTACCTCTATTTCATTGTTCCCTCTTGGCATGCCAAAGAACTCGGCTCCTGAAACTTGCATTCGTTGCACAGGTGGGACAGTTCAGGGATGATCGTCACTGCTCTCGCCTACGGACTGTGTTCGCCCACTTCACTCCAGCCCAGATCCTGTACGAGAGGGGCCGCATGTCGCAGAAGACGATGCAGCTGATCAACGGCTACTCTTCAGCTTTGAAGGAAGCTTTGAGCCCCAGCAAGGAGTTCTGGGACAGCTCCAAGACGCTGAAAACTTTGCTGGAGGAAAATTATTTCAAAGAGGAGGAAGAGGAGTTTCAGTGGCCAGATGCCATCAAACAGATGATGTCAGACAGTGAGTTGTGTTATACTCTAACAGTGGTGTTCCTAGGATTAGAGGGCAATAGGACAAAATGTCCTAAATGATAAAACTAATCGGACATCATGTCCTGACTACATAAAAGCAATAGGACATTCAGATTGTGAAGCGAACCGATTAATGGTGCTTCTTTAAGATCGTTGCAGAGGAAGTATGGTGTCGGTTATTTCCCTTTTAAAAGTGTCGAGAGTTGCGGCCCCTTTTGTTGTTCGACGGAATGTACTAAAGAATGATAATAGTCTAGCATTGTCCACTATTCAAACTCGTTTTAACGGCTTTGACACTCCAGTTTGTACAGATGTTTCTTGCAGTGACCGCTCTAGTCATAATACTATTGGACAATGACCGCTAATTTCGCAATAGAATCGGACATTTGACGGGACACAGGTGTTTGCATTCGGTCATTTTCCAAACGAATCGGACCATGACCGATGTCCGAGGCCTCAGAACATCACTGTAACACTGTACTGAGAAGAACAATTTCCCAGCACTCAGTCGCAGTCTAAAGAAACCATTTGGGTGTTCATAACAAGCATTTCTGTTTTGAGTACAGTTTAGAGTTTGTTTCTTCGGTGTTGCTCCTCTCTCTCTCTCTTTCTCTCTCTCTCTTTGTCTCTCTCCTTGTCTCTCTCTCTCTCTTTCTCTCTCTCTCTTTCTCTCTCTCTCTCTCTCTCTCTCTCTCTCCCTCTCTCTCTCTCTCTCTCTCTCTCTCTCTCTCTGAAGTGTTATTGTTATAATTGTTATAAGCCCCAAGGGCAAGATGTAAAAAAAGCGCATCTGGCGCTTACTCTTTTACCCTTGCAAAATTAAATTATCTTCTCTCTTTCTCTCTCTCTCCCTCCTCTCTCTCTCTCTTTCTCTCTCTCTCCCTCCTCTCTCTCTCTTTCTCTCTCTCTCTCTCTCTTTCTCTCTCTCTCTCTCTCTCTCTCTCTCTCTCTCTCTCTCCCCCCCCCCCCCTCTTTGCATAGGGTGTGATAATACAAAATGAGTGATCTGCTGATAAGAAAATGATGAGATTTGTGTGTACGAGGTGTTATCTCTTCGTATCTTTATCCCTGTAGAAGTGAACATACAACTTGACTTTCATTGTTGCAGGTGACTCTCTTGGTCTGACGGCGGCAGAAAATTATGATCTAGCAGTGCGCTCCTTGGGAGCCATTGTGTGGTGAGCTTTTCACTGCCACATTTCTGTCCACACCGCATTTTGTTCAGTGTTTGCCTTGTGTGGTCCATCAGAACAATATTAACCCAATGTTATATTGCACAATACTTCAATGGAAAACTGTACATGTTAGGCTGTAGCTTTGCACGACACTTCTATGGACCCTGCCTTCGTCATGGCTGCTGATCTTTCCATGGTGTCGCACAATAAATCAGCATTGCCGTTTGTTTTTTGTAGCAGTCCTGCCGACTGTACAGCAGGCGTTGTACATTGGATTTGGGAATATATTTGTTTCACATCCAGAAACAAATAATGTAATCACAGGGTCAAATTAGCTCAGTCGTTGGAGTTAGCTCAGTCTTCGATGTGCAGTTTTAAATGTGCTGCAAATAGCTTTAGTTGTTTTTCTTGGAAGCCATAATATTCACTTATGGGAACGTTCTCTCTTTGTTTTTATTATTATTTTATATGTAACTGTTCCGTGTATAGCGCTTTTCCAGTTCAAGAGCTGCTTAAGGCACTGGCCGATACAGGATCTAACTCAAGCCTACTGAGGCGTCCACTTGTGGCCTTTGGGTGCATAGTGTGGCGCCCAGACAACTGAGCACAATCCTGAGCAACCTAGTTAGGGGGAGAAGGGTGCTAGTGCGTGCTGGGTGTATTTGTGTCGCTGGCACTCGCCCGTCTAGGACATGAGCGTCAGGATCTTTAACATCTATGTGATGGAACACGGGCTAGACTAGATTTCGGTTTATACTCTCCATTGTAGGTACCTGCAGTACTGTCTGATGGACCATGAAGTGCTGTCCATGAAGAAGTTTGAACTGTATCGACCTCTGGACTCCGTTCCTGAGGAACGTCAGGTCACCACTTTCAACGTTCAGCAAAGGAACATGGTAATTGTAGCATGGCTGTGGGAGACATTTTAGGTCGTTTTTTATAGTATGGGCTTAGTTATGGTTTTTTAAAAGTCTTTTAGTGTCCTGCGTTCTTCAGTGCAAGCAAATGGATGAAGAGTGTGTAGAGGGAGATTGGTGGGTGATGGGGAGGTGGAGACAGAGAGAGACAGATGGAGAGAGAGAGAGAGACATAAACAGAGGAGAGACAGATAGATAGACAGGCAGAGAGAAAGACAGAGAGAGACGGAGAGAGGGAGAGAGATGGAGAGACAGACGGACAGAGAGAGACAGATGGAGAGAGACAGACAAACTGAGAGAGAGTAAGTGTTACTGCTGTGTGGTTTTATACTTTAAAAAAAAATAAAAGTATTCTATATAAAAAGTTGTTTCAAGACTGAAATAAAATATGACATTATGTTTTGTGTGATAAAAAAAATAGTCATGATTTTTTTTTTTTTTTACTCTTAGCGTCCTATAAGGTTTTTTGTACATTTGCGCCTGTATCCTGTAAGGATTTCAAGTTTATTGCAATAAATTGGGTTGTGAATTTGAAAAAATTGCAAAAAATTTATTTATTGTCACATTAACTTCATATTTTAGGACATGTTTACAAAATGGTTATTCTATGTACCCAAAGAACCATTTTGACTTTAGTACTATTTTTACCTGTTGGAATCTTGTCATTAATTCATAATTACAGGTATTTTACGGACTATGTTAATAAAACAACAACAAGACAGTGTGGATTGCATGTGAATGTGTGCACAGTCAGTCAACACAGACAAGAAAACTCACTCTGGTTGTCTACACCAAGTCCTTGTGCTCTTTCAGCAATAAGCTCATCAATAAGGTTACAAAACTCACTATTACTGTTGGAGCTATCCCCTGCCATCATGGCCAAAAATTTCGCAAACTCAAACCTCAAACAAAATTGTTAAAAAAGTTCACAAAACCATGTCAAACTTGCGAAAACGATAGCGGAAAACACATGGGAACCTTTCCGGAAGTTGACTAAACCTTCTCTCATGCACAGGAGAGTTCCTATTTCCTGTGATTTACTGACTAAAATGTGCACTAACGAGGCGCGGTTTACCGCGCTTCAGGATTATGGGCGAGGCGCGCATTACCGCGCTATAGGACGCTAAGAGTTAATGATGTAGTTAATCAGATTTCCATTTATCTATTTATTTTTATGTTTTGTATTTATTGTAATTTTGTATTTTTGTGTTCTTTCTACCGCTTTAGGGAGTTTACAATATGAAAACCGTATTCTAAGGTCATAACAATAAAATTTTAAAAAAACATAAATATAAAAAAAGAAATAGACATCAATCATAATGGGAAGATCAGATCTGGCTGTGTGACAGTGACAGGTTACGGTAACCTTTACTGTGAAGGTTATTTTCCTGTTGGTTGCTACTGCAGGTGCTGGACGGTGTGACGCTGTACAACCTGGAGGTGACAGAAAACGCAGCGACGGGAGGCGTTGAGGGAACGTTGTTGGAACAGCTGGACTCTTGTTCCACTCCTTTTGGTGGGTTGTACACATCTTGTGTTATTGAGCATAGATCACATCAGGTGTATATATTTCTCACACACATATCTGTATAGACTGGTTGAGATGTGTGCTTACGCTTTGTACATAGATACACAACCACACCCATGCTCTTGGGCATGATGTACATAAAAATCATTTCAGTGTTGGGTTGTTACCTATCCTATCCTATCACGTAACTCGAAGGTCGTTGGAGCACCACAGATTATTGTTTAACCAGCGTACTTCATCTTTCTGTCCTCAGCAACCCTCATGGCTTCGCTCAGTGTCGAGCTAGTCTATTCTTGAATGTCCTCCCACCTCTTCTTCTGTCTCCCTGCACTGTGTCTTGCAGGATGGTCTTTGCAAGGCCTGATGCTCTGGCGATGTAGCCGTACCATCGGAGTTTCCTTTTCTTCACCACTGTGAGCATGTCATTGTATTGTCCAATGGCTCATGTGATGGTCTGTCGGACTTCGTCGTTGGTGATGTGCTGGGTATAGGAAATGCCTAGAAGTCTTCAGTAGAACCTCATCTCCATGCTTTGTATTCTTCGTTGTAGATCTGCTGTGAGGGTGCATATTTCGCAAGCGTATAATAGTATATTTACTATTAAGAGCTATCTTGACTTTGGTATCACGAAAATTGCTAGCGAGCTCTAAAGCCATGGCAGGAAGTAATCACTACCAATTGCTATATCTATATATACAAAAATTGATGTACTTTCTCATTACACAAATATCAATGAATGATGCAGCTCCCTGTGCGTGAATGTATCCACGTGGTCCTATTCACTCAGCGTCAAGGCAGGAGTGGTAGTATAAAGTTTTCCGACTTTATTCAGCAAACACCGACTACTGCATACAAGATCGCTTTCCGAAAATTATTGCCATTAAGCAGACAGTGCATTACTTATATAGTCTCTCAACAATCCAGAGAAGCTTCAAACATTCCAGAATGATGCGATATCACCTAATCGAAATAAAACCCGTCACCAGAACTACACACTGTCTAATGTCATATAATGTTTAAGAATTTAGCCAGAAAGACCTGGAACATTCGATCGATAATAAACAAGTCATTAGAAAAAGTTCTCAACGATGCTACAACAATATGATCAACGAACAATATACAAATCTTTATATTAATTACACATACTGTACCATGACTCAACAAGTGCAATGTTTTGGCGTTGCTAGGTGATAGTGCCCTTATAGCGGAAGCTGGCAAAAACAAATCAAACATAGAGTTGCTTCCCCTGCACCAAACCGACACGTGCCCCACGTGCCACAATACGCGTCTAAGCGCTCACGGCAAAGGACAGCACACCTCATTCCTTATTTGGCACTTGGTTAGAGTGGTTGTGCCTACTGTAGCTCTCTGTTTGCTGGCTTACTGGGTTCGCCCGGTAGTTCGTTGTTGCTACTGCCGGCGGAGTTGTAAGGTTTTCTCTCTTTTTGTCTAGTTTATTATCCTGTTATCCTATTATCGCAGCGGTTCGTCGAGTTCCACCCCGTCGCTGCGTGTCTCTACTTCGTCGACCGTTCCCGCTAGTTAGGTCGGTTTACGGTCCCTTCTTCTGTTGCTGTTAGCGCAGCTCCCGCTAAGATCGGGGTTTCTTCCGTCCCCTCTTCTGCCGTCAATACTACCGCTTTGCTTCGTTGGCTTCGCTGTTTGTCCACTCCTGCGCCCCCTTCTTCGTGGTCTTCTGCCTTTCAGGTCAGTAGAAGTGGTGGTGGAGAGGTGGGGAGTGGTGGTAGTGAGTTGAGGGGTGGCTCCTTGGTCTTGCCAGAAGTGACCTTGGGGCCGTTTCTGGTCAAGGTTACGGCCAGAAACATATAAGTGGTCGCCATAGTTTAGGACCACATAATATTTTCCAGCAGGGACGCTCCGGCACGGCCGGGCCAGCTGCTTGCTGAAGCCGTTCCCTTCTGTTTCCTACGGGATTCAGACCGGGTCGGGACTTCTGGCTCATATAAGTGGTCGCCCTAGTTTAGGACCACATTAAATGTCCGGCGGGGACGCCCCGGCACGGCCGGATAAGCTCCCTGCCGAAGCCTTCCCTTCTGTTTCCTGCGGGATTCAGACCGGGTCGGGCCTTCGGGCTAATGTCAAGCTTGGGACATATAAAGCACTGCACGCAGTGTTACGTCCAGCTGCGACAGGGGGTGTGGCTTCCGGTTCGCCGGTTTGTCCCTCACCTCCCTCTTCCAGTCCCCATTACACTCCACTTCCGCTGGCGGTCGTGGGGCGGGGCCGTCGAGCTTGAGACATATAAAGCACTGTTCGCAGTGTTACGTCCAGCTGCGACAGGGGGTGTGGCTTCCGGTTCGCCGGTTTGTCCCTCACCTCCCTTCCAGCCCCCATTACACTCCACTTCCGCTGGCGGTCGTGGGGCGTGGCCGTCGAGCTTGAGACATATAAAGCACTGTTCGCAGTGTTACGTCCGGCTGCGACAGGGGGTGTGGCTTCCGGTTCGCCGGTTTGTCCCTCACCTCCCCATTCCAGCCCCCTTTGCACGCCACTTCTGCTTGCGGTCGTGGGGCGGGGCCTCGGTTTCCGGTACGGGGGTACGGGTCACTCGTTACCTTCTCCCGTTCCCGGTTTGGCTTCTCCCTCCCACCCACCTTTGTTTTCCACTTCCGCTTGCGGTCGTGGGGTGGGGGGTCTGGGTTCCGGTTCGGGGGGTACGGTACACCCGTTACCTTTCCCTGTGTCCGGTTTGGCACCTCCCTCCCATCCTCCTTTGTATCCACTTCCGTTCGCGGTAGTGGGGCGGGGGCTCTGGTTTCCGGATCGAGGGGTTACGGTTCACCCGTGGCCTCTTCAGTTTCCGGTTTGGGTCAGGCATTCCTGTTCACCCTTCGGTCTCTGCCACTTCCGGGTTCGGTTGTGGATACTGGCGTCCGGTTCTGATGGTACGGTTTCGTTTCCTACTTCCGGATCACATGCAAACGTCTTTTGCCTGTGTGTGCGCCGACTTCTGGTTGGGGTGGGCATACTTGGTTCCTCCTACCCTAGTTCCCGTTTTCACGGGTACGGGGGTGTTGTTATCTCAGGCCCTTTCACTTGATGCTTTTTAAAGAGGCCGTTCAGCGCGCTGCGGCTTTGTCCTCAAGTGGTGGAGGAGGTTTCGGTGCCCCTACCACCACTCCATTCCTTCCTAGGCGGGACTCTTGCTTCTGCCCAGTCTGTTGAGGCTTGCCTTGTATTCAGGGCGTCTCCTAGTGTTAACGTTTTTTTGTGGAATGGGCATCTTCTACGGCTAGAGGACTTATGGAGGGCGAGGCCTCTTCCTCTTCGTTTGAGGAGGTGCCTCGGTTCCCTAGAGCTTCCTCTGTGGGCTCTTTTCGAGTTCGTCCTCATTGCCCAGTGTTTCCGGGGAGTTCCTCTCTCGGTCAGAGGTCTGGCACCGATAGAGGGCTCTATTGTTAGGTCCCTTGAGTATACTTCTCTCGCTGACGCGCTGCCTGCTGCGCTGTCTTCCGCTGGGCGAGTATTCAGGGATGACGTTTCGTTCTGAGTTGCGTATCATGGGCTTTTGCCTTTGTCAACCTGCTCCTTGTGCATCGTGACGCTTTCTTCAGTCAGCGTCCCTTTTGCCTCCGCTCTTTTTGGGTCCTTACGTTCGCACGGCTGTTCGTTAGGAGTCGGAGCGGTACCAGTCGGATGGTTTCGCCTTCTGGGCTCGGGCCATACCTTCGGCCCCGCTTTTCTTTCCTGACAGGGGTCGAGTTTGCTCGGTCCGTAGTCGCTCTTCTCGGGGTGTGCGGGGTGGTATTCACTCTTCCCGTGGCGGGGTTGCGGTGAGCTGTCGGCGTCTACGCAGTGGCGCGTTCTCCACCAGGCCTGTCCCTGCCTGTTCACCCCTCGGTGTTCTACCCCTCCGGGCGAGTGGCTCGGCCCCCTCTTCGTCGCTCCCCGCCTTTGTTCCGCCTTCTGTCTCCTTCTGAGCCTCAGGCGATTCTCGATGCGGAGGTCTTAGCCCTTCTCCAGAAGGGCGCTATAGAGGAGGTCCTTTGCCCTCACTCCCCGGGGTTTTACGGCCGCCTCTTCGTTGTCCCGCAGGCTTCCGGCGGTTGGCGCCCGGTGCTCGATCTTTCCTCGTTGAACAAGTTTCTTCGCCGCATTCGTTTCCGCATGGAAACTCCTGCTGCGGTGCGTATGTCTCTGCGCCCAGGGGATTGGGCTACCGCTATCGATCTTTCTGACGCCTATTTCCATGGGTCTCTTCATCCTCTTCACAGGCGTTGGATGCGTTTCTTCTGGGGAGATCGGGTTTTTTCAAAGCCCTTCCCTTTGGCTTGTCTCTCAGTCCTTGGGTTTTCACAAGGATTGTCAAAGACCTCGCTGCCGGTCCGCGGACTCGGGGTGCGGTTCTCTGCTTATCTTGATGGCTGGTTGGTCAAGGCTAGTTCTCACGATCTCTGTCCTGTGCACACCAGGCTCGTTCTCCTTTGGGCACGGCGCTTGGGGTTCTCTGTGAACCCTCTCAAGTCCGAGTTGTCTCCATCTCCGGTTTTTCAACTACCTGGGGATGTCGTTCGACACTCGCGATTGGTCGGTCCGCCCTTTAGCTCGTCGGGTGCAGAAGCTTCAGTCCCTTCTGCTACTTTTGGAGAGTCAGGATTTCGTTTCAGCCAGTTTTCTGGCCTCTCTTTTGGGGTCGTTTGAGTCTATGGTTCCTCTGGTTCCCCTCGCGGGAGTTCGCAAGCGGCCGATTCAACGTTGGCTTTCTTCCCGTTGGAGTCAGTCCAGCGATTCCTGGGACGCTCTTTTTCCGGTCACGGCGGACCTTCGCGCTTCTCTGCTTCCTTGGCGGAATGTGGAGTGGCTTTCTTCGGGGGTGCCTATCTCCCCTCCGCTTCCGGTGGCCGAAATCTTCACGGATGCGTCTTTGGTCGGTTGGGGTGCGCATACTGGCAGCCTTTCAGCCCACGGTTTTTGGTCTCGGGACCAGCTGTCTTGGCATATCAGTCGCCTTGAGATGGAAGCCGTTTGCCTGGCTCTTCATCGTTTTCTTCATCGTTTTCTTCCCTCCCTGCCTCGGGGCCTCTTGCTCGTTCGCTCCGACAGTACCACTGTGGTTTCTCTCATCAACCACTTCGGGGGTCCCCTTTCCCCTGCTCTCTCCACGATGGTGGAGGGCCTCCTTTTGTGGTTAGCTGATTTCGGTTGTACGCTTGTGGCCAAGCATGTCAGCGGCTCTGTCAGTGTCTTGGCCGATCTTCTGAGTCGCCCTCATTGTGTGGTCCACACGGAATGGACGCTGTCCCACTCTGTTCTTCAACCAGTTTTGGGCGGAGTGGTTTAAACCTCTGATTGATCTTTTTGCCACTCGTTACTCTTCCAGGCTACCCCTGTTTGTGTCGCCGGTCACGGATTGCCTGGCTTGGGCGGTGGACGCGTTGTCCATTTCTTGGGAGGGGTTGGAGGCTTATGCCTTCCCGCCATTCCCCCTCCTTCCGCGGGTTCTCAGGAAAGCTGAAGAGGAGTCCCCTTCTCTCATTCTCGAGGCTCCATTTTGGCCAGCTCAGCCCTGGTTCCCCGATCTCCTTCGTCTTTCCCAGGGGCGGTGCATTCCTCTCGCTCTCAGAGCGCGATCGCTTCTGCAGCCTCGATCTGGGATTCCACACGGCAATCCAAGCGTTCTCCGTCTTCACGCTTGGCTGTTGTCCGGCCTTCTTTAGGGGCTTTCTGGGCTTCAGGAGACCTCGGCCGGTTCCAGCTTGCTTCCTGTTTCTGTCCTGCCATACTCGAAAGGATGGCTTCTTGGAGTCGGTTCTGTGGTCATGGCCCTACAGTCCCGGTCCTCTTCTCCAGCCTGTTCACGGTAAGTTTGTTTCAGATAAAGTTGCTTCCCTCCGTCCTTTTCGTGCTAATCTGCACTTGTTGAGTCATGGTACAGTATGTGTAATTAATATTAAAATTTTATCTCTAAATTTATTATTAATAAGCATACTTACCATGACTCAATTTAATATCCCTCCCACCTCCCCGCAGTTCCAAATAAGAAATGAGGTGTGCTGTCCTTTGCCGTGAGCGCTTAGACGCGTATTGTGGCACGTGGGGCACGTGTCGGTTTGGTGCAGGGGAAGCAACTCTATGTTTGATTTGTTTTTGCCAGCTTCCGCTATAAGGGCACTATCACCTAGCAACGCCAAAACATTGCACTTGTTGAGTCATGGTAAGTATGCTTATTAATAATAAATTTAGAGATAAAATTTTAATTTAGCAACAGTGCAGAATTAAATCAAAGGGAAATACATGCTATTATTGCATGATTTGCAAAACAAAACATCCGGAACTATTGTGGATGTCTTGATTTTAACATTTCCAGAGGTGCCAACCAGTACGGATTGACCGTATTTAATTCCGGCGAAGTGAATTAAATACGGAAATACGGTAGCTTTTATAAAAATACTGAGGAGAAGTTGCCGATCGTTTATCTTTGCCAGCGGTGCTTCTGTACCGGTTTCCTGTCTCATAATAGTACTCCTGCACTCACTGAACGTCGCTGTGTTCAACAAGCTGATTTTCATGTTGATTTTAGAGTAAAACAAGTGTGGTGTTCAACAAGCTGATTTTTATCGTGATTTTAGAGGACTGAAAATAGCCTGCTGTTTCAGAGGGAAGCCTGTCGTTACTTTATAGTGTCATAGGCTAGTTTTTGCGAGAAAAAAAATACTGACAAGTGTTAAAAAATACTGACAAACTGGTCCGGAAATACTGACAAGAAGATTTGGGGGTTGGCACCTCTGCATTTCTATATGCTTGTGTCTATCGCTTTTTTGTAGCCTTTGGTATGATGACTGACTTGTCTGTGATATACACATGTCCAATCTTGATATTTTACATGTCCACCAAGATAATTTTCAATATTGCGAAGGTGTCTGTAACATTTAATAGAAGTTCAATACAGGGATTTTAAAGCTCCTGACGTCGGTGTCCTAGACAGGCAAGTGCTAGCCACACAAACATCACTAGACAGGCACGTGCTAGCCACACAAACATCACTAGACAGGCACGCGCTAGCCACACAAACATCACTAGACAGGCAAGTGCTAGCCACACAAGCATCACTAGACAGGCAAGTGCTAGCCACACAAGCATCACTAGACAGGCAAGCGCTAGCCACACAAACATCACTAGACAGGCAAGTGCTAGCGACACAAACATCACTAGACAGGCAAGGGCTAGCCACACAAACATCACTAGAAAGGCAAGTGCTAGCCACACAAACATCACTAGACAGGCAAGTGCTAGCCACACAAACATCACTAGACAGGCAAGTGCTAGCCACACAAACTTCACTAGACAGGCAAGTGCTAGCCACACAAACATCACCAGACCGGCAAGTGCTAGCCACACAAACATCACCAGACCGGCAAGTGCTAGCCACACAAACATCACTACACAGGCAAGTGCTATCCACACAAACATCACTACACAGGCAAGTGCTATCCACACAAACATCACTACACAGGCAAGTGCTATCCATACAAACATCACTACACAGGCAAGTGCTAGCCACACAAACATCACTACACAGGCAAGTGCTAGCCACACAAACATCACTAGACAGGAAAGTGCTAGCCACACAAACTTTACTAGACAGGCAAGTGCTAGCCACACAAACATCACTAGACAGGCAAGTGCTAGTGACACAAACATCACTAGACAGGCAAGTGCTAGCCACACAAACATCACTACACAGGCAAGTGCTAGCCACACAAACATCACTACACAGGCAAGTGCTAGCCACACAAACATCACTACACAGGCAAGTGCTAGCCACACAAACATCACCAGACAGGCAAGTGCTAGCCACACAAACATCACTAGACAGGCAAGTGCTAGCCACACAAACATCACTACACAGGCAAGTGCTAGCCACACAAACATCACTACACAGGCAAGTGCTAGCCACACAAACATCACTACACAGGCAAGTGCTAGCCACACAAACATCACTACACAGGCAAGTGCTAGCCACACAAACATCACTAGACAGGCAAGTGCTAGCCACACAAACATCACTACACAGGCAAGTGCTAGCCACACAAACATCACTACACAGGCAAGTGCTAGCCACACAAACATCACTACACAGGCAAGTGCTAGCCACACAAACATCACCAGACAGGCAAGTGCTAGCCACACAAACATCACTAGACAGGCAAGTGCTAGCCACACAAACATCACTACACAGGCAAGTGCTAGCCACACAAACATCACTACACAGGCAAGTGCTAGCCACACAAACATCACTACACAGGCAAGTGCTAGCCACACAAACATCACTAGACAGGCAAGTGCTAGCCACACAAACATCACTAGACAGGCAAGTGCTAGCCACACAAACATCACTAGACAGGCAAGTGCTAGCCACACAAACTTTACTAGACAGGCAAGTGCTAGCCACACAAACATCACTAGACAGGCAAGTGCTAGCCACACAAACATCACTACACAGGCAAGTGCTATCCACACAAACATCACTACACAGGCAAGTGCTAGCCACACAAACATCACTACACAGGCAAGTGCTAGCCACACAAACATCACTACACAGGCAAGTGCTAGCCACACAAACATCACTACACAGGCAAGTGCTAGCCACACAAACATCACTACACAGGCAAGTGCTAGCCACACAAACATCACTAGACAGGCACGTGCTAGCCACACAAACATCACTAGACAGGCAAGTGCTAGTGACACAAACATCACTAGACAGGCAAGTGCTAGCCACACAAACATCACTACACAGGCAAGTGCTAGCCACACAAACATCACTACACAGGCAAGTGCTAGCCACACAAACATCACTACACAGGCAAGTGCTAGCCACACAAACATCACTACACAGGCAAGTGCTAGCCACACAAACATCACCAGCATGCACTGGCTCCCTTCTCACCCATACCATTGTGCACCGTTGTCTGGGCGTCGGACATTGCGCCCAAAGGCTGCAAGTGGGCGGGCTTGAGTTTGGCCCAGGGCCTTGGGCAGCTCCTGAGCTGGAAAATGAATAAATGCATCCAGATAACTAATGTTTTGTGTGTGAGACATTTTATGACAGTAGTCATGATGATATTTGCCTGCGATGTGGATGTGTCACTGTTTACCGACATAGGGACAGTGTTCATATGCATTGTACTGTTTTCATTGGGCTGAATGAATTCAATATTGTGGTGTTAGGGTGGTGGTGGGGGTGGGAGGGAAGGGGAAGTGCTGTGTATATATTGTTGTTCTTCTAAGAATGTAAATAGACGATAAATGCGAAACTTTGCCTTGAGTAAATAGTTTGTGCGTGTTCAGGCAAGCGGTTGCTGAAGCAGTGGATGTGCACGCCGTTGTGTCAGCCCTCTGCTGTTGACGACCGACTGGACGCTGTACAAACGCTAATGGACATGCATGATGTTGCAATGGAGACCTCAGATGTCCTCAAGAAAATGCCTGACCTTGAACGCCTGTTGAGCAGGTGAAATTCGTAGAGACATTTCTGAACTAGTTATGCATGCAATTTTCTAATAACATACCTTGAGATTTCGGAATGTATTAAATTATTGTTACTTTTATTTGATAATTTTATTTGTATATGTCAGTTGATAGATGCTATTTGTGTGGATGAGGACGTAAAAGGGCTAGGGACTCTTGGAGAAGACAATGTCATTTCATTTTTCTGCCTCTGCATTATTATCATTGTTATCATCATCATCATCTCCTTTAAATCAGCAACAACGCTATCTTATCATTGTCTTTTCCATCAGCATCATCGATCATCCTCATCATTATTAACATGGCAACCTCAACGTCGTCATCATTTGTATAACTTGTGTGAAGAATGCCACTGGGTTAGGGCGTTATATAATGTTCAGATTCCGTTTTGATAGGCTATAGGTGTTGATAGGATCTTGAGCCTTCATTTACTCCAGTGTTCCTCGTCATCAAGATCATTATTATTACTTGTTTGCACATTGAATGGAACAAGGATAGGGAGGTTCAATTTTGTTCTGTGTTTTTAGTTAATAATAATAATTATACTGGATGCTATACGCGCCTTATTCATAAATCAGACTCAAAGCATGGCGATCTGTAACCAACATACACGCTCACATGTTACAAACACTTACACAACACGCACATATTCATCACTCAAACATGTGGTGTAAAGCCAAACCGCTATTAGAAGACGGAAAGAAAACTGACACTTTTATTTGAAATTTTACATTCACTGCATCCAGTACCATTATTAAAGAGAAAGAGGAAACCGGAGTACCCGGAAAAAACCCTCGGTGACCTGAATAGTCTCGTACCTAAGTCACTTAAGTTCGCCCCTTGTGGGAATCGAACCCGTTACTTTCGGCACGGGAAACTGGGAACTTACCCACTGAGCCACGAGGCCACCTTCGCTTTGATAGGGTCTGGAGCCTTGGTTCTGCCAAATTCTGTACATGGTCAAGATCAGTTTTATAACTCTTGCTCATAGAATTCAGCTAGGGTGGAGGTTACATTTGGTGTGTTTTGTTTCAATGTTGATAGGATCCATGGCCTTGGTTCAGCCCAACGTTCCACCAACCACCCTGATGGCAGAGCTGTCTTGTATGAGGAAGTGACCTACAGGTTAGTTTTTGTACTTTTAACTTTCCAAGTTTTGAAGATTTGTACGTCAGTTTTATTATTGTTTTTTTTTAAACTGATTTAGAGATTGGAAAAAATGTTTTATTATTTGAGTGCGCTAGGTCATGTCAGCAATGCCTTGTTTATAACCAACAAAAAATAATCCCAAACTGATAATTCAGTAGCCCAGTAAGGTATTTAATGCAGCAATATTACACATTCACTGATACTCACACACTGGTACACTCACATACTAAACATTCAATGTACATCAGTACTACAAATATTGCTGCCCATTTTGTCTATTATAGTGGAACCTCCGGTATCCGGCTCTCTGGTATACGACTCCCTCCGTTATGTGACCTGAAAACTTCTGACGGATTCACTTCCAATAATAAATGACCTCTGGTATGCGACAACCTCGTTTATGCGACCAGCGACCATGTCTTAAGCCCTTTATACGACCGTCTTAGGGCAATTTAAAAGAGATATTAGTTAATTTGCTGTCTGTACCTTTCGTTTTTTCTCTCATGTTAGTGTACGCCTGCTGTTGTCTGCTATTTCCGGTTCGCAATAAAGGGACATTACTCGCCTACACTGGCTGTCAAAATGGCGTCGCGCAAGAGGAACGTTATGAGTTTGGCAGAGAGAATGAAAGTGATTGAAAGAAGTGAAAATGGGGAGAGTTGTTTGTCTATTGCAAGAAGTTTAGACGTGAGAGCTTCTGCACTGACAGACTTGGATGAACGCATCTGGCAGTGGTTCGACTGTTTTCTATTTTTGAAGTTGTGAATAAAAGACAAAGCTAAAAATGAAACATGTTTTACAGTTTCCTTTGTCAGAGAATACATGCTGGTGAGTGTGAAAATTATGACTACATACCCCTCCGAGCCTGACCCCCCTCCCCCCCACCCCACCCCTTGTTTCCGGTATAAGACCACCTCTATTATAAGACCGTTTTTTCTCAGATTTTGGACGGTCGTATACCGGAGGTTCCACTGTACTACCTGAATGTGCAGCATATTAGCAATACATCTTTTGCTGTGTATAATGGTAACCGTCATGCATTGGCAAATAATAATTGATTAATAGGAACTGGTTGCTGACATGTACAATTCATACCTTTTAAATATTTTGTTGTCTATGAGTCCAAGCTCATTTTATGTATAATGTTTGGCAATATTTCTTCAAAATGAAATAGTTTACTTATTCACCTATTGTTGAAAGTGTCTCTACTAAAATGATAATTTCACAATTAAGGTAATTAAGGGTTACAATTATTGATGGAGTTTGACATTTTTCTACCCTCTTTTCGCATGTTTGTCAAGGCTGTTGATTGTAATACAAGCCAGAGTGTGATGGAACCCTGTCAAAGATATTCCCATCAAAGTTGACAATGGGACATAGGAAAATCCCGTAAGGGCTACCTTTAAACATGAACCTGCAATGCACACCCTAAAGTTGTGGAGTTTCTCTTTGAACAGAGTATTCAAATTATCCTGAAGAAATAGAAGAAAAAAAAAAGTTGGTCAGAACACCGAGTCATCGGTTGTTATAGTATCGAGTGTTATCTTGTACCCACAATTACCATTCTAAGCTGTAACATAAGACACAAGACATCAAATAAATGTTTATTTATCCAAGAGTTCACATTGGAAAAGTTGGTTTCCAGCCATGCAAAACAAAAATTATTAGAAGGAAAATAATAGTATTTATAAAACAAGTTCTCTGAATAATATAATAATAGATTCCTATAAAATAACTTAGAGAAATAAAACAATGACTACTGACTGTTGAAGTAATGACCACAGATTGAACCCAAAGAACCAAAGAAAGATGCAAAACTTAACAGGTAAAAAATGTGAACACGTTTTCTTTGCTTGGATTTCTTGGTGAGCTTTAACTTGAGTTGCTTTTGAGAGTTCCTGGGAATGTTTGAGAGAGAGAGAAAGAGAGAGAGAATGTTGGTTTTGAGAGAATAGATGGGCAAGGGAGGAGGTTTGTCTGAGTGACTGTTTTGGATGGCAGTAGGGTGGAGGTTCATTGCTTGCAAGCTCGTTGCAATTTCTTTTTATTTTTATTTTTATTTTTTTTCAGCAAGCGTAAGATTGAAGACTTTTTGTCAACCTTGAGTGGATTCAAATCTGCCATGAACATTGCACAGAAATTTACAAGCGTCACCAAGGACTTCAAGTATGCTTTTTTGCCATTCTTTTTATTATAAAGTCAAGAAATCTTTATTTAAAAAAATAAATACAGTGAAAATTTGGCATGTGGCTTCTAGTGTACAATATTCACATGCATGCAAACATGCACACACATGCGCTTACACACACACACACACAAACACACACACACACCGGGCAGGCTTACAGCTATACAATGAATACACTTATTATTACATGTGAGTCTGTGAGTGTAGTATCACTGTAAAGCGCTTAGAACTGTTGGATATTTGCACTGTATTCAGTTGTCTACAATCAATAAATGTTGTTGGAGAACTGTGAGAGAAGGAGTGTTGAAAACTACATTTTCACTTGCGTACGGCATTAGCGACCAAACCTAAGGCAGAAGTAGGTAGCCTGAATTTGTATCTGACCTACCAGACTAGCGATAGAGACGGAGGTGGTCCGATTTAAGAAGATGTTTTTGGAAAAAGAAAAAAAAGAAGAAATAAACAAAGTATTGCAGGATTCCATTTCTGGATTAATTATGTCTTATTTGTGTGTATTGATTCAATGCTTTTGTGAGTTAACTGTTGTTTCCCAGTCAACACAAAAACATAAGCCAAAGAGATTATTTATGTAAAAGGGCAAGCAGAAGTTTGTTTTACTGACAGTTGATGAAGAAGTCCATTTGTAATATGCAGGGCTCATTTAATTAAATAATGCTTTTTGCAGGCAATGCTAGGGTGAAAGTCATTGTATTTCTGTGTGTGTAGGCATGTGTATTTGAGCTTGTGTGAGTCTGTATGTTTGCATGGGATGGAATGGAATTCTGCGCCTTCCATTGTAGAATGCTGCGTGCATGCAATGTTAGGATAAATGTAATTGTATTTCTTTGGCAGGTCAAGCCTATTGAAGCAAACTGTGTTGCTGGATTCACAATCTAAAGAAGGACGTTTTCCTGATATGACGTCAGACCTGGAATTCTTTGATGTAAGATCTTCAGTTTCTTTTCTCTCAAGACCTCTTCTTGTCCCACTTTCCTTTTTGGCTAACAACCTCCCCTTGGGCCAAGCACCCAACATAAACCTTGAAAACAGATTATGTATCACAGAGTGTGGCCGTATGGTCTATTGCAGGAATTACTTGCCTTATCCACAGGCTAGAAACCAGTGGCATCCAACAGGCTGTCACCGCCACGACTCCCCCTGGGCAGACGCTACAAACAAACAACTTCCACACGCAGACAACCCAGACAGAATGGCGATTACCCGCAGACGGAAGTGATGAAAACACAACAATTATATATACAACTTTCAAACTATTTATTCATTCAAGCCACACACTCATACACATACAACATTTACGCATGAAACGAAGAAAATGGTGATGAAACAATCAATGGTTCGATGAAACAATGAAATGGTACGTCAAGGTGATCGGGGGTTGCTATTCAACCACGTCTATGTATCGACTGTGCATAGCAAATGTCCGTTGCACATAAACGACCGAGAGGGGGGGTTCGAGTGTTAAGAGAGGGACAACAAGGAAAGAGCCAACCTGGCGGTATGAAGTCCCTGTCGAAGTCCCCGTAAAGGTATCCTCCCCCTCCTCGTAGCTGTTATCGGACCGTTGCTGTTGATGTCCAAACGTAGTGGCGTCGCCGCCTCCACTCGCCGCTGACGATGATGATGATGATGGTGACGCCGTAGTCGCGGCAGCCCTGCCACCGTCGCCGCCTCACAGCTGGACTCCTCCAGTCAGCTACACTGCGACGTCGAGGCCAGGTCCCGTCCACGCACGTCACAACCACCACGGAAAGGGTGGGGTTGTGGAATGATGATGATGTAGACAATGATGCGGACGTAGACGTACGGATGGTGATGATAATGTTCAGTCCACACGACCAAGTGCCGTCGTCGTCATCGCACGGCGTTGGTCAACGTCGATCCACGTTAACCAGTTGTCGAACTGACGAATTGTCGAACGACGAATGGTCGAACCCACACGGTTCGAATGTAATCGCACCCGTTGACCTTACTCCAACTGTCTCCCAACGAATACTTCCAAATAGGGTAATCCTGTAGTGGGTAGTTCCCGTAGTAGACAATGCCTCATACTACCTACCACCACTAACACCAATCTTTGCTATCTTTTACCACAACTCTGCACTGAGTGTAACGCTTTAGAAAGCAATAACTTCCATAACTAGTATTCCTTTGGACCAGTTAACACAATCCTTCGTTAACCATCCTACCCTATTTCCAGAACACACAAAATCAGAGCACCAGACAAAAACCGTCCACACTATGCCTCTGTCAAACTAGTTCTGCCCAAAACCGTGAGTACATTTCCTTACTGGCTACCCGGCCTACGCTGTTTATCACGATTTGCACACATAACCACGCATACGACATCACGCAGTTACTACCCCTAACTCATTAACCCTCCACACACACAGTCTACCCGGTTTCATCACAGACTGCCCTGTGACACAGGCGTGGGATCGATTCCGCCTCTTGGCGTTATGTTTCTCCGAATATTATTTACTTTCGCTTCGGGCAACGTCTCGAGGGTTTTCTCTGGTTTGTTCCCATTCAAGATGGTTGTCTGCGGCGCTGGTTAGTAGATCTCTCGTCAATGTCCCCCTTTGGCCTCCGTGGTCACACTCATGTCTCGGCCGTAGATCCCTCACCCCTCTGGCCATAACTCAGGTACGCTCCCCATCCATGGTGGTCTTCTCGAATATAAGCCCGCCTCGCCTGTCTTCAGATTCATCTCCGATGCCGCTAAGGCTTGTCCTTATCTTTTGTAGTTTCGTCCGGAATAAACATACTAACTTGTTTTGCTGGTCTGTAGATTGTTCTTCGTTGGTCACAAAAGCATCAGGCAGTGTTATACTTTCCACTTTGATGGGTATCCTTCATCGTCAACACTGTTCATCCAGTGTTTCTCAAACACTCTTTTCTTTCTACACGTAGACAGTATTTTGAATTTGTTGTTTGTTTTTGGAGAAAGCATTTTAACCGCAAGAAATTAAGAAAAATAATGCTTGTGAATTTCAGCGTTTACGCACACACACACACAACACACACGCATGAACGCACGCTAATAAAATAAAGGAATATAGTAAATAAATTAGTTTTGTTTAAATTTAAAATGTTGAAATGTTTATTTTATTTTTCTTTCAGAAAGCGTTTAACCATGAGAAAGCCAAGAAAGAAGGCGTCATTGTTCCAAGCAAAGGTTGGTGAGAGTTGTCATCCCTACTGTTGTTATCACTGTCATCAAAATCGTTACTATTCATCCTCATTGTTATCTTCTTCTCTTCCACCATCTCTGTAACTGCTCGCCCTCCCAATTCATACACGTCTTCCACCATCTCTGTAACTGCTCGCCCTCCCAATTCATACACGTCTTCCACCATCTCTGTAACTGCTCGCCCTCCCAATTCATACACGTCTTCCACCATCTCTGTAACTGCTCGCCCTCCCAATTCATACACGTCTTCCACCATCTCTGTAACTGCTCGCCCTCCCAATTCATACACGTCTTCCACCATCTCTGTAACTGCTCGCCCTCCCAATTCATACACGTCTTCCACCATCTCTGTAACTGCTCGCCCTCCCAATTCATACACGGAAGTCATAACGCAGGAGTAGGTATAGGTTGATGCTTTATTCAGTACAACTGTATCCCACAACCACAACAAAGGCAATAGTTGGCAAACACTGAGCTTGGCTTCATACAAACACAAGAGAGGAAGAAAGAAAGAGAGAGAAAGCGGGAGAAAGAGAGAGAGCTAAGAAATGCATCATATTATTATAAATCAGGTAATGAACAAAAGCCACATATCTCAGCGATAGTGTCGAGTGTGGACTCAAAAAAAGTACAACTGATCAAAAAATGGTTCACTAACATTCGAAACAAGTTTAAGCATAAGTTAAAGAAATGATGATATAAAGAATGAAACAGGAAGACTTATCCGAAATGGTAGATCACAGCATAAACAATATAAAATATTCGAGTATTTACCTTGGAACCGCGTATTGGGGCGATAGAGTACCAAAACTGGTATGCTCGAACAAGACTTGTTCCTCCTAGCAGGGTTGACATAAAAGTGAAGACGGGATTGCAAAAAATCATCTACTTATCACAACACAAAAATCAGTTCGTGAACCCAAAAGAGCCTCGTTTTCAAACTTGTCATTAACATTCTTCTCAGTTCGCCTTTGTTGCAACAGTAATTCCTATAGCAGATCAGCGCGGAATGTGAAAGGAAGAAGAGGGTTCATAACGGCACAATCTATTACTAGCAAAAAAACTCGGCGCTGAACAGTACAGTGAGCGATTTTGTTATGCATACGACCCAAAGCACACGCGTATGCACATACAGGAGCAACAAATGATTACATGTGTAACATAGATAAACATAAGTTAGATGAAAGCAAAGCATCGAGGTATAACAAAAAAAATCCTTCTAAAGCGAAAATAAGGATAATATTGTCAACCAAAAAGGACCCAAGATGACTCAGACTTCCAATACAAATAAATCTGAATCCAGATAGTGGTGTCTCATTAGCTCTCTATCATCGTTGAAACGTCTTCATTGGCACAAGGGGGGAGAATACCAGTGGAAGGGGGGTGGGGGGAGGGGGGGGAATACATACATACCAAAGAGACATTAACAAAACAAACAAAAACAACAACAACAAAGTGGAACAGATTACAACAAAAAATAGACGAAACGGGTAACCAGACAACATGAAATAATAACTTAAGAGCTCTTATTATCGGCCCTTGCGCGCGCTGAAGGACTAATAAGGCTACAGAGGGACAAAGGCATAACAAGTGGGGGAGGGAGGATGACGACGCAAGACGAAAGGCAACGGACAACGAGGAAGACAAGAAGATGCCTTTCCCTACAGACTCTCAACACATTGGCAAAAACAATCTCCTTCTCTTTATCATCTTCTTCTTATTTCACCTTGTTCCTGTTCTTCTTCTTCTTGGCCTAGAATGACTTTTGGTTTAGATGTTAATACAATATTTTCGTCCGCCACCTTTTTCTTCTCCTCCACCTCCTTCTCATTGATCTTGAATGACTTTTGGTTTTGGTACAATGATGTTAATACAATATTCTCCTCCGCCTCCTTCTCATTGATCTTGAATGACTTTTAGTTTTAGTACAATGATGTTAATACAATATTCTCCTCCGCCTCTTTCTCGTTGATCTTAAATGACTTTTGGTTTTGGTACAATGATGTTTAATAATACAATATTCTCCTCCGCCTCTTTCTCGTTGATCTTAAATGACTTTTGGTTTTGGTACAATGATGTTAATACAATATTCTACTCCTCCTCTTTCTCGTTGATCTTGAATGACTTTTGGTTTTGGTACAATGATGTTAATACAATATTCTCCTCCGCCTCCTTCTCGTTGATCTTGAATGAGTTTTGGTTTTGGTAAAATGATGTTAATACAATATTCTCCTCTGCCTCCTTCTCGTTGATCTTGAATGAGTTTTGGTTTTGGTAAAATGATGTTAATACAATATTCTCCTCTGCCTCTTTCTCGTTGATCTTGAATGACTTTGGGTATTGGTACAATGATGTTAATACAATATTCTCTTCCGCCTCTTTCTCATTGATCTTGAATGATTTTTGGTTTTGGTACAATGATGTTAATACAATATTCTCCTCCGCCTCTTTCTCGTTGATCTTGAATGACTTTTGGTTTTGGTACAATGATGTTAATACAATATTCTCCTCCGCCTCCTTCTCGTTGATCTTGAATGACTTCTGGTTTTGGTACAATGTTGTTAATACAATATTCTCCTCCGCCTCCTTCTCATTGATCTTGAATGAGTTTTGGTTTTGGTACAATGATGTTAATACAATATTCTCCTCCGCCTCCTTCTCGTTGATCTTGAATGACTTCTGGTTTTGGTACAATGTTGTTAATACAATATTCTCCTCCGCCTCTTTCTCGTTGATCTTGAATGACTTTGCAGGGCTAGAAATTAACTTTTTTCTTTGGGGGCCACTGGACCCCTTGATTGAAAAATTTGAGGGCCCACAAGCAGCTTTTGGGGCCCAACTTGAAAAATAATGCAAACAAAAAACAAAAGAATTATTGACAATATAATAAGTAGAAAGTACAATTTGTATGATAATATAAAATAAAAACAATTGAATTTTCAATTTTGCTGAGTGATGTCATTTTTATTTGCCTTTTCTTTTACTTTCAAACATTACCAACAAAAAAGGGGAGAAAACACACACACACACACCTACACACACACACACACACACACACACACACACATTCAGTGACACACATATTCCAGTGACTAGTGAGCCTGAAATGGCCATTAAACAAAATAGAAAAAAAATCAAGTGAGTCTCTTGTATAATACTTTTCAGTTTTGTGACTGAGTATTGCACAATACACATCATTAAATTTTTAATATGAGTAACCTAACACAAAAATCTGACCTCAATGCACAAAAGTTCAAAACAAAATCATGAAAGGGAACTAAACTCAACAGTACTCTTCCTGATAAACTAAAACAAACAGATTTTGCCTTTTCTTTTTTTTTTCAATCATCTATTCATATTACACTTATGTGCACTTGAGTTAACACTTTTGAGTACAAAATTAAAGGGTTTTCACTTCATTTCTCTGTTGTTGTTTTTTCTGTCCAAATTTGGGGCACCGGTGTGGGTTGCTTCCCTTGGCCCAAATACGAAACTGCCGAGTAGAGCTATCTGTAGCAGACGAATTATTTTGTGGGCCAAGCGGGCCCTTCGTTTTTCAACTTTCCGAGCCCGAAATCAACTTTGCGAGTTTTTGGCCCCGGGCCCCCGCTAATTTCGAGCCCTGCTTTGGGTATTGGTACAATGATGTTAATACAATATTCTCTTCCGCCTCTTTCTCATTGATCTTGAATGACTTTTGGTTTTGGTACAATAATGTTAATACAATATTCTTTGCCTTCTTCTCGTTGATCTTGAATGACTTTTGGTATTGGTACAATGATGTTAATACACAATATTCTCCTCCACCTCCTTTCTCGTTGATCTTGAATGACTTTTGGTATTGGTACAATGATGTTAATACAATATTCTCCTCTGCCACTTCCTTTTTCTTCTTTCCCCCTTCCGCCCCCCCCCACCCCCACCCTCCACCCAACCATCCCTCACCCTCTTGTCATCTTCTTCTCATTCTTTTGTATGTTTGTTCCTTCTCCTTTGAATCCTAATGTTACGATACAAGATGATTTATTGTCTCCATGTTTGCACACTGATACTTGACGTTGGCGAGGAGGGCAGCAGAGGGGTTGTTTTGATAATGCTGTGCTGAATGTGTCGGGAATGACTTGTCCGCTTGGCTTTTCATGTTCTTTACCCAACAAACACAATCACGCATTTGTGTACTCACACAATCACTCACATGTGTGTGCTCACACAACCGCTCACATGCATGAAGAAACACACACACACATGAATGCACAATCACATGAACACACCAAATTTGAAAATATGTGACGTTTTGTATAAAAAATAAAATTAAAATGTTGTATCAAACAGTTTCTTTTCAAAATGCGACATATTTTATAGACTAGCTTATTGATCCTTGACACTCGGCTAACGTCAAAATCGCCCGTTTAGCCACAAATAATTGAACAGTTTGATTATCTCCGCCCTTTCTGACTGAGATGGGCAGATGGAACTTAAATAATAGTAATAGGAGTGAATACATTCAATTTTGAAAGACAGTCATTACAAGGCACCTAAATGGTATATCAGCACAAAGAAAACAATTTTGTACATAACTGCTTAACAGGTTTCATATCACACATTTCTTTGCTTTGACAATGACAATTTAACATGCCTGTTCAGCTTTGGAAGCTTGTATAGCAGAGAACAGACTTTATTTGGTAAAGTGACATATTTACCAAAGCAGCTGGAACCTACAGTGACGTTGGTATAACATTGGTGTAAAACACTATCATTTTGGCTTATCATAATGGGCACCTGGAGTTGACATAAAACGAGACGAACGTCAAGCAACATTTGACATTCCCCAAAACCTCATGCCCATTGCGAGATGTGTACTCTATTACCGATACAAGGTCTTTCCGGCTATGAACCTAAGTATAGTGTTAAGTAGCGTGAGGAACAGAATGAGCACAACAACTAACAACCACTTGAAGTGCAAGATTCCTACATTCTCGGTCCACTGCCATCATCATGCCTGTCCTACGTCCGTACGTCTTCTGAAGAACTCTTCTCTCAGCTGTCTACTCTTCTAGCTGTTGTTGATGAAGAGAGGGATAACCGCACGGGAAGCATGTCAAATGTAACCCCTCAGTCTGACCTGAATGCTTTAAATCAAGTCAAACTTACCTCATGCAATGTAGGGGGTTCAAGCAACATGTACGTGTCATGAAGACTGCGTGACTCTTGAGGAGTTTAATCGCGTAACAAACAACCTAACGTGATGAAATAGCAGCACTTTGTTCTGCAATATGGGAAACGAGATACTCAATGAAGATTGAGATGAACGGTTTGGAGATGCTGGTGAAGAACACGGAGCGCCCTGACACTGCTTGCCAGTGTGGTACTACCAGCTACAGGTCCTCACATTGTCCAACCAGTCACACTCAACAGTCACAACCTACACCCTCACCCTCCCAGTCTGGCCCTGTAGTTACACTCCTACCACAGCCTCGCAGCAAACCCTCTCAGCCTAGCCCAGTGGTTCACAAACCAGCATCACAGCCTTGCACCAAATCCTCCAATTCCAGCTCCGTGGTTCTCAAACCCACACCATAGCAACCCATCAAACGCTCTTTCCGACACAGCTGCCTGGACCTAGAACCTAGGTGTGCTTTGGACACTGATGGAGACTCAAACTTGCAAGATGACATCAGTGTGTGTACGGAACGTTCAGTAAATGAGATTGCGTTTTTCGAGACACGCTCTTCACTTGGCAAGCATGCTGTTACTTATAACACTAACTCACCTGACTCGCCTGATACTGACTGGCCACAACTCTCAGGTCTGAATTCAAATACAAAAACACTGATCCTGGGCGATTCTGTGGGAGCAGGCCTGCATGAAGCCAAGATGTCAGTGGGAAAAGAGAAGTCCCATGTTTTTTCAATTTCTGGGCTGGACAGGTCATCCCTTCTAAAAGCGCTGCAGGGTACAGCTATTCACTCTGATGTCACTCTCTTGGTCCTGCGTATCTGCATTAACGATTGCAAGCGTGGTTATGTGCTGGGTAACTCAATGTGGCGTACAGTCATGACAGAATGTTGTCGTTGTTTCCCCAAAGCTAGAATCATGCTATCTACCATCCTATGATGGTCATGCAGACCCAAAACAATCACGCGCAGTCGCAGGACGCCCGTTGTGTCCAACTGAATGGTGATACCAGTAGTCAACTTGGCAGCTTTCAACATAAACAAGGTTCCACAACAACCATCAAGTGGTCTACACCCAAATCCCTCACTGAACCGAAAGCCCCAGCCTCTTTGGTCAGCGGTCGCTCAAGCGACCCACTTATTTCCTCACAGCTCCTCTGACGCTGTTCCCCGCCAATGGTCTCCACAACCGCTGTTGAACGACTTCATGAACCCCAGGCCAGCACACAACCAGAAACCACAGCAGGTTCACCGTGACAATCCTTTGGACCGTTCAAACAAGGTCAGTCAGCGCCCTTAAATAATAAGGAGAAGAAAGTACTCTTTGATTACTTGTCCCGACTGCTCACAGAAAACTAACTGCGCTGTTACATTTTATAACATTTCACTGTGGTTTAACTCTTTCCCTGCCAGGCATGTTTCCACGTTTGTGCCAGACATTTCTCTGGCACCGAAAAGAAAGTTCAGTACCTTAGGCATTTAAGCTACTGTTCTTTCAATAATAGTTGTTAAATAGACATATTTCATATCAAATTAAAGGTAAAAGAGTGAAAAATAAGAAAAAAAACCCACAAAAATGTTAATTTGATTATGTTATTAAAATATGTGTTTTGAAAGCATGTTGATCTTTTTGAAATGATAAAATAAAAATATTTCTACATACCACAGTGATAAAACAAATCTGGAGGAATAATTCCAATCACTGAATCAGCTTCACACACCAGAAAGAAAATTTATTTAGGATCAAAATACACTTTACAGTTTGAAATTATATTGATTATTAGCACAGAGTTTGACACACTGTCGATTGTGCCCATCACTATGCTTAGTAAAATGCACAAAAAACACTCTAAAAACGAATCAGTTTGAAGAAAAAACGCGCCTGTCGATCGTGAACGAAAGTAGAAAGAGTTATCTCTCTTTGGTTAAAATAAAACTTGGATTGGACTGCGCAAAAAACCGGAACGAAACGGAATATTGAAATCGACGATATATCGTCGATTGGCACAAACATGGCGGCTCAGATCGACGATATATCGTCGATTGGCAGGGAAAGAGTTAAAAATAACCCAGTTACATATTTTTGTTCAATAAGTATGTATTATATCTACACTTTTGTCTCTAACCCCACTATTCGGAGGATTTACAGTAAAATGTAATATAAGTTGTGTTCTGTCGCAAAGTTCAAAAAGAACAAAAATTTTCCCTTGCAGTCCGCTGGACCCTGTAAGCAATGAATAACTAACTAACTATAGACCCATTTCAATTCTTTTGATCACATTTATACCACTTGAAAAACACATTAACAACCATATTCTAGACTATTTCACAAAAAAACAACCTGTTACATGAAAATCAATCTGGCTTCAGAGCTAAGCATTTTTTTTATATGCTAATTACAACTAGAGAAAAAAGGCAAAGTTCTTCTATGAAACTCCCTCCATTAAAGCTTTGCAACAAAACAGTTGAAGAAGTACAATGCCATAAACTTCTTGGCGCGACATTAGACAATAATTTGTCTTTGTTGCAACATATTTTAAATGTTAGTAGAACTATTTCCAGAAGGACTTATCAATTATCAAGGATTAAACATTACTTACATCTGCAGTCTCGTAAATTATTATGTTTGGGACATTTTCAACCATTTATTGATTATTCTTTAACAATTTGGGATTCTGCTAGTAGCAATGCCATGAAGCCTTTATTTAGGATTCATAAACGTGCAATTAAAATGGTTATTCTTAAAAACAAAATCTATCCGAATGATTACAAACAGATCAACATACTACCTCTTGCCAACAGATTAAAATTTAATAAAGGAATTTTCATACACAAGATACCGTCTGGTAATACACACACCTTTTTGTCTTCTCTTTTTTATAGGAAAACTGCCAGATTTTTTACCAAACTAAATATCCCATTTCCAAGAATTGATCTGTTTAAAACCAGTCTGTCATATTCAGGTTCCACTTTATGGAATAACTTTCCAGAAGTTCTCCGCAGTGCAGTCACTAAATACACATCCTTTAGAAACCATCTTTTACAGCACATTAAAATTAGTTAATTAGCTACTTAGCAAAGTTCTACATTCATAGCTTTAATTAGATTGTTTTACATAAATTGTGTGTGTTTGTGTGTGTGTGTGCGTGTGCACTTGAGCATATCTTGATTATATTGTTACATTATGATGTTATTGTTACATTATGTCTATGATGTTATTGTTACATTATGATGTTATTGTTACATTATGATGTTATTGTTATGAAGTTATTTTGTTATACTAATTGTTATTGTTACAAGCCCCAAGGACAGGATGTCAAAAAACACCCCCAGTCCTTAATCTTTACCCTTGTTTAATAAAATTGTTATCTTATCTTATCTCTCCCTTCCTCTCTGGTTTCTATTACACAATACAACCTGCCTCAACCCACCAACACATACACACACACACACACACACACGCACATATCTATCTATCTATCTATCTATCTATATATATATATATATATATATATATATATATATATATATATATATATATATATATATATATGATATGATATGATATGATATGATATGATATGATATGATATGTACATCTAAATACACATACTCCACACACAGTCAACACCGACGAATAAAGTTCTACAATAAAATAGTTAAGCCACGTAAGACAGCAGTACATTACATTTAAAGAACAATTGAGGATAAGACAAAATATTTAAAATTGACTTTTAAATAATAAGAATTTACATAAATTTGATATGGAAGTTTGATATCTTTACAAAAATATAGGTACTTTCTCTTTGCCTGCATCTGTTCGCACCCAATCTTACGTAGTTGTATTGCACAGTTGTATACCTAGCACCGAATAAAAAGAGATGATAATAATTGTTAGAAGCACCAAGAGAACTTTCAAATACAAAGTGTTTTTGCACAACATCCCACTGGAAATGTTTAATATGCACACCTATAACTGAACATTCACATTTTTGTCACAAGCCATCTTAAGAATTCACGATGGTGATATTTTAAATACATGCATGTTATCAAAATTTTAATGTTTTAAATACAGAAAGCAGAACAGTAATAAATGTGTTTTTTGTGTGTAACTTCACAGCAGTCAAATTAAATTATGCAATAATTCCTTTCTTTAAACTAATGTAGATAATGATACAATGTAATCTGTCAATTAAAAGAGCAACCAAATATTAGTCATCACCACCAGTTTTCTTGCTAGTACATTTTGGCTTGCTGGAATGAAGCAAGATCTTCCGACAGTTTCATCTTTTTTTAAAGGCAGAAAAAAAGCACCAAAGGATACGATCAGTAGGAAAGCCCAGGTGCCTGAAGTTCAGTGGACTAGAGTTTGGGGGCGATGGCAGTGATTGGAAGTGGACTTGTGGTGTCAGGGAGACAGCGGTAATCCAGTGGTATGAGTTTGTCTGGGCAGACATCAGCCTGTTGGAGGTGGTGACATTGGGATGAAGGCTGGTGCCTACAGAACAGCGTTTGTCACTGTGGAAGCACAGGCATGTGTCATCCTGCCCAAAGCCTTTTCCACATGTGACCCTGTTACCATTGTTAAGAATACACTGGCGGAAGTCTCAATTGAAAATAGAAGGGAGACACAAATAAGACAATCCAACACACACACACACACACAGGCAGTACAGAAACTCACACCATAACACACTTCTATTCATTCTGAGAGACACATATTAACGTTTGTTTAATAGTTGGATGGATTTGGGGACAAAGCTAGATCTGGTTCGTACAGTGGAACACGTGGGTACGCGGAGACGGCCTCCAGATGGGAGAACGTCGTACTGTTTAGCCAAAACATGTGTATTCTATTTTCTTTCTCGGCAATCTCCAGAAACATGAACTTTGCTTGAGGTGGACTCTGGCCTGAGTGCATGTCTACAGAAAAGGGGGACGAGTTTAGACTTTAGTTTGGCTATGCAATTGAACCCACAAAAGCTGTTTCTGATAGGTCTGAAACCATTTAAAGATTATACCATCTTTGAGCTCAATTTTATTGGGGAATTGTGCTTTATAAAAGTTTATTATTATTATTATTTTATATTTTGTTTTTGTTCTTCTTCTTCCTATTATTTTTATTATTATTATCATAATCATGATAGCCTTATGGGCTTTAATTACTACAGTCTGGTTTTCCAAAAAAATAGTGCTTCCAGTGGTGAACACTATTTGTTATCTGCCTTGGTTGAGAGTTAAGCTTCTTCAGTTGTTGTGGGTTTGTAGGCAGGTTGCCCTTTACAGCACGGCGTAGTTTCCTTTCTACAGTATGCACAACAATAGATGATGAATGAAGACGAGAATGACCAGGAAAACAATTTCCCCTGCGCTTAGTCCTTGTACCTCCAGCTGTTTAGCGCCTGAGTCAGTGCTGTTTTCATGCTGTTGACCACTAGATGTAGTGGTGTTTTCAAAAGGTGGGGTGTTGGTGATGGTAGTGATCATTGCAGTGGTGGGTATGAGTTGGTCATTGACGCAAGTGTGGTTTAGAGGTATCCTAGGCCAAATACCCTCTGGGCAAGTCAGCTTCCTGTCGTAGGAAATGTTTCTGTGAGAGCCGCTTGGGCACTGCTTCTTTACACAATAGCAGTCATCGTTTTGGGTAAATGATGTTCCGCATGTGGACACATAATCCTCTGTGCAGCCGCATTGGTTGTTTCTGGTGTTGTCCCCTTGGCAGTGGGTGTATTCACCGATCCCCGTACATGGGGTTTTCACTTCTAGGCAGTAAGGGTGGCACAGTGTATGTGCTTTTCGAATGGCAGGCTCATAATGTTTGTCATCACACCTGTCTTGGTTGATGACAATATGTCCAGTCGCGTTGCTAACCAATTTCCTGAAAAAACCAGGTTGAATGTCCTGATCAGGAAGACAGACTGCTACAGCAACCTGGGGTAAACCGTCGACGCTGCAGTTCTGTTCTTCACATTGTAGAGCTGAGCCTGGAATATGACCGCAGCATGTTTTGTTCCAGTGTTTGTAGGATTCTGCTGGGCATCTTTCTTCACTTTTCAGAAATTGTAGACATTCCAGAGAGATGTTTGGAAAGCAAGGACAAAGGTGCGCTGAGACTTCACCTGCAGACAACACACTAATACTAAGCAGCATCAGTATTGCTCGAGAGATGAACGACATTTTCTTGGTTAGCAACGCAGTAGCAGTAAGAAACTGAAGGTGTATGGGCTGGTAACCTTGGGCACAGGCAAACTGGTTGTCCTTGGTTGTGTCTCCCTTGCACAGCATTTGCACGCTGTTGTCGTACATCACCGTTTTTCTGCGACTGCACTGGCCGCTGTTATTTATGTCTGTGGATGCACGGGCAGAGGGCTGAAAAGATGCCGTGTCACAAGGCACTGGAATCACTTCTAAATTGTTGTCATTGTGGTCCTCTATTTGTATAGTAAACCCCTTTGGGATGGTCCTGACTGGAAGGTAGCCAACATACACCGCTGTATCTGTTTGGACCCAGTGCAGACTACCATTACTTTCTCCACAACAGGTTTTGTTGCGTACTTTATAGTCAAATTCATTAAACTCCATGTCTATTAATTCTTTTTGGCATTTTTCAAAATTGTGTCCAGCTCTGAGTTCATTATTGAATTTGATGGATGTTGAAGCTGTGACAGCATGCAGGATGCTTAGTCCAAGGATGATTGTCAACATCTTGTGTTGGCTGTTCGTGCTCCAGCAACAGAGATCTGAAATCACCACACACGCCAACATTAGATTAATTTAACTTATTACCGCCATTGCTGACTTCAGTTGACTTGTTGGGGACTGCTATATAATTCACTGTCAAATGGATAAACCTTCACACGGAACAGCTCGCTTTGAGGCTGTTTGGTTCATGCCCTTTTGTCAGCAGAAGTCAACTATGACAGCCCACAAGCAATTTAACTATGATGATAAAAGTGTTTTTGTATTTTTTTTTAAAATTGTAAATATGGCCCAGCAGAATAATAAAACGAACATGTTATAATCATCACTGTGACAGAATATTTATTCTTGGAGCTCACAAAGCTTCAAGTGTTTGTCTGCAATAGTTTTGGAAACATTGCCTTAGTAACAAACACTTCAAAATCTGCAGAGAACAGGGCTCTGGGAACCACTCTTATGTAACATTTAACAATAGAAACTAGACCCTTTGCAGGAAAATTGTCCTTGACAGTGCAGGTTATTAAATATTGTACTAGGTTTTCATGCTGAACATTGCTATTATTATCTTGGGCAGGACAATACTGTCACCCTTTTGTAAACTGTACCCGGACTAGTGCTGTTTGATTTCATATTTTGAATTGCCAACTTTTTATATTGACCTGTAGAGATTTGTAAACATTATTTGAAACACTTAGTGCTCAAACAGAAGAGACATCAACTCCCCCTCCCCACCCCTCCTCC
The DNA here is from genome assembly GCA_036898135.1 of Oncomelania hupensis. Lineage (NCBI taxonomy): Eukaryota > Metazoa > Mollusca > Gastropoda > Littorinimorpha > Pomatiopsidae > Oncomelania > Oncomelania hupensis. The sequence continues at coordinate 6,176,651 of CM072526.1, read as the reverse complement.
TGCCACTTCCACCACTCTTACACCAATATCCACACATATCACACCCTCCCCACCACTCAAAAAGTTGATGCACAGGGAGAACCTGATCATACACCAGGTACAATAGTAGTTTGCATTACAATGTGACTCAATAAACACAAAGCACACTAGTTTGTAGAGCAATAGACGATTCACTGTCAGTCATGGCCTGAATAGTCCATATTGAAAGCTCTTTCAACACCCTTATTGAATAGCATATTCTATTGCCTACGTAAAGTTTCCGAAGATTTGGAAAGAATGTAAACAAATTGCAACTTACCAGAAGACGTCATACTGCGAAGTAGAGCTGAGGTAAAAATGGGCATGCTGTTTCCGCTGACCTATAAAAATGCTTTGTCCAATCAGATGTTTGGATGTGTTCACATGACATGGTGTACAGAGGTGCGCATGGCTATGCTGGAAGTAATCTGGACATCTGCTTTTTGATTTTGTTTTCTGGCAGGCACAGTACCAGAAACAAAAATCCAGGTGTGGTGCAGAGTGTAAGAACAGACAATTAATATTATTTGTTTAATAGTATACGCTACAAAAAAAAAAGTTCAGGCAAAACTTTGAGACCCAACATACACACGTGTTCAATTATATTTAGGGATCTTGACCATAAACACTCTTGAAAAGCTCAGTAGTTTCAATTCTTTTTTTTAAAATTGAGAGCCTATTCATTTTTTTAATGTTTTTAGCCATTCACTCATACCTATACTTCAAACCCACACATATATATTGTACTGGCAAAGTAAAGTTGAATGAAAACATTGAAGTGTTAGCCTTACTCTGTGAAACGGTTTTGGATTTTTTTTATTGATCAGTATTGCATTATTTGCTGGCATTCATAGCACGGCACAAGCTTTGAAATTCAGTGATGTGTGGCTGGGGTACAGTACATACATTTTACAACCTACTTGATTTTGTTGTGTAGTTTTTAATTTATCAGGTAAGTCTTAGCATTGTATCTAATGTTCCATTTATTTCCAAGATCCTGGAGAAGGTTGTGTTAAAACAGTTACAAGATCATCTATCTCAAAACAGTCTTTTAGAAACCTATTAGTCAGCATACAGGAAGAATCATAGTTGTGAGACTGCTGTTCTCAGTGTCCTTGATTGTTTACTTAGACAGGCTGACGAGAAGCATGTTTCTCTTGTGGCTTTGTTAGATCTGAGTGCTGCGTTTGACACACTGGATCACCACATACTTCTAGAGAGATTGCGCACTACATTTGGTTTACGAGGGACTGTTCTTGAGTGGTTTTCCTCGTATCTCACTGATCGTTACCAGTCTGTTGTCATTGATTGCAATACCTCTACTCCTAGTCCCCTGTTATTCGGAGTCCTCCAGGGCTCTGTTCTCGGTCCTGTTTTGTTTTTGTTGTACTCCCAACAACTATCTAATGTAATCACACCTTGCAACTGCGTGTTCCACAAATACGCAGATGATACAGAACTGTCAAAGAGTGGTCAGACTGATGACTTCCCTTCTGTTGTGTCTGAAGTAGAAACATGTATTGACAGTGTCCAGGCTTGGATGCATAGCCACAGGTTGATACTTAACCCTGACAAGACTGACGTTATACCTGTTGGTCGGCAGCGATTCTGCAAACAATGGCGGCAGCACCATCCCATTTAGTAATATTGTTCGCTATTTGGGTGTCAAGCTAGATAGTTTTTTGTCCAGGCATGACCACATCAGTACCATATGTCATTTGTCCTTTCTTGAGCTTCGACGTATTGCGTCCTTGAGGCAGTTTCTTTCGAGGGATGCGTGCACACATTTGGTCAGCGCTTTTGTGACATCCAGATTTGATTATTGTAATTCAGTTCTAGCTGGTCTCCCCATTGATGAAGTTAGCCGACTGCAGCGTGTACAGAACTGTGCTGCTCGGTTTGTGCTTAATAAACGGAAGCGTGATCATGTCACACCTCTTTTAAAGGCCATGAGCTTCACTGGCTCCCTTTTAAGTTCCGCATGAATACAAAATTGCTGTCCTAGCTTTCCGCCACTTTGACCAGTCACTTCCACCATATCTGTCTGAAGTACTCACTACCTACACTACAACTTGTTCTTTACGCTCATCAGATGAAAAACTTTTGAAAACGCCCAAACTTCGGCTTAAAACAATTGGCGAGCGGTCTTTTGGTTTTCAAGCACTTAAGGTTTGGAATGCGCTGCCTGCCGGTTTAAGACATTATACAGACCTTGTTTCCTTTAAGAGCTGCTTAAAAACGCACTTTTTCCTCAAGGCGTTTTCTGTGTAAATAGTAAGAACATTAATAATACTTTCTGAATGATGCTGGACATGATGTAGTGCGAATGTTGTGATGATGCGTATGAATGATGTGTGGAAGCGCATTGAGTTGTTATTCTAATGAAAAATGCACTGTATAAATGCAATTTATTATTATTATTTATTATTATTATTATTGTTTTGTATACTGCTAGTTAATTATTTATATAATTAATATATAATTTAAACATTCATCCTCTGCACACAGCACGCAGGCCACTTCATTATTTTCCTTTTTCAAGCTTTCGCCGCTTTATTTCCGCTTCATTAGGAATTGTATCTCCTATCTCTTCTTATCCGAAAGTAAAAGTGTGAAAATTTTACCTTTCTAGAGAGAGAGAGAGAGAGAGAGAGAGAGAGAGAGAGAGAGAGAGAGAGAGAGAGAGAGAGAGAGAGAGAGAGAGAGAGAGAGAGAGAGAGAGAGAGAGAGAGAGAGAGAGAGAGAGAGAGAGAGAGAGAGAGAGAGAGAGAGAGAGAGAGAGAGAGAGAGAGAGAGAGAGAGAGAGAGAGAGAGAGAGAGAGAGAGAGAGAGAGAGAGAGAGAGAGAGAGAGAGAGAGAGAGAGAGAGAGAGAGAGAGAGAGAGAGAGAGAGAGAGAGAGAGAGAGAGAGAGAGAGAGAGAGAGAGAGAGAGAGAGAGAAGAACAATAATACTCCAATCTACCCACAAAGTAACTTTTATTGTGTAACGTTTGGCCCAGTACAGGGCTTCCTCAGAACAGTTATCTGAAAGACACATGTGAAAGTATCTTATAACCTGAAGAAAACACTGGCAACAATAAAAGGGAGATAAGTCTCTCCTTTCACTTCTTTGCAGTTTTGCACCTATTAAAGTGGATCTGACCTTTATTTTTCATGCAGATTTAACCGTAGTCATGGCTATCAGTGAGGGAAAGTATTTTTACGGGTCATGATGGCAGGCTGATTGTGAAGACCTGTGGTGAAAAGTGAATTGGGATGTCAAATGGTAAAACGGGCTTGTTGTTGAGAGAAGGACTACAAGATGGGTCCAAAATGTGCTGCCTCTGGGTTTGGAATTTCACCCAGTCTCAAGATATGGCATTAGCATGCATCGACAGCTGTCTGCTGTTGCTCAGACAGCTGTTACAAAAGCCAACGGATCAGTTTTTATCACGACTACAAATGATAATCAAGTTTGGTGATGTAGGAGTCGTTTCTCGTGTCTATTCGTTGTGTTCAAACTACTAGACCGACCATGTGCCTAGGTAACATTTGGCTGACAGTGGGATGTCCCACAGCTTCGTGTTCGCTGAGTTATTAATAGCTTCGTGTCAGAGGCAGCACAGCCACTGTAGCGTGTATGGTGGTAGTTTTGTACTGGATACATGTGACGCTAGACCATGCATTTCTCACTTCAGCGACCGTGTGTTTTAACTTTATGTAGGCCATTTTATTCTCCCACCATATATGTCAGTGCACCATTGTCGACACATTTTAATCTATGTTATATTATTATTCAAAATTTAATGTATTTCAATTCCGTTTGATTGTTTTGTATTTTTGAACAAATTGACAAATCTCCTTGTGAATATTTATGAGGACAACAAAGGATTCAAAACTCAAGACTACTTTATCTCAAACAGAGAAATTAAGACATGCTTTGCTGACACTACTACAACCAATTGCAATAAATGTGTAAGAAAATACAATTACAAACATTCACTCATGAAAAGTTAGAAAAATGCATAGACTATAACAAAGCAACAGGCAACAATAAAGTTATAAAATGCACAAAAGTTAGTTAGTTATTCATTGCGTACAGAGTCCAGCGGAGTGCAAAGAACTGAATCAGGACCACAACTTAGTTAAAAGAGGGCTCACCCCTGATCCATATAAAAGATCTGCCGAAACAACCCTAGTGGTAACACTAAAGGCACTCCACCAGCCGGTCATTTCACAATAAAGACATCCCACATAGGGTACGCTGAGGCTATACTCTAATTTATCGAACCCTCGTTTACAAAATCAAATTAGAATATAAACATCATTATAAAATATTAACAAAACGCATACATATAAAATGCCTACATTGCTAAATAATTATATCATAGGAAGCCCTAGTGACCATTTGGCAGAAAGCGTCCAATATTCCCAAGTTGACCCAACATACCTTATACACAAATGAGGAGTTTTGGAAGAGTTTTCAAGATAAAAGATACGTGACTGGTCTAGCGAAGATAGTATAGTATATTGATAGAGCAGAGTAGGAATAAAACAACAAGGAGAAAGACAGCGACAGTGGGAATTTAAAGAACTAAATTTCCAGAAAGTGGGGATGCTATTTATACAGAAATCTTTGGCACCCCCGCAATGGTGGGAGAGGGGGGGTCTCCAATTGAAAATAGAAGGTAGACAAAATTAAGACAATCCAACACACACACACACACATACACAGTACAGAAACTCACACTATAACACACTTCTCAATTCAAATTCAATTCAATATTTTAATTTAAAGTCTTTTCACAACAATGTGATTTTAGACAACCATAACAAAGAAATAAATACATAGAAATTGGTAATTATAGTAACTTAAATAAATCTGTTCCGACAATAATACGCCAATGTCCTGTAACATCGAACTGTAACACACTTCTATTCATTCTGAGAGACATATTAACGTTTGTTTAATAGTTGGATGGATTTGGGGATAAAGCTAGATCTGGTTCGTACAGTGGAACACATGGGTACGCGGAGACGGCGTCCAGATGGGAGAACGTCATACTGTTTAGCCAGAACATGTGTATTCTGTTTTCTTTCTCAGCAATCTCCAGAAACATGAACTTTGCTTGATACGTACGCTGGCCTGACTGCAGATCTACAGAAAAGGGGGACATGTTTAGAACATAGTTTGGCTATGCAATTGAACCCACAAAAGCTGTTTCTGATAGGTCTGAAACCATTTAAAGATTCTACCATCTTTGAGCTCAGTTTTTTGGTGGAATTGTGCTTTATAAAAGGTTATTATTATTTTATATTTTTTGTTCTTCTTCTTCTTATTATTATTATTTTTATTATTATTATCATAATCATGATAGCCTTATTGGTTTTTATTACTGCAGTCTGGTTTTCCAAAATAAAAGTACTTCCAGTAGTGTACAGTGTTTGTTCTCTGCCTTGGTTGAGAGTTAAACTTCTTCAGTTGTTGTGGGTTCGTAGGCAGGTTGCCCTCTACGGCACGGCATAGTTTCCTTTCCACAGTATGCACAATAAATGATGATGAAGACGAGAATGATAACAATGCAGGCAATGACCAGGAAAACAATTTTCCCTGCGCTTAGTCCTTGTTCCTCCAGCTGTTTAGCGCCAGAGTCAGTGCTGTTTTCATGCTGTTGACCACCAGGTGTAGTGGTGTTTTCATGCAGTTGACCACCAGGTGTCGTGGTGTTTTCATGCAGTTGACCACCAGGTGTAGTGGTGTTTTCATGCAGTTGACCACCAGGTGTAGTGGTGTTTTCATGCTGTTGACCACCAGGTGTAGTGGTGTTTTCATGCAGTTGACCACCAGGTGTAGTGGTGTTTTCATGCAGTTGACCACCAGGTGTAGTGGTGTTTTCATGCAGTTGACCACCAGGTGTAGTGGTGTTTTCATGCAGTTGACCACCAGGTGTAGTGGTGTTTTCATGCAGTTGACCACCAGGTGTAGTGGTGTTTTCATGCAGTTGACCACCAGGTGTAGTGGTGTTTTCATGCAGTTGACCACCAGGTGTAGTGGTGTTTTCATGCAGTTGACCACCAGGTGTAGTGGTGTTTTCAGAAGGTGTGGCAGTAGTGGTGGTAGTAAGGATCGTTGCAGCGGTGGGTGTGAGTTGGGCATTGACGCAAGTGTGGTTTAGAGGTATCCTACTAGGCCAAATACCCTCTGGGCAAGTCAGCTTCCTGTCGTAGGAAATGTTTCTGTGAGAGCCGCTTGGGCACTGCTTCTTTACACAATAGCAGTCATCGTTTTGGGTAAATGATGTTCCGCATTTGGACACATAATCCTCTGTGCAGCCGCATTGGTTGTCTCTGGTGTTGTCCCCTTGGCAGTGGGTGTATTCACCGTTTCCTGTACACGGGGTTTTCACTTCTAGACAGTAAGGGTAGCACAATGTATGTGCTTTTCGAATGGCAGGCTCATAGTGTTTGTCATCACATCTTTCTTGGTTGATGACAGTGTGTCCATTTGCATTGCTAACCAATTTCCTGGAAAAACCAGGTTGAATATCCTGATCAGGAAGACAGACTGCTACGGCAGCCTGGGGAAAACCGTTGACGCTGCAGTTCTGTTCTTCACATTGTAGAGCTGAGCCTGGAATATGACCGCAGCATATTTTGTTCCAGTGTTCGTAGGAGTCTTTTGGGCATCTTTCTTCTCTCTCCAGAAATTTTAGACATTCCCGAGAGATGTTTGGAAAGTAAGGACAGGGGGGCACTGAAACTTCACCTGCAGACAGCACACTAAAACTAAGCAGCATCAGTATTGCTGGAGAGACAAATGCCGGTTTCTTGGTTAGCCACGCAGTAGCAGTAAGATACTGAAGGTGTTGTATCACTGACCAGACCTGCTTGTGGAGATTGTCCCATGCTTGTTGGAACTTCCTGTACAGATAGTGCCGGTGGTTGGTTTCCTCTGTTGGAGTATTGATCATGTTGCCATCAACAGTTTCTTTGTTAACAGTTGTCAACAGAGGCTGCTCAGTCTGCTTGGCAGCAGTCGGTGGAGGCTGATCAGTCAGTGCAGCTGGTTTCAGTGCAGGTTGAGTCAGTTTGGCAGGTCTCAATGGAGATTCAGCAGCCAGAAGTGATATTGTAGAACCAGTCATTGACTGCAGTAGAAAACACAACAGAACAGCGTTTAAAATAACGGAGATGGCAAGAACGATCCACAAGGCGTGTTGGAACTCTGCTGACTGATGAACTGGTTGGGATTGGTCACGTTGAGATGATTTGCTCCTGTACCTTCTTCTTTTCTTATGCTTGGGTTTCTCTTTCTCTTGGAGTTGTTTGGGGGGTGTATTTTCTGAAGTTAGCACAGGCTGTGCTTCAGTGCTGCCTTTGTAAATCATTTCATTTTTCAGTTCCTTGTTGTTGTTCTGTCCGTGTATCTGGTTTTTCCCCTTTTTCTTCAGTTTCTGTTGCGCTTGTAGCTTTGGGGGTTTGTTGTTGTTGTTGACTTGGGCATCTGCACAGCTTAGCTCTTGCTCATCTGTTCGAGCAACTTTGGTGAGAGATTCTTTCAAGATGTTCCCTGGCAGCACCCCTTCCAGGCAGCCTGGAGTTGTGTCTTTCTTCGGTTTGATATTTATGTCGTAAATTTCGTTGTCATCTTCCGCCAGGATGAACTTTCCTTTTTCACCTGTATGGCTTTCTAGCAGATTTGGACTGTCCTCCATCATGCCTGCTGTCCCTTGGACCAGAGTTTCTTCCAGCTTGTGGTGGTCCTGTAAATCCTCCTTGCAGTTGATGAAGTAGACTTCATCGTGTACATTTACATCCCACTGGATGTCGGTGTTTATCGTAGATTTTAATGAGTGACGTAGAGTTAAGTTAAAGGGGTCCATTTTCAGTTGCTGGTTTAGGCCTTTTCTTTCCTTGTGTGTGTGTTTGTGGGAGGAGGGGTGGGGGTGGAATTATTATTATATGAATGGATTATAGACTGACCAAACTGAAATAATAATAGAGCTTTGTAAAAGACAAAATACCTAATTGAGGGTTAAACTGCCGTCTGCTGGGAAAAAATCACGTCAGTTTAGATAAAATCTCTATTTTGTAGTTCTACTTTAAAAGAAAAAAATTAGTTGGTACTGTGCGATTGTTGAGTATCTTTAGCAGTAAACAACTACATCGTAATATTAAATGTATAAACACTAAACACCACGACAAATATTTGATTGACAATTTCAATATAAACAGGATTATTTCAATTCCTAACTTATGAAAGTTGAAAACAAAACTATATGTGTACCCTCTGACAAAATACCTTCAAAATAAACTACTGTATAATAATATCAAATGTTTAAAGAACATTAACAGTACAAAACATTACCTGTAAACATTCAAGAATAATTTATTTTTACTTGCAAGAAATATTAACAATAAAAAATGTAAAAAAAATGGAAAAATAAAAGTTTTAAAATATGAAAACAAAAAGTTAATATAAAATGAAATGAAAACACTCAAGGATTCTGTTTTTTTTTAATCTTTGTGCGGAGTTAAGCTGAAAAATTACAGCAAAATATAACCAGATTGAATTGAAAACCTAGTACAGTTGTTCTTAACGTATATCACAAATTGAGAGTTTGTTCTCAGCAGAAATGTCAAAACAACCCACATCAGCTGTTATTTTGCTCAGCAGCTAATTTTCATAACAGAAAAACAAATTCTAAAGAAATATTTTGAAAGAACTGGCCCGTAAGTTACTTTACATATATCACAAATGAGTTTGTTCACAGCAGAAATTTCAAAATACATGTCAACTGTTGATGGGTAAGTATAATTTTAATAGAAGAACTAATTTTTAAAATTTTTATGTAAAGAACTGGCATCATATAATTGTAATTTATTAGGAGTTTGTCCACAGCAGAAATTTCTAAAACAACTGAGGTCAGCTTTGATGGGTGTTGTTGTACCCTTGTTGAAGAAAATCAACTTGTTGGTTTTTGTTGACGTCAGGTTGGGGTCCAGTATTTCCCAGACCTCTTGCTGCTTTTAAATCTTTGGCTACAGCAGCAAAGGACATTAAAAGTACTTCGGAATTAAAAGTACTGCCGAAGGTGTCTGCTGAAGAGCTGAAGTGTAAGGTTTAGCATTGGTATGCTTCTGATTTTCCCAGTCAGTTTTAGCAAATGGCTTTTTTGAAGGTTGTTGATGGGCTTAGTTCCATCGCGACGTTGATGCAGTGCACGTGCAGCTGAGTCACAGGACTTGCTGTCTGCAGCTCACAGCTTGACTTTTGCCCCTGTGAAGACCTGAAGAAAAAAAAAGTTCCGTGCAATAGAATGAAGGATATAATAAAGACAAGATGGCAGGACGTTCCAATGTATTTGTAGACACTCCCACTCTTAACCAAGCAGCATTAAAACATGGAACGATAGGCCACTGTCTCCACTGTCTGCAAGCAAAACATTATCTTCAGATCAGCAATTTTGAAATCCAGCACAAAATGTGTTAAGAAAATGATAAAGAGCGGTGACCTTGACCTTTGAGACAAATTTCAATGATCTCAAATGAATAGCTAAACACTTTGATAAAATGTTGAATTTCAGCTATCAGCTATAGATGTCAGTTACATTACATTGCATGATTATTGCTTTAGGTCCAGCGGACTCTTCCGAGCCAAATCAGGACCGGACAACCCCTGATCCGCATAAAAGATCTGCTGAAACAACCCTAGTGGTAAAACTTAAAGCTCTCCACCAGCCAGTCACTTTACAATAAAGACATCTCACGCAAAGGACGCTGAGGCTGTACTCTAATTTATCGAACCCCCGTTTACAAAAACAAAATAGAATACAAACATCATTATAAATTATCAACAAAACACATACATATAAAATGCCTACATTGCTAAATAATAACATCATAGGAAGCCATAGTGACCACCTGGCAGAAAGCGTCCAATATTCCCAAGCTGATCCAACAGACCTCATACACAAAATAAGGAGTCTTGTCCCGGAAGAGTTTTCAAGAAAAAAGGTAGGTTACTGGTCTAGCGAAGAAGAAGATAGTATAGCAGATTGATAGAACAGAGCAGGAATGAGAAAGGCAGCGACAGTGGGAATTTAAAGCACTAAATTTCCAGAAAGTGGGGATACTATTTATACTGAACCCCCACCCCACCCCCACCCCCCCATCCCACCCACCCCAACCCCCACCCACCCCGCGATATTTATTTTCCCAACTAGAGTCAAGGCACAAGCCCTAGTCAAGTTCTACAACCGGTACGGTATTACGACACGTGTCACTTCTGCTCTTTTGTCGACGATTCTTCTTAATGGCGGTCACTGTAGTTTGGAGGCTAGAAATCGAAAGACAGAAAAATAAATTTTGAGGAATTTTCGTTTGATTAATGACAAAATAACCCTTTAGATAAGCAGATTGATTCAAAATCACTCAAATAATCAAAATTTACACACGAACAGATGTTCGAATTCTTAAATAAGTTCTAAATCTTTCCGTAAAATGTTAATCGAGTGTACGCTCCGAGTGCAGCCGTCCGAACAACAGCCGCTGTGCTCTGTTTTGTAAACCTTTTGCTATGAGACTGGTTGGATAATTTGGATGATGTAAAAAAAAAGTTTTAAAATAAATATTTATTAGCATTTCCATTTATTAGCATCAGATTAAAGTTTGTCAAATTGTCACCTCCGCCAACTTTCATATCAAGGCTGATTGCAGACGACGCATGTACGTAGGCATACTGGCTACTGTGAGTCCTGTACTAACAATAACATGCCAAAATTGTATTTGTCGCCGCTCAACCTACAAGAAAATTATAATGTTCTCTTAAATTACACATCATAGTTAATGATAAAACTATAGAATAACAATATTAATTAATAGCTAAATAATTAGTTTAGGTAATTAAGTCAAATGAAAAATATATTCCCTCGAAATTGGTACATAACATATTTTGTAGTAGTAGTAGTAGTAGTAGTAGTAGTAGTAGTAGGGACAATAATAGGCTGTGAGGCATTTTGGTATGTCCCATCTTTTTAAAATATAAATCTTATTGGTCTGTCGCATGCATAAAAATTTTGCCTAATCATTATTCATCAAAATAGTAAAACCGTTCTTTAACTTAAGTTTAGGTGAAGTATCCAAGTAATTTTTAAAAGAGTCAGTGCATGGTTTAGTTTTAATTTCTTCAGGGAGGTTATTCCAATCGTTAATTATTCTGTTAGTAAAAGAAAATTTTCTCAAGTTACTGTTAAGCTGATGTTTAAAAATTTTTCCTTCCTGATAACGTGTTATATCACAGACAGGTTTAGTAAAAGAATGATTCCAATTTAAATCAACCATATTATTATAAATTTTAAATGTTTGAATTAAATCCTCTCTTAGTCGACCTAGCAGACATGACTAAAGTAAAATGAATCAAAATTATTGTATCATGCAAGATCATCGACGAAAGAGCAACACATGGACAAGGAAAGCGGAAGCGGAAGTGTAATAATTTTTCGTACCAGTTGTGGTACTATTGTACCGACATGGGTTTTAACCTGACTCTAGTTGGGAAAATAAATATCGCACCCCCCCCCCCCCCCACCCCTCCGGCACCCCAACGGGGTATAGATGTCAGTGTCTGGAAAGCATTTGAAGGGCTTGCCAAACAATACAACATGGCTTTGTCTCACAGGGAGCAATTACAATGGTGGCAGCAGCAAATAAATAGATAAATATTTATTTGACAATGACATGAACACTGAAGGAGGGAGGGGTGGGGGAGAGAGAGAAGAGAAAAAAAACATTTCATAACACAAAACAAACAATAACAGTATATTTGTAAAACATTTTACACTAGGTCACACTAGGTAGAATAATCACAACTCAACACTCTGCATCATACAGATAGCAGTCGATTAATATTTTTAAAAAAGGATACATAGAAATAAATAATATCGTCGTCTCTCCCACTGTCTACATATACACACATACAACATATACATACATACACATTTACACTCAAATACACAAGCACGCTTGCATAACAATCGCCATCTCATGAGTAGCTGCGAGCTTCCACTGAAAGTAAGGGAAACACTAATCTGAGCCAAGAAACAAAAAAGCAGCATTAACACTACTAGTAAAAACATTCTTAAAACTGCGCCTAATTCTAAACAAAATCAAGACATTTAAAAACACCTGACAAAACTCTCTCTCTCTGTCTCTCTCTCACACACACACACACATACATGCACACCAAAGTAGTCACCCTACGTATCGCCATCTTATTCTTCATTGTGTACCACCGATGCAAGACACACCAGAACAGTACAGAAAATGCTATTTTCACTTCTGGATAAAAATAGTTTAAATATTGTACACAAGGCATTCGTCCGCTCTCATGTTGAGTACGGCAATGTCATTTGGTCGTCGTTTTTGAAAAGACAGTCGGACGTGATTTAATGGGTTCAGCGTAGTCACAAGAATTCTGCCGAAATGTGCAAACTTGACTCACACAGAAAGGTTGACGTATTTAAGCTTGCTAATGATTAAAGGAAGAACGTTGAGAGGTGATTTAATTCAGTTATAACTTATAAGTTATATACAAAATATTTCATGGGTTAGACCAAGTTAGTTTTAAACCGCTGTTTCAGAATAAACAACAACCAGACTACAAATCGGCAAGGTAAACTGTTGGTAAATTATACAGAAAACCAATTCGAAAGTTTTCTTATGCGAACAGGGTCCTGAAAATTTGGAATGATCTCCCAGTTAACACAAAATTTGCAAAAAAATGTCAATGCTTTTAAGAACGGTCTGGACAACAATTCTCAATTTCTAGCTAAGTTTAAAGAGTATGACGGATTATTGGTCATTATATTTTTCCAAAAATGCACTAGCGTGACCCCAGCACGTATATAAAACATTGAATGAAGAGGTGTGGAAAAGGCCTCGAGGCCTAAAATTAAGCCTTTGTAGTGTTACTACTACTACTAACTCAGTTAACTGCCATTTTTGCTTCAGCATTCAACAGCTTATACAGAATTAAGCTGTGATTCACGAACACTTCATTGTATAATGCATTGTAAATGTAATCTAAACTATGCAGCATGTGGGTCAAAACAGTTTGTGTTTTACACACACTTCCTTATTATTTTATTTAAACAGTTTGGGTCGTAGATTTACTGGCACACAAAAGTCAGCATTCCTCTGTGATCCATTCATGATTCATAATTTGTTTTGCCTCAGTCAGCTTTTACAGAGAAATTCACTAGGTCAGAACACATCCAGCACAAACCTGTTTCCAGTGCAACAAAATGGTGCTTGTGCAGAAGGCAGAACAGAGAAGTGTTGCTTTGCCGCAGTGTCTGGGGTGTAAGTGCCCGGCTGATAACGTTATACTAACACTGTCACGCTCTGTCAGTTGAGGTAAAAGATTTACAGTACATAACAAACTGACATTACTTGTTTTGGGGCATGGGTCGTGCTGTAGGCAGTCCTTTTTCTTGCCGGCTTGCTCACTTTCGTCTTTCAGATAATTTCCAGTGCTCACTTTTGTCTTTCAGATAATTTCCAGTGCGCATGTCTATTGACACATTCAATTACAAATTACATTCAAATTACATCAAGGCAAGCTACTACTTTTAAATTATTTATGAAAATTTTCAGTAAATTACTGTTCAGGTTGTGCAATGACTGTGAATACTCATTATTTTTAATTTTAAAGGTACTAACATTCCCTACTTTTAATAACTTACTTTTGGAATGTTGCCAAACATTAGGCGGGAGTTAGACTTTTGGAATGTTGCCAAACATTAGGCGGGAGTTAGAGATTTCATGATATCATGGTCCGGTGTATATACTTGTGTGCATTAGTACATCTGGTTCTTTATTGTAGAATGTAATCAAAACAATGCCAAGGAACATATTTGGGTCAACACTGTTTGTCTTTTACACACATATACTTATTATTTGATTTACTCAGGTTTAAATGTATAATATAGTATAGTTGAGTTGAGTCTCAGCCTGTAGTTGAGATCTTCATGTTTGCTACTGTTATAACTACTATTGTCATATGAATTCAATTCAATAAATCGTTTTCAACCAAATTGTGGTCCTGGTTTTGGGGTCCTGATTCGTCTCTTTTTAGTCCACTTGACCCTGTAAGGAATGAATAACTATGACTATCTTTATTATCATCAAAGGAATTATGTACAGCTATTTCTGCCACATTTAAGTAGATAAAGCATGCAAAATAAGCAATTTTTAAAAAAACTAACAATAACATTTTTTTTAAAATATTAATTTTAGAGTTTCATTCTTTTTTTTCTTAACTCTCCCCCTCTTCCCCCCTCCCCCTTTCCTCCCTTTCTTCATCTCCCCCTTCTTCCCCCTTCCCTCCCTCTCCTTCCTCTCCCCACTCACACCTGATACACCTTATTACACAAATGTGCCAAATTGGAGAAAAAAACACACTTCATTATTAAGAAATTCATTAAAATAATTAAAATTAAAATAATTAAAATCAAACTTGACGCGCTAATGGCTCTGCTTGAGGCTCCTTCCTCTTCCTCTTGCTTGTTGTAATCGGCTCTACAGTGTGTAAGTGTGCGTGTGGTTGTGCATGTGTGGTTTGATGAAGCGGAAGGGGGGAGGGAGGATTACTTTATACTATGTTTAATTTTTTATTTGCATTTTTCTTTTTATTTGTTTTATTTTAGTGATCAAGTGCCTGTCATAATTCCTTGTAAGAGGTAATAAAGATTTGTTGAATTGAATTGAATTGAATATTAGGAATACAGTAATTATTGTACATCAAAGTATTATTACAGTCACATGAATGACGATGATGAATGAATATTTCTTTATTTATTCATTTATTTTATTTTTACTTTGTGGGGAAATTCAAATCAAATAGTCTTTTGTAGATACAATTTTAGTATTTTGTTGTACATTTTACCTTTAGTGCTGAGAGTAATGTTGAAGAGAGCATTTTACCTTTAGTGGGGTGAATAATGTTGAAAATAGCATTTTAAGAAAGATGGCATTTTTTATTTAGTGCTTGACTAATGATGGAGATAACCTTGGTGAAACTATTTTTGGAAGTGCAGATGTACTGTTGTGAGATGAGTTTATTATAACCATGAAAACCAGCAAGAAAACAACATGAAAATTCAAACATTTTTGTTGACATTTTATTTTTAACTATTTATCATACAATATTCAATGAAGTTTGCATTTTTGTCATTTTTCAAACCAAGAGCAACATTTTAGAAAACTCATCACAAAGCTTAAAACTTTTAAAATTACATTGAGCAAATTACGGAAATCACGCAATACTGGCATTAAAATATACAAGGTTTTGTCTGAGGTTTTAACTCATTGAAGTCATGCCGGAAACGGTGTTACGGCACTAGCGGTGCCGCAGAGGAGCGTGCCACTGTTAAGTGTACATCGAGTGTTTACTTTTTTCTTCTTTTTTTTTTTAAACAGAAAATGAGTACCAAGGGAATTAAGCAATACACATACTTGAAAGGGGTCTTTTTAAGCGTAGATATAGATTGCTTCCCTTTGACCATATTTTTTGACAAAGTTTCTCTTGCGATCTCGCGATTTTTCTAAACCCGGTAAAATTCTTGTTAGGAAAATTTTGTTTTACAATATTACAGTGAAGTATCATAGTTATGTGACAAATGCCTCTTCAGATTGTGCTTTTATGATTATTTTTGTGTAAAATTCATTTCTACAGTGTTTTTACATCATAAAAACAAGAGAATCAAATATTTTCATAACAAAAATGGGTGCAACATATAGGTATTGTGCTTCTTATAAAAAATTTTTTTTTTTTGCAAAAGTGATGTGTTTTTGGTGCAAAATATTTTTTTTCTGTAGGATTATAGCACATTGGTGGTAAGTGAAATTAAATATTATACATACTTTAAGCTTTCATTTGCAATTTATTTTATGTTTCTATGTTGTCGAGTACATTTGGTGTGATTTTTTAAAAATAGCCTAAAATTCTGTGACTCTGGAATGATGCCGAGTCTGGCACTCTGCGACTTCAATGAGTTAAGCTACCAAAAAGTATATATTCATTCATTAAATAATAATAATAATAAAATGTATATAGATTAATAATAATAATACCAATGTGATGTTGCAAGCAAATTTCATCGTTACTTTCAATACCAAGTCACAAGAAACTCACCGTTACAAAATTGAGAATCTCTACAATATCGCCATGCAACATTCTCAAAACCAGCGAGAGGTCAGTGGTCACATTTGTACCTGAAAACAGGGTTCGTACGGTCTTTGAAGGTCTTGGAAAGTTTGGGAATAATAAAATATATTTTCCAGGCCCTGGAAAGTCTTTGAAAACTAAGTTTGTGTCTAAAGTTTGGGAAATTTGCAAAAGAACACAAACATAAATAAGAGTGTTGATTTAAAATGTACGTAGTTTGGATTTTTATTTACTCTCTTTTTCCCTGTAATAAACGCAAGCGATCATGACGCGATCGTCGGAGTACAATCGTACTTTCACTTTCTCGCCAGTAAAGTTGAAATCGATAGTTGCTTCCCCTTGCTCACCATCCGGGAACCGCGTATTTCTTTTTCCTGCGAGTTTGAGGTTGACAAAATGTCGGGCGTTTGTTCCTTCAACGAGCTATGGTTAGCAAAACGTGAATACAAATATTGGCTGCAGAAATTGAACATCTCAAATCCAAGAAGAATCACACTGTTGCTGATGCTGAAACTCTGGAGAGGTCGGCCGACCTGAAAGCAGAAGAGGCTGAGAAAAAAGCTAAGCTCGCACTCATTGCAGAGTCCAATGCTTTCAGGAAGCGTTCACAGGAAAAGCCCAAGCAGGCCCATGAACAGATCAATGGACTCAAAAACCAGTAGAACTCTCTTCTGATCACCATCTTCTGATCACCATCTCACAATCTTCAAAATTCATACAACAAAGGATAAATAATATTTGCAAATAAACTCAGCACTGTACTTATGATTCAACAATTTAAAGTGTTCTTTACACTCTAATTCAAAACAAAGTAATCAACAAATCAGACATTTTCGTTGAATTGAGAAGAATTGACACTGAACTGTAATATAATAAAGCTTGGAGAACACCTTTGGTAAATTTGTGTAGTTATACCATGTGGTCCGGTCCTTGCTCTTGAGGGAAAACTAAACTGTTTTGTCATTGAATATCAAATATTAAATAGGTAAGTTTGTATCTTACAGGTCTTTGAATTTCTAAAAATATGGTGGGGAAAAGTTTGGGAATTTTGAAGTGCTTTTTGGGTAAGAACCCTGGAAAAAAACTAAACGGTTTAAATTAAAGCTCTTTACAAGTAAACCATTGTTATATTTTGGTGATGTCACCTGGTTTGGTCAACAGGAGGCAAGGAAAGACGTTAAATTAGGGGGTTTTGAAACTTTGTAAACTTGAGTTTCAGTATGCAATGAGAGGATCATTGTTTGAAAGATGTAATTGTTAGGACCAGTGATGGAGATCACGTACAGTCGTACGTGTTTCACGTACTGAGTTGGGAAATCACGTAACGAAAATGTAATGAAAGGGTATAAACACGCACAAAGTCAGTGCCAAAGGGGTATGAAAACGTAAAGCTAAGTTGCTGGGAGGTGTCATCAGGTACAACTATTTCGGTCGTGCGTACAGCTTTCGCTCGATTTGGATCGTGTGCCTGTGCGTCCTGCGCGACCGCTAACCAACCTCTCTCCCCCTCCTATTCATTCTGTCGCTTCCGAGAAACAGCCAATCATATGCACGATAATATTCACTATTTTTTCTCGACGCTTTTGATTGGCTATATAAGACTGACAACAACCCAACATTAAACATGGCCGACAAGCAGCGATCTGAGTGGAAGCCAAAAAAAAGGAAAAATAAAGCAGACAAAACTAATTGCTCAAAAAAATTAAAACAAGATGAAGGAAAAGAAAAACAAACTTTTTTGTCAGCCTTTGCCTTTGAGTGCTCGGTAAGAAAAGAAAAAGGTGAGCCGCAACTGGGCCCGGCTGAAGAAACTCAAACTGATGAAAAAACTTTCCACGCAAAGTATTTATTACGTATGTTGTTGTACCCCCTAAAAAACTGAAAGGGGGTATAAAAACCCCTTTATGTTTGCAATGAGGGTATGAAAACCCCCACATGTTTTGTTTGAGGGTATAAATACCCCTAGCTTAAAAAATGTCTCCATCACTGAGGACAATGACTTAGCTATAACAGTGAATTATGCTAGCTATAATAGTGAATTATGCTAGCTATAATAGTGAATAGCATCATTGGTAGATTGAAAGCTTAGGGAAAAGACATTATTTTCCTATTTACTACAAACGATCCAGCCTTGATTTAGTAACAGCTATCAATGAACTACCTATACTAACGTTGAGACAGGGTCTTTAATTACTTTTCCAAACAAGTCTTCCTACAGAATTTAAGATTGAGATTATTTGTCTATGAACAGTGTATAGAAATGTCAAATTCAGTTTGAAATTCAGTCTTATAACACGCATGCACGCACTGACACATACCAGCGTAGACACACACATACAAATACTTGTTTATGACTCATGAAATGCTTCATACGTTGTGTTCATCTTTTGTCTCCTTTTTTAAGTACTTTTAAGTGATCTAACGCTAATGCGAACTTTTACTCTAACCCTAACCAATCATTTTTCTTTACGTCATCTTTATGGGGTGTGTCAAAAAAAATGTATGCAGATTCTCAGGAGTATGTCACAAGAACGCCACCTAAACATAATCACACACATACAAACACACGTAAGCACCACTTGTAATTCATGGCACTTGTAAACGCTAACAAAACTGCCATTTTTCACGTTATCGCAAAGCATCAGTTATAGACCTTGGGGATTTTTAAAAATTGCACGCATTATGCTGAGTTCATTTTCACACACAAATTGTTTACAAGTCTAATTGGGTATAATTCAACAATCTAAACTCATAATTCATTTTCAATAATAATTTATATCTATTACAATCAAAACTGAAAATTCTATTCATTTTTCACATGCAGGATTTAATCATTAAACCTAAAATTTAGGTGTCCATACACAACTGAATGACAAAAAAATCAAAACAAACTACAAGCAAAACTAAACACATACTAATTAATTTGAAACGGCTTCAACACCACATGATATTTGAATGTTACATTCACAGCACAACACTTAAAATAACCATCTTGAACCTATCATAATAGTCTGCAATGAGCTTGGTGCTAAAAGTAAAAGTGTTGTTAATTAAATACATTGTTGCGGATCCAATAGTACGGTAAACATTTTAGGTAAAGATCCATGTGTGGTCTGAATGTAGTCACATTTTACACACCTTTTCCATGATTTGAAAGTATTATTGTATGAAGATAAAAAACTTAACTGTCAAAGTTGTTGTCATTTAGTTTTTCTTCTCTAAGATAATACTCTTCCATAAATATCTTGATTAGTACATGTACTTCGCTGGAGCCAAAAATTGGATATTATGCAAAGGTCTATAAACGTCTTTGATATTTTAAAAAAGATCTCACTGGTTTTTGTTCTCTAAGGTCAGAGGTGATGACGCTGTTTGTCACCTGTGATGCATTTGTTTTCTATGTGAAGAACTGCAAGGATTTTGTTCTTTAAGGTCAGAGGTGATGACGCTGTTTGTCACGTGTGATGCATTTGTTTTTCAGGTGAGGAACTGCCAGGTTTTTGTTCTCTAGATCAGAGGTGATGATGCTGTTCATCATGTTCATCATGTGTGATGCATTTGTTTTCCATTGAAAAACTGCCAGGTTTTTGTTATGTTTTTTTTTATGCACCAAAGCTCAATACCAAGTTGGTCCTACGCTGTAAAATCTATTATTTGGTTTGTTATCGCAAACTTTCTCTTGATGGTGAACACATAAACCACTTTTTTTCCCTCATGCACAGGTCTTTTCGGTAGTTGTTGCTACCCATTGAAATCATTATTATTACAGACTTTTTTCCCCCTTTGATTTTTCACAAACACACAAAAATTGCAATGAAGCATTGTCTGCTCTTCTGTAAATTTATGTGAAAGGTGAGAAAGTTATTTTTAAATACCCAGAGTTAGGTACAGTTTTTTCTTCAATCTAGATTTAATTTTCTCTTGCGTACATGCATATATAATTTATAAATGGCAATGTAAAACATTTATAAATATAATACTTGCTGCTCACCATTTTTATGCATAATTTTGAACACTTCAGTCTTTTTCACTAACTATCATGACTGTCATCTGCAGTGAATACTGTTTAGCAGCAGACTAGCAATCAGACTAAATTATGCGATTTTTGGGGTTATTACTACTTTAAAGCACAAATGCATGTTTCAATACATGGATGCATCGATTCTCAGAATGACTACCAAATCATTTATACTCGGATGACTACTGAATCACTGAGTCACAGGATGACTACCAAATCACTGATACTCGGACGACTGTCTGAATGGATGACTACCAAAGGATGACTACTCAGGATGACTACCAAATCAACATGGTGAAACGGATGTGACATATTTTGACACAAGAGAGTTACTCTGTTATATTTTCACCACAGATCTGAAGTCACCCTCCACATTTGGTAACACTGTAATAAGTTATTCACCACAGATCTACAGTCACCCTCGAAACATTTCAACACTTTTATAACCGTGCTGTGGCTTTTTCTTTGGGGTGGCTGGTCGAGTGGGTCTAGAGCTGGTAAAACTAAAACTGCGAATTCGTCCGTCAGCTCCAATGCCAAGAAAACTGGGACTCCAGTTCTCCAACAGTCTGGGGCTCCTAGAAGTGCCTGCAAAGACGGCCCTCTCTAGACTTTCCTGTCGAGTGAGCCTGTGACCATCTATGGACCGGTCTGGCTTTCCTTTGCTGTCTTGTCGATGAAAGGGCGGATGTTCTGTGCTGTGCTGGCGTTCCAGCTTGGGTTTCTCTCTGCTGATGATGGGGCGTTGTAGGTCCACCCCGCTGAAAGTGTGGTGTCGTTTTCTGCCCATTTGTTGGCTGGCTTTCTGCTCCTCTCCTTCCTCGGAGCTTGCACTGCTGCGCCGCTTTTGGTACAGACGAGACATGTGCATGTCCATGTGCTGTGACACCATGGAGATAACGGTGAAAGATGTGACGGTGTCGGAGGTTTCAGACACGCCCCCAGCAGAGGTGGGAGCCTCCAGTCCCGAATGGGGCACAGGGTCCAGCAAAGCTGCCGCTGCACTTGGCTCTTCTTCCTCTTCATCTTCCTCTTCGGGTATGCTAATGCTGAGACAGGGCATGTGGACATCTTCCCCAAAGCTTTCTCGTCGCAGGCGTTCCG
Organism: Oncomelania hupensis; assembly: GCA_036898135.1. Taxonomy (NCBI): domain Eukaryota; kingdom Metazoa; phylum Mollusca; class Gastropoda; order Littorinimorpha; family Pomatiopsidae; genus Oncomelania; species Oncomelania hupensis. The sequence goes on along the minus strand of CM072526.1, from coordinate 6,155,304 downwards.
TGGGCTTCTCAAACCTTCTGGCACCTTCTGCCGCAACTCTGGGTCTGCGCTCCACAGCTCGGGCTTCTTCGTCCTTGGCAGCCTTCTGCTTCTTCTTTAGCCGCCTGTGGAGCAGTTTGAACACCACGATAACGATCAGCACCACCAGCAGCGCACCTACCAGGATGAGGATGAGGCCAATGTCTGAGAAACCGTCAGACCCTTCATCTTGGTTCGCGGATACACCTCCAGGCTCATGGTTCTTGGGAGTGGGCGGTGCTTGGTTTGCGTCCAGTGTGCTCAGTTGTCTACTCAGTTAGGCAAAACGTGTACTGTCCCTTTGCTGCTTTGAAGCTGTCGCCAAAGTTGGCCGTGGTAAGGAGTGTGGCTTTCACGATTGGTCTCTTTGTTCGATGTAGGGCCTGTAGTGGTGATATCAGCTTTGAGCTGCCAAATCTGTAAACGTAACAGAAAATTGAGTTACAGTTTTGTTGATATATTTAACACATTATGAATTTATTTACTTTAAGATGTAAGACATTTTCCAAACATGGCATACTTTATAGAAGTTATTCTAAAGGTGATTGTGTTGGGACCAATAGTACAGATATTTTCTCTTTGGATGACATCTTTAAAAATTTCTGAAAGTATATTTTCCTCTTTGGATGACATCTTTAAAATGTTTTACCAAGTACAGATTTTAGTTTAATTGTGAAGACTGGGATCTCATTGCTAGAAAAAAACAAAAGTAAAAGTTGATAGTACGTGACTAATCAAAATATATACAACAGAATTTAGGTTCAAAACAACACATGGCTGGTTTTAGAAAGTTTGGGGCTGAAGAATCAAATTATATCAGTGTTAAGTTCAGTTTCTCTCTTCTCAGCCATCTATATATATAAATTGCTTAGCCAGAAGTCCTTCTTCGCCTCTACTATAAAGTTTGTCCGGTATGGACGCTGATCTGGGCAGGTGCTCGGGGCTACGGATCGGCCTGCTGTGTGCTCAAAACCAGCGAAATCGTTATAGCCGACATTTCCTTACCGAACGTTTAACCGTTTCTGAGATAAATAAATAAACAAAATGTCCACAAACTGCAATAGCCTCATTTCGCGCGCTTCCATTAAAAATCAAATTGAGGTTTCAGCATGTTTTCCCATATAGACCAAAAAATTGATGATCTTTCTAGGAAGCCTTGGTAGCTTACTGCGTAAAACATTCGCCTACCGTCCAGGTTGACCAAGTTCAAATCTCACGCGGGTAATTTTTTTTTTTTTTTACACTACAATATGGATATTTTTCTTTTTAATTTAGGCTTTTTACCTTTAATTTATTCTTATTATTATTATTATTATTATTATTATTATTATTATTATTATTATTATTATTATTATTATTATTATTATTATTTATAAACTAATAATAATAATAATAAATTATTGTTATAATTATTATTATATCTTATATCAAATTTTCTTTTAAAACCTTGGTGTTTTTTAATTATTTCTATTTGTATTATTCTATATCCTATATTATTATTATTATTATTATTATTTATAAACTAATAATAATAATTATTATTATTATTATAACAATTATAATATCTTATATCAAATTTTATTTTAAAACCTTGGTGTTTTTTATATATTTCTATTTGTATTATTCTATATTCAATATTATTATTATTATTATGATTATTATTATTATTACTACCAACGATCGGGATGGGGTGGTATGTGTAGGTAAAAGGGGACTACGGGTAGGTTTAAAGGGGCATGGGTAGGCATAATGGGGATACGGGTATATATAAGGGGGTATGGTGATGGTCGATTCCTTTCATCCATACCTGCGAAACGATCAACGGGGAAGTATCAAGGAGGGTACAGTTAGGAACCAAGGGGGTATGGAAGGTATCAAGGGGGTATGGGGAGGTATCAAGTGGGTTCGGGGAGGTATCAAGAGGGTATGATGAGGCATCATGGGGGGGACGTGGAGATATCAGGGGGTCGGGGGTATGGTGAGGTATCAAGGGGGATATGGGGAGGTATCATCGTCCAAATGAAACTCGCAGACAAAAGTTCTCTCTGTCTACATTTTAAACAGCATCATGTGTACCCTGGCTTGCCAGGGTACAAAAACCACTAGTTATTTATAATGAATTGTTCATATGAATGAAAATTGTTTTACATTAAAAGGTAAAATTAAGAAATTGTAATAAATAAAGAATAATACAATAGAATACAACTTTATTGTCAGATAAAAACCAGTCACCTTTGGGAAATGACATTATGTATTAACCTAAAACTGAATTAGAAAGATATAGATATGTTGTGCCCCACCGACCTCAGAGTTACGGGATAGGATAGGATAGACCTTGTTAATAGTGTGGAAGTGTTGTGCAATGTGTATAGGCCTTATATAAGGTATTAAATTCTATTTCTTCTGGTGTGCCTCAGCGTTGTTTACATAGAACATTAATATAGTTTCACATCAGGGGATCAATCACATTGACGTATGTGTGCATGCCTGTTAGTTGTGCCGGATCTGTTTGCTCAGGAGGAGGCTGCAGTAATTAAACACTGTGCAGATGCACATGCACGCCCACAGCATGCGGTCTCGGGATTCACAATGTCTGTGTTTACCTGTTTACATCATCGCCACATCGCTCAGTCGATGGCAGTCCAGTATGTGTAGGTCTCGTGTGTAACGCATAGCATCAGGCATGGGCTGTTGTCGACTTTTCTTGGGACAGTTCTGTGCAAACAAACAATAACACACAGAATTAAATATTAGATATTAAATATAAAATAGGCGGAATACTGCTAAACACAATAGACGGAATACTGCTAAACACAGTAAGCGGAATACTGCTGAACACAATAGGCGGAATACTGCTAAACGCAATAGGCGGAATACTGCTAAACGCAATAGGCGGAATACTGCTAAACACAATAGGCGGAATATTGCTAAACACAATAGGCGGAATATTGCTAAACGCAATAGGCGGAATACTGCTAAACACAATAAGCGGAATACTGCTAAACATAGCCTAATGAGCAGAATACTGCTAAATACAATTGGCGGAATACTGCTAAACACAATGAGCGGAATACTGCTAAACACAAAAAGCGGAATACTGCTAAACACAATATGCAGAATGCTGCTAAACACAATAGGTGGAATACTGCTAAACACAATACACAACCTGAAAATACATAAATGATTTTAATGGTAGGGTGCACTTTTCAGTTTGAGAAGAATAGTTTAACACATGCGAGGGTTGTCCTCGGCATCCCTATTACCCCGACATACGAATAGGAATGCAATCACTTTATTATCTCAATCAAAGAGAAATTCACACGTGGTGCCACATATAAATGTTACAAGACGATAAAGGACAGTATAACAACAGTAAACAGTAGACAGTAAAACATGATAAAAGTATATCAAGAGGGCACATATTCATCAATCTCATGCGGATTGGACATTAATTATAAAAATCATGCCACGCACACTGTCATAATAAAAGCATCATCAGGCATACATTCAGATTCTTAAAAATTTAATAAAGAGATTGCAGTGGGTATACAATTATTTTTAGTGCGTACAGTTTTGAACTTTGGTGTGCTGTAGCGCCTCCCCGAGGGCAGGAGATTGAAGCAGTGCTCGAGCACGTGACTGCTGTCTTGAAGTATGCGACTGGCCTTTTTCGCCACTCACCTTTCATACATCCCTATCATACTCACTTGTTGCACTCCCATAACCTTCCCACACACTCTCACCACTCTGTCCAACACATTCCTGCTGCCCAAAGACAAACTTCCATACCAACATACAAAGGAGAAAGCGAGAATAGCAGAGATGAACGAGTCATAAATGGTTTGGAGGATACGGTTTTGAACATGCAAGCGTCAGTTTCTGGGGGCAATAAATTCTAGATTGGCATTTCTTGTGAATACCATTGACGTTAGAAGAGAAGTTCAGCTTCTCGTCAATGATGGTGCCAAGGTACTTGTATTCTGTGACCCTCTCTACTGTAGCACCGCCAATGACGAGAGCGGGGATGGGGGCAGGGTTGCGGTGGAAATCGACGATTAGCTCTTTTGTTTTATTTACGTTTAAGTCGAGGTAGTTTTCCTTGCACCAGGTGCTGAAAACTTCGACAGATGAGAAATACGGAGACATAATGATGTGAACATAGCCTCCACTGCACTGGAAAAGTGCATCCACTGATCAAAAGAAAGCATTAATGTTCAGGGTTGTGCAACTAGCTCAACCACTATGTAACTTGTGTTGAAGATGCACTTACGTTGATTATAATAACGTTGTTGTACTGTGCACTTAGATTGATTATAATAACCTGTTGTAATGTGCAGTTATATTGATTATAATAACATGTTGTCATGTGCACTTACTGTATGTTGATTATAATAACATGTTGTAATGTGCACTTAGGTTGATTCTAATGACATGTTGTAATGTGCTCTTACATTGATTATAATGACATTTCGTAATGCGCACTTTCAACTACCTCAGTAAGACAAGGAAGGGAAGAAAGTAAAGCACAGCAGCTGTGAATTTACTTAAATGTGCAACATGCACGCCATGCTTCACCCCTGTTGGGGTGCTGGAGTGTCTAAATAGCATCCAGACTTTGTGGAAATCTAGTGCTTTACATTACCACTGTTTCTGCCATTCTCATTTGTTCTTTCTCGTTCCTAGTCTGTTCTATCAATCTACTATCTTCTTCGCTAGACCAGTCACCTTTATTCTTGAAAACTCCCAAAACTCCTCATTTGTGTATGGGGTCTATTGGGTTAGCTTGGGAATATTGGATGCTTTCTGCCAAATGGTCACTAGGGCTTTCTATGGTATTATTTAGCAAACATGCAATGTATGGATTTTATATGTATGTGTTTTGTTAATATTATACAATGATGTTTATATTCTATTTTGTTTTGTGTAAACGGGGGTTCGATAAATTAGAGTAAAGCCTCAGTGTCCCCTGCATGGGATGCCTTTATGGTAAAGTGAACGGATGATAAGAGAGCCTTCAGTGTTACCATTAGGGTTATTTCGGCAGATCTTTTTTATGGGCAGGTTGAGTCCTCTTTTAACCAAGTTGTGATCCTGATTCAGCTCTTTGCAGTCCTCTGGACCCTAAAAACAATGGCTAATACCGTGCCTCTAGCCAATGTAAAAATCTAGGGTCCTAGCAGTCCACTGGATCCTTCACAAGGTCTAGATTAACAGATGCAAACCCTCACGGTTTCGCCGTATTATTTTCCGGTGGCAAATAGTTTTTTACGGATTTACGCTGAAGTCATTTTTCTTACGGCAAGAATAATTTTTACAAGAATATATATTTGCAGCTGATGATTATGGCAAATAAGGACTGTTACACGTTTCAGACTGATTACACTTAGGCACTGTCACAGTATAAAATAATGCAGCATATTATATAACGACCTTATATTACATAAGGTAATAAATCTTATCCATTTGATAGCTTCAATTATTGAAGCTTGCTTTAGTTTAACTTATTGCATATCGTAGTTCACAACCTTGTTAGCTGCGCTGAACAATGCAAAGAAATAATGAGATTTACCTTTTTAAAAAATTTTATGCCGATACACAACCTCAAAGCGATTTATTTTTATTAACTCTAACATTGTGTAGTACATGATTCTGATTCGTAGCAGGTTGATGTTAAAAATTTTGCCAACTGACATCAATTATCCTTCTGACTTCGGTCGGGGTCAAGTTTTACCACAGATTATTATAGAATTCTTTTCCGGAGCTCTGTCATCTTTGATTTTTCCGATATGATTTTTTATAAGAAATCTCAATCCTGGACCTTTGCTCCCTCTTGTCTACTGACAAAATTTTAAATCTACTGACAATTTATAAATTTCTCACTGACAGATTTTTCTGCAGGTTGGCATCTCTGTAGATTAGTTTATAATATATGAAATAATACTTTTAATAAGCTAGCTTAATGATAATAGAAATCCAAATGTTTACAGTAGTGTTTTTTTCCTTTTGTTACGATCTCTCCTACAATATAAACCAAAATGTGTTTCCTTTAACAGCACACCACACCACACTCATTATTTGTACTGCATTCTACTTGGCAACATGACCTGTTGAGTTAATCTTCCAATACCCTATCATTGCTTACACAGAGATAAAGTAACAAACACACTCTGTGGACACACAAGCATGCACTGATGTAAGGGAGGAAACTTATTTGTGCAGACTTATATGCAGATGGTGACGTAACAAACTAAAAGTGCCAATCTCGCAGGACAAACTGCTGCGCCATAATAGTCCTTGTGTGCATGCATCCTACATGCTGACTGGGTTACTGCTGTCGATATGAATTCTTAATTTCCAAAGCTTGACAAACAAGGAAATACAGAAAGACTGCCACTGTGTTACTTTTCAAAACAAGAAATGTTACATTTTGTTTGACAATGAACCTTTTATGCACTGTTGACCTTTTTGCACTGAAGAGACAAGGCCATGAGCAGCGTGGTTCAATGATCTTGCTATGAGACATTTATATCCTGATATGTTAATGAGGAAAGTAGATTGTTATAAATCTTATAATATTGCTTATCAAATTGACCTTCATTTTGGATCATAACTTTGAAGAATGGGATGCCAGAGAATATCCAATAGCTCACAGCAGTTGTCATCCTCAACAGCAATTGGAGAAAACCCTACAGCTATAAAACAGCGTCAGACAGATGTTTAGGGAAAAACAGCCAAAAATGAGGTTGCTGCGTTTCAAGTTTACGTTTAGTTTGATTATAATAGGTGTTTCCTTAAAACAGAGCCTACAAGAGCAACAATCGGCACCTTGAGCATATTCTCAAAGCATGGAGTTTTGCCCTATACAAACACATTGGGCGGTATCTATTGTCTCCCTTTTCTCTTCCCATCTTTCTCTGGTAGTTTGTAATAAACAAACCTTCTGCTACATTTAGTTGTGTTGTTTCTTGTTTTTCTGTTGAGTCTGGAATCAAAGGTAGTTTGGAACACTGCCAAGTGTTTGGAAGAGACTCGAAGATATTTTGTCTGTTGCTTTCACTTTGTTATGTTGTAGCAGGGAGTTCTGGCATAGCGGTATCCATCACCGGAGCTTAAATGGCAGAGTCTGAACTAACCCCTCTTGCCCATAATTTCATCATTCTACCATAAATCTCTAGGGCAACTTAGACCCACCCATATGAATCCATTCTCTCGTGACTGGTGCCTTGTTCCTTACTTCAAGATTCTTTAATCCCCATTACATCAGTGGAACACAAGTCAACAACGCTGAAGAATTTACATAGTCGCATACAATCCACTCGCGATAGTCCCACTATAATAATATTGATGCTGCTCTTAGTCCAAGCCAAACGCAGCGCTGACCTTGTCAGTATAATAAACTCATAATATTCCGCCAATGATACTAAAATAATCACCAGTAGTACTAATGTACTGATCAGTTCAGTGTGACGGGATATTGTTATTAATGTTAACCTGTGTTCGTCAGACGTGATCCTCGTCAATGAGAATCTTGGATTCGGGAAATCCAGTAGTCGTATGATACTGATGATAATGTTCAATGTCCTAGTGTAAAGAAATCAATAAACTAAAAACAATCTTGCTCCTGGATATCTGCCCTGAGATCACTTGTTACAGTGACGGAATTGTCTCTTGCACCAACCAGTCAATCAATCCTTGATGTCTGTAAATAAATTTACATGCAAACAAGACATCTTAATAAAAGTTCATAGCATTATAATTCCAAAACAGCTGTTTTGATCTAGTTTTCCATTGACCAATATGACACAACCTGTATATTTGTCAGTATACACCGAGTGGTGTTTACATAACAATCAATGTCATCGATTTTGACCATTAACAACTAGCAAACGACGATTTGACCAAGAACTAGTTAGTGTTTGGTAAATTTATATATTTAAGATTTTTGACTTGTATATATTTTGGAAGAATTCAAATTTCCGTTTACAAAAGAAACCCAGACTGCGAGCCCAACTTGTTTTCTTCCATTGTTTTCTAAACTATTGTTTGATAGTCTTTAGTAAACATTTGATTTTTAAGGAATGGAATTTATGTGGACGATGTTGTGAACAATACCTAGTCATTCCCCAGTATTTCATAAATAAAGTCAGTATGTAAAATTAATTACATTGTTAGTGCTCTTCAAGCATCTTGCATTTGCTGCAAATTCACAAGTACTAGTGTACTGTTAAATTGAGCCCCTTTTCTTCTGGTATATTGAACCAATGGTGCAAGCTAGCCACCATGGTTCAAATTACACTCTGATCGTTTTGTTATAGGGAAGGATCGCTATTTAGTTTATATTGGTTTGTTAGTGTGCGTATGTAGGTGTGTGCATGTAAACAATGCACTGACATGGTTTTAAGTAAGCAATCCTGCCATCATAAGCGGCATAAAAACACAAATCACAGTACATTTCTTTTAAAAAATAACATTAAAATTATGTACTCACTCGGTTTTAAGTCCAAGTATTGTTTCTTACAACTATTGCCTATCAGTCGTAGGCTTAATAACTTAATAAATGATTAACATACTAAGCTAATTAAAATCATACAGGAAACTAAAGGGCAAAATCCATTGTCTCAGGCTTTCTCTCTGTCTCTCATTCTCGCAAACACGCCTTACTAGTCGGCAGTTTCTTGATGTATTCCAAACCATATATCTTGTCTGAGGTTAGGGTATGGAGGTGTGGTTATAAACGTGGCAAGCTTGCAGACACCATCCACCACACAGAAAGCCTTAGAGAGCTTTCAGTGAAAGTGTAGGCTCCTTGGTTAGACCCCTTGTAGCCAATAAATCTTCCACCCCTCTGCACTGTCCTGCGCCGCCTTTTCCTGCTCACTGGCTTTTCTTAGGCCTGAATTACACGTTTCAACGAGTATCAACGGTGAACACAGTCTTCAAGGTTATTGCATGTAAAACTGAAAGAAGAAAAATGACGATCGTTTTATTTTCCCTCCACTTTGAATGGGTGGGCAACTGGCTGTATTTAAAAATAGGGGAAGATACAACAGCCAGACTAGAGAAATGGGCACTGGCCTCTTGAAAAGGGAGGTCTCTAACACTTGTCTCCTCTACACGAGGATTGCGGGACAACCCTTACCTTTACTCCTACAGCTTAAAGGCACTCGTTGTTCATTTCATATCCATTGAAGAAAGGCTTGCAACGTTCAAGCATTAATATCTGTGGGAGCGCCTTTAAGAGGCATTAAGATCTAAGTCCAAGAAAGTTTCACTATGACTGTGCTCTTCTAGGCGCTTAAGATCAAGGTTTAAAATGCCCCAGTTCGAAGGCTTTGTTTATTTGTTTGCCCAAAGGAGTGTACCCTCAGATTGGCATTGTTATTACCTTAAACAGTGGGCTTGGTTGCTTAAACCAACTGCTACTTTGAATTTTCCATTTCTGTTCTGATGGAGTGATGTCCCCTGTTTAACGCTACACCAATATACGATCTATGATCCACTAGATAATATGTTTAACGCTACACTAATACGATCCACGATCTACTAGATAATATGTTTAACGCTACACCAATACGATCTACGATCTACTGGATATGTTTAACGCTACACCAATACGATCTACTAGATAATATGTTTAACGCTACACCAATACGATCTACGATCTACTAGATAATATGTTTAACGCTATACCAATACGATCTACTAGATAATATGTTTAATGCTACACCAATACGATCCACGATCTACTAGATAATATGTTTAACGCTACACCAATACGATCTACTAGATAACATGTTTAGCGCTACACCAATATACGATCCACGATCTACTACTCTAGATAATCTGTTTAACGCTACAGTAGTTTGCTATTACTAGGCACAAAAAACATTGTTTTCAAAACTAGCTATACAACATTGACTGTGAATGTTAAACAGATCTGTGGAGAAGGCAAGGTCAAGGTGGGTTGCTCTAAAGAAAAAAAGGGTGAAACATTGCATGCAGTTTGCTTCAGCACCATTGTAATTGCTGCCTGTGAGACTAACAGTCGTTTAAAATGAAGAATATCTTCGTGGATTAAGCGCCCTACAAGTCTCCATCATCATCATCATCATCAGCAGCAGCATCATCATCATCACCATCTCCATCTAATATGAAAAAGGCCAGATATGTTTAAAGACCTTGCCTGGGTTATTTATCGACCTCTGTGGGCCACAACGTGCTGGCTACCGTTCTCCTGCTAAAGTCAAGGTTACATAATTATTTTCCAAGGATTACTGCACAGGAAAGGGGCAGTCTTTCCCCTAGGAAAGGGAATTAGAGAAAGCATACAAGGCAAAATCGGAATTGACATCTCAGGTCTTGGGGAGGAAAAATGCTGCCATTCATTCGTATACAGCTTAGTTGAGATCTTGCTGGTAGTAGAGATAGATGAATAGTCACTGGACTAAAGAATTGATTGCCGAGAATTATGCTGATAAATTGTCAGAATAAGTACTACTTCTGATACCAGAGAATTATGCTGATAAATTGTCAGAATAAGTACTAGACTCTACTAGTACTTCTGAAACCCATCCAACCACCCCAGTATTGTGTAGCACTAGCTAGCAGTACCTAGAAGATTATGAAGCTGTATAGTTGTCTGCAAGATTACAGGAAAGCTGCGAACCCCCCTTAACCATATTGAATCATAGACGCGGGCCCTTCTACAATAAGAAGATGGCGCCTTAATTGAATGTGCTGTTGACTTGTTGTGTCCTAACTTTCTATACACAGTCAAGCGCATGCAGTGTTTAGTGTGGGAAAAGCGTGAAAGATTGACTGGAGTGTTTGAGGGAGGGGGGGGGGAAGGAGGGGAGAATGGAGGAAAATGTGGTGAAGAATGGTAAAACCTTTTTTCCTCTGTCCTGTTCGACTTTGCAGTGGCATGTTTCCCAATGCTACAGAGTAGGCCTACTAGCATTAGACAGTGTTTATCATTGTGCTATTTTTACGCTTTTAATGTATGGAACAATGCATTGTTTATCATTGTTGGAAACTGGTTTCTGCGCAACGGACCTTCCTCCCTGGAGTAGAAACTACTAACAAAGATTATAAAACATGGCTGATAAAACACAGCTGGTTTAAAAAATATAGATTTTTTTTAACTTCTAAGAGAATTTGCAGCTTTTTAACAGGAAAAAAAAAGGGTTTTCTTCACAGGAAAGAATGTATTTTTGAGGACACTTATTCCAACAACAACAAACACAACAGTGTCAGAATGAACAGCATTTTGGAATAAAACAAAAAAAATGCAATAATTTATATCAGAAATTGATTTTTTAATCAATTATATATAACTTATGAGATAAACTAAAAAAATGTTATTTAAGATGAGAAAACGAAACAAGAAAATACATTTTCAATCAATGCTTTCTTTTCTTTGAAGTGCTTTTATGCACAGGTAAAAATAGGAGGCGGACCTCCTTAATTCCTACAAGCTTTTATGAGTTTATGTTATGCATAATCTTTCTTTAGACAACTATAGAAAGACGACTTTTTCAATCCCAAAAGAATAAGAAGAGATATTCTTCCTGAAGGAAAAGTATGGGTTAGTATAGTAAGATTGTCAAGATCGAAGGTAGGTTTATAACCAGTGCCATATGAAATGGTAAACAAGGTTTCTTTCAGTGTGCATAAGGTTACTGCATGTCTGGGTTTTTTGTGTGTATAATCTGTGTAACCTTGACCCAGGAGCAGTTTGGCTGTTTGAGATATGATGAGTGATAACTGGTTATGCTGTGAAATTTTGCTCTCTCTCTCTCTCTCTCTCTCTCTCTCTCTCTCTCTCTCTCATCCCCCTTTCGCTCTCAAGACTGTATACTCTTGCTCTCTCTCTCTCTCTCTCTCTCTCTCTCTCTCTCTCTCTCTCTCTCTCTCTCTCTCTCTCTCTCTCATTCAAGTCAGATGCATATTATAGTGGTCTTAATTTCCAGAAGTCATTAAACAGATTATGCGCATGTGAAATTGATTTCGCTGTCAAATAATATGAAATAAACATAGACGTAACTTACATTATTGGCTCCTAAACAATGATGAATCAAACCACAATGCTTCCTTGTGCAACTGGCTTGCTGATCTTTCCTGTGAACAACAATCCAATCCAACCACAGATGCATTGTGCGGTGCATGGCAGATGCACACCCCATTGGTTTAATCAATAACTAGGCGAAGTTTAGCCGTCTTTGGCCACACTGAATTATTTAACCTCAATTAGGCAGGTAACATCTTTCTCAGAATTACTTGAAAGTGGGTTGCTGTGACCCTGTCTTTTCATAACACAGTTTCTCAAACTACAGGATATTCCCCCAATGTTTTATACACTGGGTCAGCATTCATGTTTGTCATATTCACTTAGTGACAATCATGTAGTTTTGTCTGAAATTGATACAGGGAAATGTCACTGCTAAACTGGCTACACAAATGGTATCCTGAATGTATTTTGAAATATCTTTCCTTTACAATACAATACACCAACCGTTGACGTTGACACAATGAGTTTTTTCCATTCATATAAAGGGCTTCAGCAAAGCGAAGAATGATTTCAAAAAGGCAAATAATTTATACCTTCACTAACAAAAACGTCCACATACTCTTTCATTCAAATGCACAAACAAATTTTATTTTCCAATACCTCGTTGACTAGAAGGTGGGTCTGTGAGACCATTGTCCTTGTTGTGTGGAAGTCATTTGTTTGTTGACAATATTCTGCTATCACCTCCTTGACATTATAAACAATATGTTATGTATGGTATAGCTAGAAAGAGGATCACCGATGTGCAGTGAAATATAATTATTTTGCTTTCAGTTTCTCTGAGTGTAATTTTATGGTTTCAGAATTAGTTTATTAAGATTAGTGGAAAACAGGCAAGACAATTTAGTATCTTTTGTTGTGATAAGTTTTAGTCTAAAAAAATTAATCATAATCACTTCTTTTCGTTTGTGTTTCAATGTTAACGTTTAAGTATAAATGCATGAGAACTGCGCTTTGAACTGATGTCTTTAGGAAAAAGCGCTATATAAATATCCTTCTTCTTCTTCTTGTTAGTATTATTATTATTATTATTACAAGTTTTTCTCATGAAGAACAAACACAAGATGAAGGGAATAATGATAATAATAAATAAATAAAAACCAGAATACAGGTGTTAAAATTTGTCCGTAAAGACACAATACAAAGTTTATATATTGTGTCTGACTTTATTTAATTACAGATAATAATAATAATAATAATAATAATAATAATAATAATAATAATAATAATAATGGATGCTATACATGCCTTATCACTAAAATCAGGCTCAAAGCGCGTCTATCTGTACCCAACATGCATACTTATATGTTTAACAATTACACAACAAACACACATTCATCACTCAAACATGCAGTGCAGTCAGGTCGTTATTAAATGATGCAAAGGAAATCAAATTTGTATTTGTGAAATTTGAGATTGACTGCATCCAAAACCATCATTAAAGGGAGGGAGGAAACCAGAGTACCTGGAGAAAACCCTTGTCCTGAAAAGTCTCCTACCTAAGTCAGTTAAGTTTGTCCCACATGGCATAGGAAACCCTCTCACTGTCAATTGTGCTACAGGCCACCCTGTATTATTATAGCATACAGTTAACAAGTTGATCAACTGTGCTACAGGCCACCCTGGATCTGGATCTGGATACTGCCGATTATGTTGTTGGCAGAAAACACCACAGGAGCCATATTACTATAGCATACAGTTAACAAGTTGATCAACTGTGCTACAGGCCACCCTGTATTACTATAGCATACAGTTAACAGGTTGTTGACTAACGTCTAATGAAGTGCTTTGTTTACAAAACTTACCCATGCGTAAACAAAAACAAAAATTAACAAAAAAAATAATGCAGTATTGTATAAAGGAGGGAAAGAGGTTAGGTCAGTATCTCTAAATGAGTACTGATATTTCTTTGTTAAGGAGTAAGTATCCCTAGATGAGTACTGATATTTGTTTGTCAGGGAGTGAGTATCCCTAGATGAGTACTGATATTTCTTTGTCAGGGAGTGAGTATCCCTAAATGAGTACTGATATTTCTTTGTCAGGTGAGTGGCTTTAAAACAATTGGGTTAACTGCTATGATGCACCTTATGGTACATTACAGTACATTGTCTAAAGGGGATGGGAGAAATTATTTAGGACTGTTGCACTATAAATTAAGTTGAAAGATACTTGCACTTTAAACTACTACTGTTTTTAAGAGTGGTTCGTGTTATTGTTGAAACAACCTACCCTAATGTAATGAGACAAAATAAAATAATTTTGGAGTATTGTCTACAGTATTGAAGGAAAATGTACCATAGTATACTACTAGTAGGATTATTATCAATAATTATTAGGCCTATAATAGTCCCAAGTACTGTATATAGGTAATTTTCTATGTCTGTTACTTGGTCAGTGTAATAACTACATATCCCAGCATGGAGGTGGGGAAGGAAAAGAACCCAATTTAAACTGTGGGTAGTAAAAAAAAAATTTTAATGATTAAAAAAAAAAACAATAATGTAAGCTTTCAAAAGACATAAAAACTATTTTACACACTATGAGATGGGATATGCATAAAACACTAGCTATGAATTAATAGCTCAACAAAATAATATTAGATGGTAAAGCTCAAGCACATATTCATAAATAAATATACACCAAAGTAAAATGTAGGTTTAACATAGCCTAAAGCACTGAATATAATAAACTATAGCTACAAACTATATGCATGGTAAAGTGCACATTGATCAATAAATATTATATTGCACTGACACAGGCTTTAACAAGAAAATGTATTTCAGTTGCCTAATAACACCTAAATATAATATTACCCTAGCAAAATACTAGAAGTAGCATTGTTTCAACTAATATAATACACTGGATGGCAAAATATTACATAGATGGCAAAGTGCGCAATATCCATGGTAACACAGAGAACGCTGCAGCCTTGAAAGAATCGAGCAGTCAAGGATGATACCAAAACAGAAAGTCGGTCAGACCACTCTTTACCCCCTCCTAATTATTTCTTCTCTCCCCTTCCCACCAGCAGACGACACTCTATTCCGCACGACTGTAGCAAAGCACTTACCTTGTTGCAAAGAGTTTAGTGTATTAAAAATAATAAACTCTTTGCTTGTTGGTGTTGCTGTGCAAAATAGTCCTTGGAAGGTTTAGCCATAAATGCTAGCACGTCTACTCACAACGTTGTCTGCTGTGCTCTGCGAGTCTCCTTCTCCCTCTCTCTGTTGGGCTGTTTGACCTACTATCGCGCTGGCACACACAACACAATCTTTTACGGTCAAGGTTCACCAAGGGAAGCAACCGCTGCACTGGTGATGGATGCCTGTATTTGTTTCGTTGCCTCCCTTGTGGGAGTGTTGATGTTGACAGATAGGGGTTCAAGAGGAGATAATCACTCATTTCCCCAACCCTCTCGCTCTGTGTATTTTTCTCATAACTGTTGTTGTATTCTCCCTCCCACCTTTCATCTATCCATCTGCCTCCAACACCTCTAACTTGGGTTTGTTTTGGTTTAGTGGACTGTATGGGCATTGTCTTTTCTGGATAGAAAGCCTGCTATGCAACACATCATCATCTTAACAATTATCATGATTATCATCATCATCATTATCATTGGTCTCAATATTCTTTCTTTTTTTTTAAAAATAAAAATGATACTTTTTTTTTAATTGTGTGGGTTTTTTTAAAAACTGTAAATGGAATTTTTTTTAAAAAGAGAGAACTGCCAGCATTCCAAATGTACAATCCTATCCTATCCTATCCTATCCTATCCTATCCTATCCTATCCTATCCTGTCCCATAACCCGGAGGTCGTAGGGGCACCACAGATGATCGTTTAACCAGCATACTCAAATTCTCTGTCCTCAGCAGCCCTGATGACTTCGCTCAGTGTCAAACCAGTCCATTCTCGAATGTTGTCCTCCCACCTCTTTTTCGGTCTCTTCTACCTCCTTGCACTGTTCCTCACAATGTACAATACTGAGAGTAAAATGGTTACATAAAGTAAAGTGATTAGGTTATGATTGTCTGGCCTATGACAGGATCAGAGTTAAATGATAGCTTTCCTTATTGAAAGCTATCCTCCTGGGTTAAAGGTGAAAGTAGGACAGATTTATCTCCCCTTCTCTGCTGCCCATGGTTAGCATGTGTAGATGTGCGCCATAGATAAAGACGGCCATTTTCCCTGTGTTCTCAGGTCCTCAGTGTATCAGCTGGGCCTGTTGAATAAGGATCATGTTCCAGATGCTGTTATTCAACTCTGGTCCCACCCCCTTCCCTATCTCCCCCCCCCACCCCTTTCATAGGCAAGACAAACCAAAACCTAAAGTATTTTTGTCTTGTTGATTTTCGCTAGCATTCGATAATCATTTCAAGAATGCTAATGGGGTGGCCTCGTGGCGCATTGGATTAGTCGCCGGTTTCCTATGCCGAAGGTCGCAGGTTTGATTCCCACAAGGGGCGAACGTATGTGACTTAGGTACGAGACTATAGTCGTCACAGAGGGTTTTCTCCGGGCACTCTGGTTTCCTCCCTCCCTTCAATAATGGTGCTGGACGCAGTCAATATAACATTTCAAAAAATAAAAAATCGATTTTCTCTCCGTCCTCTAATAGCGATCTCTCTGCCTTTACATGGGGTGTCGGATAGTGCAGTGGTTGGAGCACTCGCTACTGTGTCGAAAGTGAAGCACCGTCCGGTGCGGTTAGCACTTGGATGGGTGACCGCTAGTGAAGCGACAAACAACAACGCCCCCAGTTGACTCAACTGTGATTGAGTACCTACTCTCTTGAGGGTGGGGAAGGTAAAGCAGCGAGGGAGAGAATTGGGCATCACCCTCATTACGCTGGCCCAAGATAAGTGTGATCTCCAACATCACGCTCCCCTACGGCCACAAGGCTATGGGACTACCTACCTACCTTACCTGCCTTTACACCACCTGTTTGAGTGGTGGATGTGTATTTGTTGTGTGTGAGTGTGGATGAGACACTGACAGGTGAGCGTGTATGTTGGTACAGATCGCCGCGCTTTGAGCCTGATTGTTTTGGGGAAAGGTGCCTATATATATTATATATATATATAGCATCCAGTATTATTATTATTATTATTATTATTATTATTATTATTATTATTATTATTATTATTATTATTATTAATGTAGACAACGACAAGACAAAATCGCACAATAGTTAATGTTCAAGCTCCGCTCTTGGTCAGGCAGACAAAACACTAACACACAATACAAAATGTTCAAGCTAAGTTCTTGGTCAGTCAGGCAAAACACTAACACACAATACAAAATGTTCAAGCTAAGTTCTTGGTCAGTCAGACAAAACACTAACGCACAAAAGAGAACTAACAATACTTGAATAGTTTTGTCTTGTTTTGGTCCAAATAAGAACTCTTGAGGTTATGTTTCCATTTGTTTCTCATTATTCAGTTGTTTTCTTTCTTTGTTGTTGATTGGTTTTCTAATGGTATTTTTATTAATTTTTATTTTTAATGAGGGAGGTAGTTTGTATTTTTTTTTTGTTTGATTGACTCAAAAGCTTGAATTCGACATTTCTGTATCTCTGTTTTGACTGGAAAAGCTTGAATTTGACATTTCTGTATCTCTGTTTTGACTAGGAATGTGTGATTGTGTGCAAGGGGGCCTAGGTTTTAACTGGACATTTTATGCCTGTGTGCAGGAGTGGACGACGACTATGATGAAGCCAACACAGATATCAAGCAGACGGAGTCACAACTACAGGAATACCTGGACGCCCAGAAACAGCGTCTTGGCTGTAAGGTAAGTAATCACCAATGTTCTCATCTCAATCTTACCTCGGCAAAGTGTGTGGGTGTTTTTTCTTCATATGACATGTGCTGCACACAGTTTCACCCTACGTTACTGTTACTCATGCAGAACTACTTTACAAGTTATTGTGCACAGGCTTATCAAATTCAGTGCTAATAATGGTTCGGCCATTAGATTCAGTCACAATTGACCATCGCTTTAAAGTTTGTTTACTTTACAATTGTAGTACAGTTATCCTTGCAATGCTTGAGGACAATTAAGAATCTGTATTATGCACACTATTTAGCTCTAATCTTTGCTGGGCTTCAGTACGCTTCCTTCAATAGGACCCCCAAAGAACATTCTAGCACACACACGCACGCAATCACATTTGCTTGGATTGCTGGGAAACTATTTCTCAAAATCAGTAAAGGCTTTTCATGTTCCAATATTTAACTTTCAGCGTTAGTTCATGTTAAAGTTATAGAATTACATAATGTTATCCTCGAAGGTGTAGTTTGGCAAAGTTTTCAAAATAAATGTTTAAAATTGATTTTGCTGAAATATGACAAAGCTTAAAAACAAGTTTTACAACTAACTAAATAGACTTGACAGCAGTCACTTTCTGAACAAAACTTTTTGTTTTAGACCGCAACCCTGGATTTTAGAAATATTTTTTGGGCAATGATTTCTTTCTTAGTTTCTATAAAGTTTATTAAGTTAGGTTCTTTGCCATTTCTTTAGCCCACCAACCAAATTGTGGATACATGTTTCTCAAGATGTTTTACCTGAGCACTTCATTCAGACATCATTTTAGGCTTTTTGAAAACCAATCACTGATTTAACGCAAATCCAGCTGATACACTGACAAGCTGAGAACCCAGTAAAATGGCCATCTGTATCTATGGCACACCATCTGTATCTATGGCACACATCTGTATCTATGGCACACATCTGTATCTATGGCACACCATCTGTATCTATGGCACAACATCTGTATCTATGGCACACATCTGTATCTATGGCACACATCTGTATCTATGGCACACATCTGTATCTATGGCACACATCTGTATCTATGGCACACATCTGTATCTATGGCACACATCTGTATCTATGGCACACCATCTGTATCTATGGCACACATCTGTATCTATGGCACACCATCTGTATCTATGACACACCATCTGTATCTATGGCACACATCTGTATCTATGGCACACCATCTGTATCTATGGCACACCATCTGTATCTATGGCACACCATCTGTATCTATGGCACATCTGTATCTATGGCACACATCTGTATCTATGGCACACCATCTGTATCTATGGCACACCATCTGTATCTATGGCACACCATCTGTATCTATGGCACACCATCTGTATCTATGGCACACATCTGTATCTATGGCACACATCTGTATCTATGGCACACCATCTGCATCTATGGCACACATCTGTATCTATGGCACACCATCTGTATCTATGGCACATCTGTATCTATGGCACACATTTGTATCTATGGCACATCATCTGTATCTATGGCACATCATCTGTATCTATGGCACATCATCTGTATCTATGGCACACATCTGTATCTATGGCACACCATCTGTATCTATGGCACACCATCTGTATCTATGGCACACCATCTGTATCTATGGCACACCATCTGTATCTATGGCACACCATCTGTATCTATGGCACACCATCTGTATCAATGGCACACCATCTGTATCAATGGCACACCATCTGTATCTATGGCACACCATCAGTATCTATGGCACACCATCTGTATCTATGGCACACCATCTGTATCTATGGCACACCATCTGTATCTATGGCACACCATCTGTATCTATGGCACACCATCTGTATCTATGGCACACATCAGTATCTATGGCACACATCTGTATCTATGGCACACATCTGTATCTATGGCACACCATCTGTATCTATGGCACACCATCTGTATCTATGGCACACCATCTGTATCTATGGCACACATCTGTATCTATGGCACACCATCTGTATCTATGGCACACATTCATACATGCTATTGGCAGCAGAGAAGGGGAGATAAATCTTTTCTATTATTCTCGATTCCACGTAGGGTATGGTCTAATAAGGATGATATTGAAGATGCTATCAGTAAGATGAGACACCTTTGTTACTTGTGATTTACACACACCTTTTTACTTGTGATTTACACACACTTTTTGTCTCCCCAACAAACTAAACAAATGTTTAGAATGGATTTTGTGATCTCTTCTCTACAGACGCTGGTGTACTGGGGTACGGGAAAAAACCGATACCAGATGGAGGTGCCTGAGGCGGTGATGAAGAGGGTGCCAGAAGAGTATGAACTGATGTCGTCCAAGAAGGGGGCAAAGCGCTACCGCACCAAGGCCATCGATAAACTGCTAGCTCAGCTTGTGGACGCCGAGGAGAGAAAGGACACTGCACTGAAGGACATCATGCGTAGAATCTTCCACAGCTTCGATGAAAGGTCATTTTCCCTGACACAAGCTTGCTTCATGTGGTAGGAGCTACGTTAGCAGAGTGTGAAAATGAAGGCTAAAACAATTGAAGACTACGCCAATAGGGAGAGAGAGCGCGAAAAACCAAAGATGGTTAAACATGCACAGTTCATATCATGACCTAGGGTAAAGTCATATAACCCTAATACTCAGGTAGGGCAGTTTTGAGTGTGATATATAACCAAGGTCTTGTCTATGCAGGCATCCATTCCACCATACAGACATTAAAAAGATCCTTATGCTCATGTCCTGGACTTCAACCAGCAAGCACTAGGCCCTGTCCCCTGCCCGTCGTTGATGATTGCTCAGTTGTCTGAGTTGTAGCACCATGCACATAAAGCAGCAAGTTAGCACCTTGGGCAGCAATTTAAAGTAAAAAATTGACTTTGAAACAATCCCTATACATAGCTATACCTCACCTCATCTCAGTTGCTTGACCTGTTTGTTCACTTCTAGAGCTGCTGGAGGATTATGAAGGTAAAAAGGTCAAGGTGTTCCCAAAACCTTTGTGGGTTGTTTGGGACCTCTCTTTTCTCTAGGCCAGCTTTGTGAGGGCTATGCCTATCTCCTCTGCCATTGACAGCTGGGTGGACTGGGCTGTGTCAAGCGCTTGTTTACATCTCTTTTTTTATTTTTATTTTATTTATTATTTGTGTCGTTTGGTAGTTCCTTCAAAGTGCAGTTACCCGTCCAAGTACTAACCCCGCCTGATGTGGCTTAACCTGAAACATTGCTAGCGTGTGCCAAGACCACTGTGCCACCAGTAAATGTAATTGTGGATTTTTAAAAATCTGTATTTTACAGACACAAGAAATGGAACCAGGCGGTGGGGTGTTTGGCAGTGTTGGACGTTTTGCTGTCCTTCGCTCGATACAGTCGCTGCAGTGATGGTGTCATGTGTCGACCACAGCTTTTGCTTCCCAATGATGAAACCACTGTCAGTAGACCATTTTTTCTGTTGTTGAACTGGTTTTGTGTTGTGGGGATTTTTGTCTGCTGTCTCAATGGCACAGTCAATTTTTGTCACCCCTACCCCCACCCTCAATCTCCCTCTTCCTCCTACTCCCAGTGCATCAATATTCATTAGATGACATCAGCTGAAGTATCCAACAACACTTGCAGTTCAGCAATTAGAATATTGCGCATCTAACAATATTTCCTGCTACAGTGGCAAAAGAAGCCAGTAAAGGAGCATACGATCTGCGTTGGTGGAAAATGAAACGGGATATGTTACATAGCTTTAGGCTTGAATTTGCATTAAAAAATGTGGGGTCACCCTGTTTTCCCCCAGGCGTATGTTCTCTTAAAGCTTTCAGGGCCAAGTTCCTCTAAGACTACATACAACGTTTTTTGTGCGTGTGTATTTGTGTGTGTTCATTATTTCTATACATTGATATTATGTTTCAGCCCTTCTTGGAGATCCGTGAAGGAAGACACCCTTGTATTGGCGTCGGCACAACTAGTGGGGATTTCATTCCTAACGACACTGTGATCGGGACTAAAGACGTAAGCAGCGTTATCCACGATGTTAGCCTTGACGGTTTGTCTGGGTTACAGTTTCCTTGCTGTGTAACTTTGTAGTGAATCAACATTAACACATATTTTGACATGGCTTTTGTGTAGCGATGGTTAATTTATTATTTCTGGTCCCTGTCATGTCGTAAGTCTGCCATGATTCTTCAAGTTTTCTCCTAACATACGCTTCTTTAGATTCAGGAGCTCTGTTGGTGCTTTGAGCTCACTCTGTGTGGAACTATCCTATCCTATTCTGTTCTATCATATCCCATAACTCGAAGGTCGTTGGGGCACACAGATGATCGTTTGATTAGCGTACTCCATCTTTCTCTGTTCTCAGCAACCCTCATGGCTTCGCTCAGTGTCAAGCCAGTCCATTCTCGAATGTTGTCCTCCCACCTCTTTTTCTGTCTCCCTCTTCTTCTACCTCCTTGCTCTGTGCCTGGCAGGATGGTCATTGCAAGGCTGGATGATCTGGTGACGTGGCCATACCATTGGACTTTCCGTTTC
Organism: Oncomelania hupensis; assembly: GCA_036898135.1. Taxonomy (NCBI): domain Eukaryota; kingdom Metazoa; phylum Mollusca; class Gastropoda; order Littorinimorpha; family Pomatiopsidae; genus Oncomelania; species Oncomelania hupensis. Next base: position 6,132,870 of record CM072526.1, on the reverse strand, counting down.
TCTTGGTAATGTGCTGGGTATAGGAAATGCCCAGAAGTCTTCTGTAGCACCTCATCTCCATGCTTTGTATTCTTTGTTGTAGATCTGCTGTGAGGTCCATGTTTCGCAAGCATATAGGAAGATGGAGATGACAAGGGAGCGCAGCAGCCTTACCTTGGAATGTAGACTGATTGTCTTGTCTTTCCAAATGGGCTTCAACCTTGCCAGGGCAGCAGTTGTTTGTGCAATCCTGGAGAGAACTTCCTCTCGGGACCCATTGTCTGATACAATGGCTCCTAAATATTTGAAGCTAAGCACCGTATTGAGGGATTGGCCTTGGACTTTGATGTCCGTGTTGATGCCATTGGTGTTGTTGGTCATCATTTTGGTCTTCTCTGCACTTATTTCCATTCCATAGGCTCTGGAGGTGGTGTCAAGCCTCTGTACCAGCTGTTCAAGTTCTTGTTCCTCTCCAGCCAATCTATCAATGTCATCCGCAAAACAAAGGTTGGAGATTGCTCTACCCCCTAAGCTGACTGTGCCTTAGTGATCTGCAATGGCATCTGACATGATGCGCTCTAGGAAGAGGTTGAAGAGTGTTGGAGAGAGTAGGCATCCGTGACGCACACCGATTGTTGTTCTGAACCAGTTTCCGATGGCGCTGTTATGGAGGACTGCACTGGTAGCCTTGTCATACAGGCTTTTGATGACTTCAATAACTTTAGGGCTGATGTTGTACACTCTCAAGGTTGCCCACAGAGCTGCATGCCAGACTCGATCAAACGCTGATGTATAGCGATGGTCAATTCATTATTTCTGGTCCATGTCATGTCGTAAGTCTGCCATGATTCAAGTTTTCTCGTAACAGACGCCTCTTTAGATTCAGGAGCTCTGTTGGTGCTTTGAGCCCACTCTGTGGGGAACTATCCTATCCTATCCTATCCCGTAACTCGAAGGTGGTTGGGGCACCACAGATGATTGTTTAACCAGCATACTCCATCTTTCTCTGTTCTCAGCAACCATCATGGCTTCGCTCAGTGTCAAGCCAGTCCATTTTCGAATGTTGTCCTCCTACCTCTTTTTGTCTCCCTCTTCTTCTGCCCCTTGCACCGTGCCTTGCAGAAGGGTCTTTGCAAGGCCTGATGCTCTGGTGACGTGGCCATACCATAGGAGTTTGGGTAACTGCGCTATTTAAATACCTTTTTTTCATTACTATTATTATGGTGTACAGGCTGCAGGCCTCAGTAATGAAGATGTGTCTTGACTTGTCAAGTCAGGAACTCTTCGCTGTTTCAGGAAAACAATGACTCTGGAGAAGATAACTCTGCAAGTCGCGTTGTCATGGTGACTGGTTCCAACATGGGAGGTAAATCTACTCTGATGCGGCAGACAGGACTGATCGTCATTCTTGCTCAGTTGGTAAGGTTTGTGTGTGTGTGTGTGTGTGTGTGTGTGTGTGTCTTGATTTTACTTCAGCAAAGTTATTTACCTGCAGTGTTTTTTAATAGACCGTAACTAAAAACTGTTAAAATAAACAACATAAGACCATTTGTAGTTTGGTTAAACGTGAAAGAATCGTTGACATTAGAATGAGTAAAGTATGGCAGCCAAAACGTTGGCTAGTGTGGTCAGTATACAGTTTAGGTCTCCTGAGAGGACTTTCATTAGCATTTGACTATTGGGCGTCTGCTTTCAGCTCTCTTGTTACTTAAATAGTTTTTCAAAGAAATGTTCCAGTCACTGTCTGTGATCCACAGGGCTGCTACGTGCCAGCTGAACAATGCAGGTTGACGCCAGTGGACAGAATTTTTACACGTCTGGGTGCTAGCGACAGAATTATGTCAGGTACATGGGGTTTCTTCCTATTACATCCACTATGTCTCTTCCTGTAACATCCACCAACCTCCTAACTTATATCGTATGGCTTTCTTGCATCTTGTGTGTGTGTGTCTCTCTCTCTCTTCAGCAATATGCTAGTGTGTTAAGGAACTGACTTTTTAAATTAAAGGTTTTACAGTTTCTCTCTCTCTCTCTCTCTCTCTCTCTCTCTCTCTCTCTTCTCTCTCTCTCTCTTTCTCTCTCTCTCTCTCTCTCTCTCTCTCTCTCTCTCTCTCTCTCTCTCTCTCTCTCTCTCTCTCTCTCTCTCTCTCTCTCTCTCTCTCTCTCTCTCTCTGAGCATCTGTCACTTATTCATTCTCTTGGATTTTTGTTTGTAATAGTATTTTTGTAGCCACTGTCTTCACAAACAAAGATTTTATTTTGCAATTTACCCCTTACCAGTCCCAGTCTCATTCGCTGCCTGACAATTCATCAACCCAGGAACAGTTATACTTAGAGAGTTTACTCCCTTGTATTGTGTACAAGGAAGAACTGACTAGTTTTACAGACCAAGTCAGTTCTGACTATATTTTGTAAGGCTGGATTTCCTCAACAATCTTCTCCCCACTGTTTTTGGAACTTGCCTTGAGCACAGTCAGTGGTGATTGCGCTATGCAAATCACCTTCATCATCATCATTATCATCATCATTATCATCATCAAGATCATCAGCATCATTATTATCATCATCATCGTCATCAATATTATCATCATAAAAACTAACAAGTTTGTTTCGGTGGTTACAGGAGAAAGCACGTTCTTTGTGGAGCTGAGCGAGACGTCGTCTATTTTGCAGCACTCCACAGAACATTCCTTGGTGCTTATGGATGAGTTAGGTAAGGATATTTGGTGCTGTGTTGTGGTGTGGGACCATTTTTAACTTTAAATTGTTTTGATCGTATTTATGGTGATCACGTGCATGTGAGGTCATAAGTGAATGGCTTGATACAGATTTTAATAAAAATCGAAATACTGCCTCGGACCTCAACTTGGGTGTTGCTGTTTGTTTTGTTCAGCTCATGCATGTACATCTATATGAGAGAAAGAACTTATAAACTTGGGGTTTGTGGGTATTAAGGTTTTATATTGTTATTCAGTGACTTTTTGTGTATAGGTAAATGCTTTGGCTCGGAAGAGTCCGCTGGACCTAAAGCAATAATAATGTAATGTAATAGGTAAATGCTGTTTTTTTTTTGTCTGCTGATGATGGATTATAACAGGCTTTTCAGTGCTACGACTTTTTCTGTTCTGAATAACTGTTGATAAATTGCAACACAACTTTTCAATTCTGTAACTTTGTTTGGTGAAGGTCGTGGAACAGCGACGTATGATGGAACAGCCATTGCGTATTCCGTGGTGCAGGAGTTGTCCAAGGTCCTGAAGTGCCGGTCTCTCTTCTCCACTCATTACCACTCTCTGGTGGACCAGTTCGCACACGACGCCAACGTCAGAACTGGACACATGGTCAGTGGTTTTACCTTGCATGCAGCAACCTCAGTCTTATATATTCCACAGTTTGTATTTACATGGAAAGTCATGGAATTTCACAATTGGTTTTCCAGGCCTGGAAAGTCATGGGAATCCCAGTGAAGTCATGAAAAGTCATGGAAATCCCAGTGAAGTCATGGAAAGTCATGGACATTTTTATAACGTGGGAAATGGTTTTTTGTTTTTTTTAATAGTTTGTCTTCTGGACCCTGACCAAATCAAATGCTGTGGAAAAAGTCGGCCAAGGAGATAAAAGATCTTGAAATTCAAAATAACTTTGATGCCAAATTCAAAGAAACTAACATCTAAAACTAAAAGCCAAAAATAAAATGAATGGCCTTGAGGTATTTGTTAAATAATGTTTGTGTATGAGTGGCTCACCAGTCCTGAAAAACTATAATTTGAGTATAGAGAAGTCATGGAAATCTGTACTCATAAATATGTATGAACCCTAATACTCACTCGCAATGTTATTATTTGATATTGAATTTACAGAGCATTTCTTGTTGTTATGTAGCACTGTGTGTTGGTTATTTAGCCTTCATACTTGTGGGTTATTTTAGGCTTGCATGGTGGAGAATGAGGAAGATGGAGACCCCTCCCAGGAGACCATCACTTTTCTGTACAAATTCACACACGGGGCTTGTCCAAAGAGTTACGGCTTCAACGCTGCCAGACTGGCCAGCATTCCTGAAGAGGTGAGTTAGGCTTGATGATAGTGTTTTTCCTGTGATGAGAGACTGATGTTGCGTTGATCAGTGTTTTTCCTGTGATGAGAGACTGATGTTGCATTGATCAGTGTTTTTCCTGTGATGAGAGACTGATGTTGCGTTAGATCAGTGTTTTTCCTGTGATGAGAGACTGATGTTGCGTTGATCAGTGGTTTTTCATGGGATGAAAGACTGATGTTGCGTTGATCAGTGTTTTTCCTGTGATGAGAGACTGATGTTGCGTTGATAAGTGTTTTTTCTGTGATGAGAGACTGATGTTGCGTTGATCAGTGTTTTTCATGGGATGAAAGACTGATGTTGCGTTGATCAGTGTTTTTCCTGTGATGAGAGACTGATGTTGCGTTGATAAGTGTTTTTCCTGTGATGAGAGACTGATGTTGCGTTGATCAGTGTTTTTTCTGTGATGAGAGACTGATGTTGCGTTGATCAGTGTTTTTCATGGGATGAAAGACTGATGTTGCGTTGATCAGTGTTGTTCATGTGATGAGAGACTGATGTTGCGTTGATCAGTGTTTTTCCTGTGATGAGAGACTGATGTTGCATTGATCAGTGTTTTTCCTGTGATGAGAGACTGATGTTGCATTGATCAGTGTTTTTCCTGTGATGAAAGACTAACGTTGCGTTGATCAAGTACTACCAAACAAGCCAAATGACGCCCATTTCTAGTTATTCATAGTGCTCCCAAACTCCCCTATCATACTGATACTTGATACCATGACCTTTGTTCTAATAGACTGGTATCATCCTTTTGCCCTCATATACTGATACCATCTTCATACACTCATATACTGGCACCGTCCTCATGCCATCATATACTTCAGAGCTGATTCTAGGGCGCGGGATGCGCGGGATCACGCACAAAAAGTTTTTTTCCCGCAAAGAAATTCGATGAACGCGTTCGCGATCCCGCGGAATTTGGAAATATTCCGCTACATGTCTTGATCGAAGCGGGCTTTACTGTGACGTTTCTGTCATCTGCTAGGGCGTAGCGGAAACTGGAGTTAAACGGAAGTTGCTCTCTTGTATATGCGATGTGTCTCAAATTTTCATTGGCCGATGCTATCCCTTTCTTCTGAGTGTGGCATCGATGAACCTGACCGGTTGGAATCAGAATCAGAATGGCTTCGAAACAGCGCACGCTTTTCGACTTCGAATTCAGTGGAGGAACTGTGAAGAAAAGGAAAGAGACTGAAAATGTGCCAGAGACGTCTGTGCCTGCTAGTACAAAGACGAAGGAACACAAGTTTCAAGAACAATGGCGGAAGAAATGGCCATGGCTGGAAACAAGCGAGTCAGGCGCTATGTTGTGCTCTGTGTATATGCCGAGAAGACGCCCCCACTGTTTTGGTCAGAGGGGGGCCTAATCCCCCCCTTTTTTTCAAGGAAGTGGGGCCTGCACCCACTTCTTCAAAATCCTAGAATCAGCATTGTACTTAATCATTGTCAAAGATGGACAGTGAGGTAGTAAACGGTCACACACACACAAATAAGTCTTACCAGTTGTGTGATTCCCCACAATTCTATTTAGGGGCACAAAAAGGAGTTAAACTGATACTGTCACGTTGTATATGAAAGAGCCTGAATAATAAATACGATCATTTATATTGATCCATTTTAGATCCACAGAAACATTGTCAGTGAATGACATCAATTGACAAGGTGTTTAGGATTTGTGCTAGAGTTTGGGTGAGGGTCAGTGTTACCAAACTCTAAACCTAATCTAAACAAAATACATTCTTTCTATGATTTAATGGCAAACTCTTTGGCATCCAAGATTATCGTTTAAATGCTGCTTTTATCAGGGCAATTGGTACCATTACCTCTTATCCTTGTCATTGTCATTTTGTGATGTTGCAGATTATTCGAAATGCAGTTACAAAGGCCAAAGAGTTTGAAAGCGGTTTGGAAAGCTTGCACCTTTTTGGGTAAGTGTTTTCTTTGATTGTGTGTAGTTCTCTCTCTCTCTCTCTGTTGGGTTTGTGTGTGCATGCAGCCGTGTTTGTGTGAGTTTGAATAAATTGTTGGGTGTTAACATGCGTGTATGCTTGTCATTTTTGACGGAGCTTGAAGTTCGATAGAAATAATTATCATAATCTGGAATCCGTGCAGTAAGCTAGAGCTGTGAAGATAAATTAAAAACTGGTGCAGTTGCAGACAATACGTTGTTTTAGTGATGTGCCAAACGTCATTATGGTTATTGTTTTAGTGTTGGTCTTTATTTATGTTTGAACTTTTATCTAAATAAATTATTATTGTGTTGCTTGCCTGTGACAGTGGATTTTGTTTGCTTTCTATAATATCATGTACAGCAGTACCTGAGAATAGCTTACATTCTTGGGGAAGCTCAAGAGTGTCCCTTATTTGCAGGTGGGCCTTATGTATGCAGGCGGGCCTTATGTATGCAGGCGGGCCTTATATAATATATTGTGTGTGTGTGTGTGTGTAAAGAAAGAACATTAATTTTATTATGCAGCTACATGTAATAATATAAAAAATAGGGGAAATTGTGTAACTTTACAGGATTGCTGTGAATTGAAACAAAGGTGAATAAGTATTAATAATAATATGTGCTCTGTGATACCCTTTGACAGCAAGGCATGCAACTGCTTGGCTCGCTCAGATATGACGTGTATGTGGGAGAGGGTTGGAATAGTGTTTACGATGAGTGTATGTGGGAGAGGGTTGGAATAGTGTTTACGATGAGTGTATGTGGGAGAGGGTTGGAATAGTGTTTACGATGAGTGTATGTGGGAGAGGGTTGGAATAGTGTTTACGATGAGTGTATGTGGGAGAGGGTTGGAATAGTGTTTACGATGAGTGTATGTGGGAGAGGGTTGGAATAGTGTTTACGATGAGTGTATGTGGGAGAGGGTTGGAATAGTGTTTACGATGAGTGTGATGTGTATGTGGGAGAGGGTTGGAATAGTGTTTACGATGAGTGTATGTGTGAGAGGGTTGGAATAGTGTTTACGATGAGTGTGATGTGTATGTGGGAGAGGGTTGGAATAGTGTTTACAATGAGTGTATGTGGGAGAGGGTTGGAATAGTGTTTACGATGAGTGTATGTGGGAGAGGGTTGGAATAGTGTTTACAATGAGTGTATGTGGGAGAGGGTTGGAATAGTGTTTACGATGAGTGTGATGTGTATGTGGGAGAGGGTTGGAATAGTGTTTACGATGAGTGTGATGTGTATGTGGGAGAGGGTTGGAATAGTGTTTACGATGAGTGTGATGTGTATGTGGGAGAGGGTTGGAATAGTGTTTACAATGAGTGTATGTGGGAGAGGGTTGGAATAGTGTTTACGATGAGTGTGATGTGTATGTGGGAGAGGGTTGGAATAGTGTTTACGATGAGTGTATGTGGGAGAGGGTTGGAATAGTGTTTACGATGATGTGGATGAAAGCGGATTATTGTGCATTCTTCATGTCTATGAATTTAACATGTGATTCTGGACCTGCTGTCATTGCTTTTGGGGTAATACAGTCGTGTTGTGTCGTGTCGTGTCGTGTTGTGTACTGTACTGTACACTAGTACAGCAATGCTGCTATGGTATGTTAGAAAGGTGTATGCACTGGCACAAAAACTAAGATTACTTTGAAGAAATGAAGTTATTAACCTCCTAATTGTATTAGTATTTGGACTTGAAGATTTGCTGACGGACTGTTATCAGCGCATCAAGAGTTTTGACCCTGGAGCTTGTACACTGTTTCACCTTCAACGGGGACTCCTTACTTTTAGCTACAAGGTCAGACTTTATTTATTATTATTGTTAATTTTGGGGAATGTTTATATATATATTTGTTGTACTTTTGTTTTTCTAAAGGAAACTATGGAGACAGTGCTCGGCTGACAGAGTGAAGGACGTGCTGGAAGAACTTCGAGACAGCTCATTCTTGTAACCATTGGAAGAAGAACAAATCGCTCATAATCACATCATTAGCCAAACTTTATTTATCAGATCAGATTTTTTTTAAAAATTGGAAGTCTTGTTATTAATAAAATGATTTTAGACTTTCATTTATTCATTTATATGCATTTTTATGAATTTAGTCCAAAGATATGATGAAATCAGAAGTCTGATGATGGTAGGGTATGTCACACATATCTTAATTTACCCTGGCAAATTCACTAAGGTGAACAGTGAAAAAGAAAAGTTGACATCTATCATTTAGTTTTATTTAGTGTTTTTTGCGTCATCTGTCTGTGCACTGAGCATTCAGTTTGGTTAGTGATGAAAGTTATTTTGAGAAATGCGATGACTAGTTTGGAATTGACAATAAGGTACTTTGTTACTGTGGAGTTTTATCAGATTTTGTCCAGGAACTTAAAACAACAAATCTGGACTATGTATAATTTTTTTTTAATGTTATCCATTTATTCATTTTTAGCTTTCTAGTAGCGATCTTTCATTCGTTAATGTATTTTGCGATGAACTCTGTTTTTAAAAAAAAGAATTTGCTGAAAGGGATGATGATATATTAGATTTTTGAAGGAATTAGTTGATGGTGCTTGTTTAAGATTAGAAGAAAGATTATTCCAGTGATTAGCAACATGGCTACTGTAAAAATTCTTCCGTAAGTTATTTTAACTATTTTTGAAAAAAATGTTACCATCTGCATTTCACGTTTTACCGCTAGGTGCAATCTCAAACAATGTACTCCATTCCAAATCAACAGGTCCGTTAAATATTTTATAGGTTTCATTGATCTCACCATGAGTTCTCCTTCCCATAAAAAAAATGCATGTTTAGATGTTTCAAGCGTTCACCATATGTCATATCTATACATTCAAATAACAATTCAGTAGCTCTACGTTGAACTTTTTCGATGGCTATAGACTGGTGCTTAAAATGAGGGCACCATATTAAGTTACCATATTCTACATGTGGTCTAAAGCTTTGTAAAGCTTAATAAAGATGTCCTGATGCAAGTAAGTGAAAGTCCTTTTAATCATTCCAACCATCTGGTTCCATTCATGGACTGGCTTGACACTGAGCAAAGCCATGAGGATTGCTGAGGACAGAGAAAGATGGAGTATGCTAGTTAAACGATCATCTGTGGTGCCCCAACGACCTTCGAGTTATAGGATAGGATGGGAACCATGTTGTTGGCTTTGTTGATAGAATTTTGCATATGTATATAAAAATGTATAGTACAGACCTGCCTACTCTCCCGCTTTTGGCGGGAGACTCACGCTTTTGACGGTCTGGCTAATCTTAAGTTGTAACAGTGACAAATAAATATTCTTTACAAATGTGTACAAAAAACTTGTGTTCTTGCTTTTTGATCCCCTGTCTCCCGCTTTTACTCTGAGGGGGGTAGGCAGGTCTGATAGTACTGTGGACAGCCACACCAAGGTCTTTTTTTTTTGCACCACACTTGTCTTTATACCACTGACAACGCTGCCCATTCTCATGGTGTATTTTCTACCAGGATTATTGCTGCCCACATGCATTACATTGCAGTTGTCCACATTAAAATACAGATTCCATTGTTCCGTATACCTTTGCAGCCTGTTTAAATCCTCTTGAAGACTCTTACTGGTTTGGGCTAGGTCATATATCTTGGTATCATCTGCGAACATTTTGCATGAAGACTGAACACAATTGGGCAAGTCGTTTATGAATAGCGTCAAAAGTATTGGTCCTAAAATGCTCCCCTGAGGATTGCCACTCAACACCTTAGCCTCAGTAGATAAGGTTTCACCAACTCTTACCTGCTTTCTACCTGTAACAAAATCATTTAGCCATTCCAAGATGTTACATGTTACTCCATAAGCCTTCATTTTTTTTGTAAAAGTCTCTGATGAGGAACACTGTCAAACGCTTTCCAAAAATCAAGGTAGACAATATCCTCTGGGTCATTGTCGTCGAGTAGAACAGTGAAATCTTCAGTTACCTCTATGAGTTGAGACATGCATGATCTGCTACTGCGAAAACCATGCTGGCATTTTGTATACAGATGGTTATCATTGAAATGCGACATAATTACATCTCTTACTAGCGACTCCATTACTTTGCATACAATGCAAGTCAAGCTCACAGGGTGATAATAGTTATCTTGTTCTGATGTATTTCCTTTTATAAAGATTGCTGTCACATCAGCTCTTTAAGCTTTTCCAGTCATGGTATTACACCTGTTTCAATAAGAGGCATAATTTGTCCCCAGTATTAGTTGTGATTGGGTCTCTGTATGAATTCAGATTGTTATAGTCTTATGACTTTGATTTGGTTTGTGTATGAGATGAATTGTATTCATGTATTGTATATGTTTGTTGTTTGGAGATACTAAAAAAAAAATTTAAAGAAAAAAACAACCTTGACAGGAGCCATTCAACTTCATCCAACCACTCATCCATTATGTCGTCTGTTTGTTCATCTATATATGCTATGATTGATGTATTCATTGATTGATTGAATGTGTTTGTTCATCTATATATGCTATGATTGATGTATTCATTGATTGATAGAATGTGTTTGTTTATCTATATATGCTATGATTGATGTATTCAGTGGTTGATTGAATGTGTTTGTTCATCTATATATGCTATGATTGATGTATTCAGTGGTTGATTGAATGTGTTTGCAGATTTAACAGTGACTGTACAGAATGGGTCACTCTTACCGCCTTTCTTTCCTATCAGTGTAAAAGGTTTACATGGAAGCATTAACTCCAGCATGGTTCAGTGTTCCCGATTACGCACAGTAGTGCGTCAATTATGCACAAAATATGAAAAATTATGCAGAAAAATTTCCATGTGGACGCACACATGGAAAATTTTCTGCGTCATTTTTCATATTTTATGTGTAATTGTGGACGCGCACATTTTTTTCGAATCGCTGAAGTCAAAATTACGACCAACGAGTGGCGAACTAATTCACGGCATAATCAGAATAAGAACCCAACTGAGACTGCCATTGCAGACGATTAAAGATTGTGTCGTAGTTGTCGTCCTTAAAAATCGCATGCGCGCGCATTGTAAACTTCCTCCAAGCAGTCCGTTCACTGAACAGAAGAAATCTTTGTGAATCCATTCTTTGATTATATCATACACGATCATGTCACTTCTGACTTGGTTGACTGGGCCCAAAACCCGTTCATCCACAGCAACGTCAAGTACAGATCCTGTCATTATGGAAAATACGGAACTCCAAAGCAAGGATAAACAAATAAATGATGAAACTCAAACTGAAGTAAAGCGTCCAAAGAAACAAGTTTTAATTTTTTGGTTTTATATGATTATGATAACTAATGTGACGCTTTAACAGAGTACAAAAACAAAAAAAATGTGAGGCTTGGACTTGTTTTTACATTTCTTTTTCCGATTTGGGAACTCTCAAAATTTGCACAACGACTCTTAAAATTTTATACCTGGGAGTCCCAAGGACTCTCATTTTTTGTGCGTGGAGGGAACACTGTGGTTACATGACATTTGTACATGAAACTTGGTAAAAGTACATACGCAATTTCATTTTTGTCCCCAAAATTATTACTTTTGATAATGTTTAGCCATTTTCGTGTAAATATTTTTGACAGCTTCTCACATTTCATCATATTTTGTTCACAATTTGTTTACAAGATTTTTTAAAATTATTTTGTGTTGAGGCTACTGTTTGACATTGTTATCATAGACATGTATGGATTTCCTTTGTGGAAATATTGATTTGGTTAACAAAGAGGGACAGTGACAAATAATGCTGATTAACCTGCACTTGTCTGAGCCAGTACTTGAACGATATTGTTATAAATGTATGTCTGATTTGGATGCTGTTTAGATCTATTTGTTGCAAATGTTATTTTTGTTATATATTGTGAAAACTAGGAAGAGTAGTGTGTGGAAGTGCATACTTTGAGTTTCAACTATAGTGAGAATGTGAAAGTATTTCATTTCTTTAATATATATATATATATATATATATATATATATATATATATATATAGGCTTATAAAATGTTCCTACATAACCGGTTAACAGGTTTCCCTATGGTTATCTGATGACCCGGCCTTTGGATCCGGGAACCCGGCTCGGTTCCCGGATCCAAGGCGGCTCCCAAAAAAGGATCTGGGAACGGCGGGTAGGGTAAGGCAGTGCCTCGACGGGTAGGGTAAGGCAGTGCTACACATAGTCCGCTCGAAACGGGTTAGGGTTAGGGCTAGCGGTCTGTCTACAAGTGATTAAATTACATGGAATTATAGAGGGTGTTCCCATAAGCAAGGGCGTTTATCTATAGATATATATATATATATACATGCGAGTTTAGAATATGCTCAAAGAATGTTTTCATGTACTAACGTTGTGTAGAAATTACCAAAATAAATATGTGAAAATTGCTTTGCTGTATTGATGGTTATTTTACTATCTGGTTCTGAATCATTGTGTTGTTTGTTTTCTTTCTCTCCCACTCTATGTGACACACAGTTTTCTTCTCAAACAGGGAAAAACCCACCTTGGGGTTCTGGCTGTGATAAGTTATTTTCATTTCCTCATTTTTTAACTGCGTGCTCAGCTTTTTAGAGAAATCAAGTGTAGAATGATGTTTGGATGTTTAAGAAAGACTGCATTGTTTATTCAAGATTTAATTAGTCATGTCATGTTTTAATGGACTATTTTGCGGTCCTGATTCCGCTTTTTATACTCCTCTCTGGATTAAGTAAACCCTTTAAACAATGATTAACTCTCTCCTCTCTCACTCCCAACCCTCCCCCCCCCCCCTCCCTCCTTCCCGCGGGGGTGCCGGGGGTTTCAGTATAAATAGTATCCCCGCTTTCTGGAAATTTAGTGCTTTAAATTCCCACTGTCGCTGTCTTTCTCATTTGTTCTTTCGCATTCTTACTCTGTTCTATCAATCAACTATACTAACTTCTTCTTTTCTAGATAAGTCACCTACCTTTTTTCTTGAAAACTCTTCCAGGACAAAACTCCTTATTTGTGTGTGAGGTCTGTTGAATCAGCTTGGGAATATTGGACGCTTTCTGCCAGGTGGTCACTGGGGCTTCCTATGATGTTATTATTTGGCAATGTAGGCATTGTATATGTATGTATTTTGTTGATATTTTATAATGAGGTTTGTATTCTATTTTGTTTTTGTAAACATTACATTACATTACATTATTATTGCTTTAGGTCCAGCGGACTCTTCCGAGCCAAATCAGGACCGGACAACCCCTGATCCGCATGAAAGATCTGCTGAAACAACCCTAGTGGTAACACTGAAAGCTCTCCACCAGCCAGTCACTTTACAATAAAGACATCCCACGCTGAGGCTGCACTCTAATTTATCAAACCCCCGTTTACAAAAACAAAATAGAATACAAACGTCATTATAAATTATCAACAAAACACATACAAATGCCTACATTGCTAAATAATAACATCATAGGAAGCCCTAGTGACCACCTGGCAGAAAGCGTCCAATATTCCCAAGCTGATCCAACAAACCTCACACACAAATAAGGAGTCTTGTCCCAGAAGAGTTTTCAAGAAAAAAAGGTGTGGGACTGGTCTAGCGAAGAAGAAGATAGTATAGCAGATTGATAGAACAGAGCAGGAATGAGAAAGAGCAAATGAGAAAGACAGCGACAGTGGGAATTTAAAGCACTACATTTCCAGAAAGTGGGTATACGATTTATACTGAAACCCCCGGCACCCCAAAGTGGGTGTTTTTTTATAAATTAGAGTATAGCCTCAGCGTCCCCTGCGTGGGATGTCTTTATTGTAAAGTGACCGGCTGGTGGAGTGCCTTCAGTGTTACCACTAGGGTTGTTTCGGCAGATCTTTCATGCGGATCAGGGGTGAGTCCTCTTTCAGCGAAGTTGTGGTCTTGATTTTTTGGTCCTGATTCGGCTTTTTGCAGTACACTGGACCCTGAAAGCAATGAATAACTCCCTCCCTCCCTCCCTCCCTCCCTCCCTTCCCCCTCACTTCCCTACCTCCACACCCTTCTCTGTCTGTGTTTTTCAGCAGCGTCATTCTTCCTCTTCGGTATAGGAAGCCAACCAGTCTGACATAACAATTTTATAGTGGGGTCTGCATCTGCTGAACCGGATAGGAAAAGGAAAATTGTATTGGTCAGCAAGTAAATTGATAGGATGTTAATGATAGATTGTCATATATACTTCAGGATCTAGTCTGGATTTGGAGTGCGGGGATTGTGGGAGTTCAATGCCAGAGAGCCGACATTCCTATTTTCCTATTCTATTCCGTAACTCGGAGGTCGTAGGGACACCACAGATGATCGTTTAACCAGCGTACTCCATCTTTCTCTGTCCTCAGCAACCCTCATGGCTTCGCTCAGTGTCAAACCAGTCCATTCTCTAAAGTTGTCCTCCCATCTCTTTTTCGGTCTCCCTCTTCTTCTACCTCCTTGCACTGTGCAGGATGGTCTTTGCAAGGCCTGATGATCTGGTGACGTGGCCATACCATAGGAGTTTCCGTTTCTTCACCACTGTGAGCAGGTCATCGTGTTTTCCAATGGCTTGTGTGATGGTCTATTGGACTTCGTCGTTGGTAATGTGTTGGGTATAGGAAATGCACAGAAGTCTTCTGTAGCACCCCATCTCCATGCTGTGTATTCTTCGTTGTAGATCTGCTGTGAGGGTCCATGTTACGCAAGCGAATAGGAAGATGGAGATGACAAGGAAGCGCAGCAGTCTTACCTTGGAATGTAGACTGATGGTCCTGTCTTTCCAAATGGGCTTCAACCTTGTCAGGGCAGCAGTTGTTTGTGCGATCCTGGAGAGGACTTCCTGTCAAGACCCATTGTCTGATACAATTGCTCCTAAGTATTTGAAGCTATGCATTGTGTTGAGGGATTGGCCTTGGACTTTGATTTCCGTGTTGATGCCATTGGTGTTGTTGGTCATCATTTTTGGTCTTCTCTGCACTTATTTCCATTCCATAGGCTCTGGAGGTGGTGTCAAGCCTCTGTACCAGCTGTTCAAGTTCTTGTTCCTCTCCAGCCAATCCATCAATGTCACTCGCAAAACGAAGGTTGGAGATTGCTCTACCGCCTGTGCTGACTGTGCCTCCGTGATCTGCAAGGGCATCTGACATGATGCGCTCTATGAAGATGTTGACGAATGTTGGAGAGAGTAGGCATCCTTGACGCACACCGATTGTTGTTCTGAACCAGTTTCCGATGGCACTGTTATGGAGGACTGCACTGGTAGCCTTGTCATACAGGCTTCTTTTTTTTTTTAAACAACTTTATTATTACCAAGGTGAAATTCGGGCACTTTCTTTTTTCGAAAGTACGGCAGCCCCAAGTGAAGCGCTTTACCCAAGGTACATGCTGGGCGTGTTCTTGTCACCGACACTCACTCGTCTCTAGGACATGAGCGTCAGAATCTTTAAAGTCCGTTATGATGGAATGCATGCGACACAGACTAGACCTCGGTTTATACTCTCATCCGAAGGAGTAGGAAACGGGAGTAAAGTGTCTTTCCCAAGGACGCAACACAATGTCCCTGGCAGGGATCAAACTCGGGACCTTCAGATCCGCAAGCCAGCGCTCTAACCACTCGGCCACCGCGCCTCCCTTTTGATGACTTCATTAATTTTAGGGTGATGTTGTATACTCTCATGGTGGGTTCGGGCACTGAATAGAATAGAATAGAGAGCCGTCGTTGATTCTAATTATACAGAATCGAAATACTAAATACACATTGAATTTATTTAAACCCAATCTGCCATGTTTGAGTCTTTCAGCTGATGAGACTTGAGGGTGGACAGAAGACCTTGTCATCTAATCTTAGCGACGCTTTTTGAGACGTGGATGAACATTAAAATCCTACCGCCACATCCACCATGGCCATACAACAGACAGGGATAACCATTTCACAAAAGAGTGGATGGAGAGCTAAATCAACACTGAACCACCAGAGCAATCAAACTGCTAAGATGGACAGTGAACAATGGCCACTACCATCTTTCCCATCACGGGATTAGAACTTGGGTCATCAGGGTGCCCGGCGAACGCTCTACCGCTGAGCCACGGGGGGTGGGGGAGAGGGTAGACGAAGCCTACTTAGAGGTTTAAAGGTTGTGGCACACGTATCAACGATCTCGTTGAAAGCCTCCCACCAGCCAAACAAGGGTTGAACTCGGGCAATGGTGATAGTCTAGGACACCTCTGTGCATCAGGTCTCGCAGCTTCTTGGCCTACAACACCCTGAAACTGTTTTCCACAGCCAAGAGTTCGAGATTTCTGACACTCAGTGTGGCCTAGGATTCCATGCTTCAACCTCGGGCTTCCTAACGGGCGGTGTAGGGCTCCTCTTGCATAACCCTTTTACAATACCCTTCCCCCCCCCTACATCCCCCCTTTCCTCTCCCGACTTCACTTCACACCAACCTTTCTCACCCCCTTCCCCCCATCTCTCCCCCACCTCCGCAATCTCAACCTAACAGCAAGCGCTTTCAGTATCTGATGAAAGACATATAGGTTGTATGAAAAATGAAATTGATGTAAAGACTTGAAAATCCCAGTTTACTCAATCCGTGTATGCACAAGCCACCACCAACCACTCGGGTACCCAATGCAGAGGGAGTGCCAGAGATGTATCCAGCATGGACTGTGTTGGCGCATGCCTCACCACAAGCAGACTCCCAGATTGCTATTGATAACCATGCTGACCATTGTTTACATTCTCTCCCTCTCTCCACCCCCCCCCCCCCCCCCCCCCATCCCCCCTCTCCACCCCACCCCACCTCCCTCTCCCCAATAGAACAAATCTGTTGAAATCTCTTTTCTTTTATTTTTTTTTTTTTTTTTGATAAATTAGGTATTGACGCCCGAAAACATTACTGCCATATCTCATTATTTACGTATTCTGTCCAGGAGGCGGAATGATGATCAGCCAGACCTAGCTTTGCTGCATTCTGCAATGCAGTGCAACAATTATGGTGGAAATAATTGTATTTGTAACTGTTTCTCGTGATTTCTCGTCTCGTCTCGTCTCGTCTGTTCTCATCTCATCTCGTCGCTTCTCGTCTCGTCTTGTCTTACATTCGAATGTACATTTGTCGTGATTTGAGATAATAAAGTATTCTCCTCTTCTCTTCTCTTCCTTGTTGTTTGTACACATGTTGTGTTTTGTTGTTGTTTTTTGTTTGTTTGTTGTTGTTGTTTTAAAGACTGTTACAGAAGTTGAAGAAGGGTGGGCCTATCCTGTAAGTCTAATTCATTTGATCGGCGTTAGCACAGCCAGGTTCTGCTTCAAAAGAGTTTGAAGTTAATAAGTCGCGTTGGCTTACGTATAATCCCGTTTTAAGAAAGTTTCTAACTTCGCATGCGACCAGCAAAGAAACGTTCCAGCCG
This sequence comes from Oncomelania hupensis, assembly GCA_036898135.1. Lineage (NCBI taxonomy): Eukaryota > Metazoa > Mollusca > Gastropoda > Littorinimorpha > Pomatiopsidae > Oncomelania > Oncomelania hupensis. The sequence continues at coordinate 6,115,477 of CM072526.1, read as the reverse complement.
CGATGATCCAAAGACCGACTTTTTACCTCGCTGCTGGAGTAACAGATACAGAGGGGGCGTGGGCGGTTGGGGAGCAGGGAGAGGAAGAGGGAGAGACTGGGGAACAGGGAGAGGGAGAGACTGGGGAACAGGGAGAGGAAGAGGGAGAGACTGGGGAGCTGAGAGAGAGAGAGAGTTTGCTTTATTCATTGTAATTCTTTTATTTTAATTGACTTTGGAGAGTAATCGATGCATTTTATCCTCAGGCCCTTTCGCCAACACGAATACGCGTTCTGCACATTCCCGTGACTGTATCGATTGTAACATCGGCCACCACTTGAAAGGGGAGGGGGGGGAGAGATAGGAGTGGAGAGAGATAGGGAGAGAAATAAAGAGGGGGAGAGTGAGAGAAGGGGGGGGGGAGAGAGAGAGAAAAAAATAAAAAGGAAGGGAGAGAGAGCAACATAAATTCCTTTATTGCAGTAATATAACTTTGACTTCTAGCATTTTCTAAACGAGACAGATAAGATAACAATTTTATGTAACAAGGGTTACACTGGCTATGCTTTTTTACATCTTGCTCTTGGAGCTTGTAACAATAACAATTAGTATAAAGCCATAACTGTATAACAATAACGACATAATGTAACAATACAATCAAGATCTGTTAACACATAAACACACGCATGTACACATAGGGGCGCACAACGTATTTAAAACCATTCGTTTCTTTGTGTAGAGTAACCTCCCCGGGGCCGGAGATAAGAGGTCGTGGTTGAGTACAATCTAATGAATGTTGTTAATGTAGAACTCCAATTATGTAACTAAGTTTTAATGTGTTGACAGACAGAGAACACTTGAGAGAGAGAGAGAGAGAGAGAGAGAGAGAGAGAGAGAGAGAGAGAGAGAGAGAGAGAGAGAGGCAGTCAGGCAAGCTAACAGATAAGGTATAAGTTAATTGTAGGGTAATTAATGGAATCCTCTCCAACAATAGGCCTGTATGGTCCCGTTGGCCCTATCTAACTAAATCTCAGTGGGACAGGCAAGGAGTAGACAGAGGGAGAATAGGGGAGGGGGGGAACCAATATCTTTGGAAACATGAAAGACGTTGGAGCAATCATCGTGATGGAAAGAAACGGAGACAGAGAGGGGTGGGGTAGGTGGGAGAAGTACTGTTTATGAATACCAGTGCCTATCACAGAGAGAGAGAGAGAGAGAGAGAGAGAGAGAGAGAGAGAGAGAGAGAGAGAGAGGAGTCTGGCATCTAGCAAGAAGCTACGGCAGCAGCGCACTATCAGTCAACCTCTGTAGCAGAACTTCAGCCCACAAACTCTGGTCGGCAGCGAGCAGAGGAGATGAAAATCACGAACGAGAGAGGGTGAAGAAAAGAAAGGCGAAAAAAGAGCAGAGTAGTGTAGAAGAAGAAGAAGAATAGCACAACGAGAGGGAACCAGAGTGGCAGCGTCTGGAACCATGGGGTAGACAAGCGGCTGTTGCTGGGTCGGACGAAGTGTAGAGTTTGTGTGTGTATGTGTGGGATGAAGTTTTCTGCTGTAGGAGAAAGGTAAGACAGCGAACAACAGAAATGCTACTTTAAAATGAAAAGGTCTCTATATGCGTCAGTGTCCGGGAACATTTAATCTAACGTTTGAATGAATGGATTGTGATATGAGCAGGAGGTTTTGTGTGTGTTGTTGCAATTGTGTCACTTTGGCAAAGATTGTGATGTGACGAGGACGGTTTTTGGTAAATTGCAGTTGCACAGTGTCACTTAGCAATAAAGAATCGGTTTAAACGGCTGCGGACAAGGCAGATATTTGTGAAACCTGGGGGAATGTCCCGCCGCTTGATGTGGACAGCTAAAAGGTTCTGCAATAAAACCGAATAAGGCCAACAAATCTTTCTCAAGACGTCATTCGTACAAGCTAACATGTTTTGCTTGAGTTAGATCCTGTATCGGTCAGCGCCTATAAAATCTACGGCTTGAGTTATACAGACGCGAGGGGCCGGGTAGCTCAGTTGGTAAGAGCGTCTTGCTAGTAACCGAAAGGTCGCTGGTTCGAATCCCGGATTGGTCAACGTGTGATCATATTATTTTCCCCTTTACCAACAACTGGCCCGCTGGTGTCAGTATAAATCGGTCCAATAGTCACCTATATGCGAAAGTGTCGTGTGACTATAATCTACAAACAACAATATAGACGCCTAGAAAACGGCGCTATATAAGACTGTCACGTGGGGTTTATGGGCTCTGCACAATGGAATTATGGACCCTCACGTTTATTCGGTGGGAACTGCTAGTAAGTCACCCTATGAATTACTTTAATAAATTTATTTGTTTAGCTCGTTCTGTGTTAAGGTTGGGGTACAGAAATAGATAGAAAAATGGTAAAAGAGTACTGTCACACTAGCTTTCACACGGCTATGAATCATATGTAGTCCAGCCACTTGATAACAGTTAAAATCACACATTTATTTCTTCTACTCTATACAAGATTCTCTAAGTACTAATCTAACTTAAAAAGTCTCTTTCAATGCTAATAGTTCGATCGCTGATAGTCTAGGCAGCTGTTTTTCTTCCTCGGGCACTTGCTATTATATCTCATGTAGATTTGGACTACTGTGGTCCGTTTTACAGTTTCTGAAGAGTTGGACTACTGTGGTCCTGCTATGATCAGTTTAAGTGCACCTTGGCGTGTTCACTTAACTGCTAGATGGTGCGTGCGAAGTCCTTCTGTGAGGTAGCTTCTGGTCCACCTTTGTCGTTGTGTAGTTGGGTTCCCTTGCCACGCTGTGGGGTCTGACAGGGTGTTTTTTCCGGGTAGCTCTTTCCGTCTTGTGCGGTAGAGGATACTCCGCCAACTTGTTTCTGTGGAGTGGGGTTCACAGGATAGCTCGGGATAGCTCGCCTGCTCGTCTGTAATATAAGATTAAGAGACGAAATTCTGCACAACCCTGAATAATCGGTTTGTGCAGAGCGTCTCACTGAAAGCCAAAGTAGCCCTCAGTGATAGCTCCACATCTCTATACATAAGCGACGAACATTCTGCTACTTCCGGGTTCCACTGGAATCTCAACTCTAAATTCCTATACATACATAAATATCAATCGTGTCTAACTATACACATCCAGAATTAATAATATTATAAACATTCAGTGGTACAGCCACTGGCCTGCAAACATACATATAAGTTAAACAACAGTGGTTCCGTACGGCATGCAACATGGCGGCGCAACCGGTCGTGTTTCGCCTCGTGGTCGGCTCTTTCACGTGGTACGGCAAATTCGGATTAACAATTCACATTTATGCATAGCAAATTCTTCAAACATAATTTCAACAATAATATAAATATATCACGATGAAACAGAAGGGTGTTCATTTACCTGTTTGACAAGTTCAGGCCCGTGTTGACTAAATAGAATTCTGAGATTCTAAGTCCTGCTTCCTGGTCTATGAGTGAAGATAGTTCTCTGCTAGCTAAGGAGATGTTACTTCTTCCTCGTCTCACACACGACTGATTCAAACTGTGTTAGGCTCTGACACAGTCAAACTGGCGCGAACCGCTTTGCCTAAGCTCTCATTGGGTAAAACGGTCCGATTCAAAGCTCAAGTGCTGAGTCACTGCGCAGCGTGGGTCGGGCTCGCGGTGTGTACTTTACTTGCTGGCTGTGTACTATACTAACTCTCTTAATGTTACAATTACTACACAAGGCTAAATAGTCACTGGGCAGGGTAAAACTAGCCAATTCATGACAAAGACCGCTAAAATAAAGATAATTATAAAGGTAGAATTTTTCCAAAATCTATTATTTGCTGAGTGCAGTTTTGGAAGATGTATTTTGATGTGATCAAAAGTAGGTAAGTCTGTTGATTGAATGCTTCAGGATTGGGTACAGCACATTTCTTCTTCTTCGTAATATTGTGGATACCCCGTATTCGAGGAAAATGATTCCACAATTTTGGCGTGCGCAGCCAACGTGCATGCTGGGTGTGTTCTTGTCACCGGCACTCACCCGTCTAGGACATGAGCGTCAGGATCTTTAAAGTCCGTTATGATGAAATGTATGCGACACAGACTAGACATCGGTTTATACTCTCATCCGAAGGAGTAGGAAACGGGAGTAAAGTGTCTTTCCCAAGGACACAACACAATGCCCCGGCCTGGGCTCGAACCCTGGACCTTCAGATCCGCAAGCCAAAGCTCTACCATTAGGCCACCGTGCTTCCCTATAATTTGTAAGACATATTCCCTAAATCAACGAGGCAAGTTGCAAGCGAAATGGAATTAAACAGAAAACTGCGAGCATTCACAATTTGACAATAATGACAAACGAATGGATAATAAGTAAAGTAAAAGAATGCTCATTTGGGCAAAAACAAGACAAGACATTATCTTGTTTTTGTCTTGTTTTGTCTTGTTTTTGTCCAGATTAGCATTCTTGAGTGTGTGTATCCATTTTATTTCTCATTGTTATAAGTTAGACTATAAGCTAAGCTTTATCATATAAATAAAATAATCGAGTCCCCTATACGCACTGTGTCCGGGGACGGTAATCTACTTAATGCGAAAAAAATAAATAAAATAATGTTAATTATGGTTCCAAAGAAGCCTTTTCAAGTTTTGCGTTTAATCGGTGAGATAAAACAAATGTGTTAGATGTTTGAAGTTGATGGCCTGAGTAGCCATTTTGTGTGCCTTGTGTAGCTTTATTATTTTACGTTAAACGGCAGTGCAGCCATTGCCATTAACTTCGGTAACTTTGTGGAACAGTATGTGTTGAAGTCAAACAGTATGTGTTGAAGTCAAGCAAATGATGTTTACAAGATGAGAGAGAGAGAGAGAGAGAGAAAGTGAGAGAGAGAGAGAGAGAGAGAGAGAGAGAGAGAGAGAGAGAGCTCACCCGAGTTTCTAGTTCTTCACCGCTGTTTAACCAACACTGCAATCCCTTGCCAAACAGGATCGTGTTTTTAAGACTGCCTCTCTGTTTTTTGTCGAAGTGTAAGTGCCGCCGCCTGCATTAGGGCATGTGAGTTTCGCAGATCCGCTATACTAGTGCAATTTCCGGAGTCCATCTCGGGTAGGATAATTAGGGTAGGCCTATGTCGCACGAGAGCCTCTTGCGGTGATTAGTGCCTTTCAGATATAGCAACAGGTTCCATGGACAATTTATTTTGCTTTTAAACAACAGCAACAACAATTGGACAGCTGTGCGTCGAAGCATAATATTATAATAATTCTTCTCCTCCTTCTCTTCCTTCTCCTTCCACTTTCCCACCTACACCCTATTTTCAACAAACCGCAGGCCAGCTTAGTGAGGGCGGGACCCATCTGCTCTCCCTCGCTGCTTTTCTTTTCGCCGGTTCTAAACGGATCCATGTCCCCTCTCACAGCGGTTGTGTGTCGTGCGCTTGCTTCATTCTGTGTGTTATTCGGTGCACGGTTGTCTTCCAAGTATAGCCACCCATCCAAGTACTAACCCTGTCGCGCTCCACTTTCATGAGCACTGGGAAACGTTTCTAGTGAGTCGAGCAACAAGTACTAGTGTTCAAAACGCATCTTTCTTTTTTCTGTTATTTTTCTCACGGACAAAAATTAAGTTCGTTCTCTCTCTCTCTCCCTCTCTCTCTCTCTCTCTCTCTCTCTCTCTCTCTCTCTCTCTCTCTCGCTCTCGCCCACGTTTCATGAGACATGGACCCAACATGTGTGCTGTGGAATTTTGGAGGCGACTATTTTCATCCTCGGCACCAGTTAAAAATATCTATGGTGGTGAAAGCTTCTGTTTGCCAAAGGTAAGATGTTGTTTCGAGGTTTTGTTCGAGGGAACCCTTCCCCACCATCACCCTAATCCCCCCACCCCATCCGACGTTTTGTTGGTAAGCTTACTAACATTCATCTTCTCTTATTTTCTCTCTCTCTTCTCTTCTCTTCTCTTCTCTTCTCTTCTCTTCTCTTCTCTTCTCTTCTCTTCTCTTCTCTTCTCTTCTCTTCTCTTTTTTCTTTTCTTTTCATGTTTTTTCTTCTTTTTTTCTTGTCTTCTCTTTTTTTTTCTTTTTTTCTCTTTTTTTGTGTGTGGTAGTTTCTTTTCTTTTCTTCTCATTTCTTCTCTCATTCTCTCCCCAACACTATCCATTTCCCAAACTGATGATTCCAAAAGCGGAATCACTCTTCGTCCGCAAGTAATAAACAGACTAACGTTGCCTAACTATACCCAGCACATCACCAACGACAAAGTCCGACAGACCATCACACAAGCCACTGGACAACACGATGACCTGCTCACAGTGGTGAAGAAACGGAAACTCCTATGGTATGGCCACGTCACCAGATCATCAGGTCTTGCAAAGACCATCCTGCACGGCACAGTGCAAGGAGGTAGAAGAAGAGGGAGACCGAAAAAGAGATGGGAGGACAACATTCGAGAATGGACTGGTTTGACATTGAGCGAAGCCATCAGGGTTGCTGAGGACGGAGAAAAATGGAGTACGCTGGTTAAACGATCACCTGTGGTGCCACTACGACCTCCGAGTTACGGGATAGGATAGGATAGGTTTGTGTTCAATTAAGTTTGGACTTACTATCCTATCCTATGCTATCCTATCCTATCCTATCCTGTAAATCAAAGGTCATTACTACATTGTGCGATTAAAAGTTTAAGGAAAGACCGTCTACATCCAACAAGTTTAAGTTCAAGGTAAATGTTGGTTTATTTAAAGTGTGAAAGGAGAACAATTGATGTTTATATGTCATTCGATCCCAACCCTTGATGATGAGCACCTGTAATGTAAAGATGAAGATTTCCTGCAGCAGCATTCCAAACCCAGGGCCGGACCCAGGGGGGGGGGGGGGATACCTGGGTTCCGGAACCCTCCCTCCAAACTAAAAAAAAAAAAAAAAAAAAAAAAAAAAAAAGGAATTGAAATTTTGTTTAATGCAAAGAGTTTCAATTTTTTTAAACATTGTTTTTAAAACATTGCAGTTTTCAGAATAATCTGTGAGAAATACCTACAGCACCAACAACATCCATATCATGTGTTCATAGACTTCAAGAAGGCGTTTGACAGAGTCTGGCATGCAGCTCTATGGGCAACGATGAAAGTGTACAACATCAGCCCTAAAATTATTGAAGTCATCAAAAGCCTGTATGATAAGGCTACCAGTGCAGTCCTCCATAACAGCGTCATCGGGAACTGGTTCAGAACAACAATCGGTGTGCGTCAAGGATGCCTACTCTCTCCAACATCTTCCTAGAGCGCCCCATGTCAGATGCCCTTGCAGATCACGAAGGCACAGTCAGCATAGGGGGTAGAGCAATCTCCAATCTTCGTTTTGCTGATGACATTGATGGATTGGCTGGAGAGGAACAAGAACTTGAATAGTTGGTACAGAGGCTTGACACCACCTCCAGAGCTTATGGAATGGAAATAAGTGCAGAGAAGACAAAAATGATGACCAACAACACCAATGGCATCAACACGGACATCAAAGTCCAAGGCCAATCCCTCAACACAATGCATAGCTTCAAATATTTAGGAGCCATTGTATCAGACAATGGGTCCCGACAGGAAGGAACTGCTGCCCTGACTAGGTTGAAGCCCATTTGGAAAGACAGGAACATCAGTCTACATTCCAAAGTATGACTGCTGCGCTCCCTTGTCACCTCCATCTTCCTATATGCTTACGAAGCATGGACCCTCACAGCAGATCTACAATGAAGAATACAAAGCATGGAGATGAGGTGCTACATAAGACTTCTGGGCATTTCCTATACCCAACACATCACCAATGACGAAGTCCGACAGACCATCACACAAGCCATTGGACAACACGATGACCTGCTCACAGTGGTGAAGAAACGGAAACTCCGATGGTATGGCCACGTCACCAGATCATCAGGCCTTGCAAAGACCATTCTGCAAGGCACAGTGCAAGGAGGTAGAAGAAAGGGGAGACCGTAAAAGAGGTGGGAGGACAACATTCGAGAATGGACTGGTTTGATCATCTTTGGTGCCCCTACGACCTCCGAGTTACGGGACAGGATAGGATAGGATAGTTTTCAGTCACCTTTGGTCCAAGGTACAAAGAGTTAGTTATAGACAATTCAACGGAAATCCATTTCAAGGGATCCGTTGAAACGTCCAAAGGTTTCCCCGTTGAAACGACAAAGTAACCCAACCCCTAAGCCGAAATTAGTAAATGCAGCCATATTTTCTTGTTCTGGCCGCAAGCCTCTTCCAGCACCTTCACCTTGATACTGCCATAATCCCCCAAAAACGACTTTTTAGAAATATTAATTAAGATGCTAAGTTGATAATTAAGAACACAGCGTTCGTTGCCTGGTTAGGTGAAGTCAGCAAAATGGCAAATGCTTTGACAACTGATGTTATTGTTCCTCGTCAATCATCCCGACAGACTCTCAGTGACAACCAACCTGCGGCCTCTCCAGAAGAATATTTCAAGATTAGCAATGCCATTCCTTTTTTGGAACACCTGTCAACCGAACTGAACTCGAGGTTCAAAAATGCTGACCTAGCAGTTGATGGTCTCTGTCTGGTGCCAAGCACTTTAATAGACAACCAGGATGGTTTCATGCAGGTTCCAGAAGGGGTGAAGACACTGGCAATGTTGTGGGAGTCTGACCTACCAGACAACTCTACCCTTGATGCAGAATACTGACGGTGGGTTTGCAAATGGCGAAGGGCTGCTGAGAATGCGATAGTTATCATCCCATCCACGGCATCAGAAGCACTGAAACATTGTGACAGGGATTTTTATCCCAACCTGTTCATCATTCTAAAGAACCTTTGCACCCTGCCTGTCACTACTGCCGAGTGTGAGCGTTCAAACAGTCAGTTGTGCAAAATGAAAAACTACCTGCGCTCTACAATGGGGCAACAGAGACTCAATGGACTTGCTTTACTGTAAGTGCACAGGGATGTTGATATTGACTTCAAAGAGGCAGTGAACTGTTTTGCCAGAAGATACAATTCACAAATGGTACTAATGCCGAGGAACCTAGTGCAGCAAGACTGAAAGTGAAAGCAGGGCGGTGATGTTCATAAACTAAAAGGTAAAGCTTTATACCGTTAACGATCAACAAAAAGTAGTGAATAATAATAGTATACCAAAAAATCTCTGCTGATAAATAAATGTTTGTGGGTGTGTGTGTGTGTGTGCGTGTGTGTGTGTGTTTTAAGGGAGGGGCAGAGGAAAATTTTTGTACCCCAGAATTTGTCCGTTCAATTGTTAAAAAAGCTCAAAGTCCCGGACCATCACAAATGGCTTTTTCAAGGTTCAGATTGCACCAGATTGCACCATTTTGCATCCTTGAAAAAAACAATTCCCGTGGGGGCATGCCCCCGGACCCCCCTAGAAGGCTCCGCGCCTTCGCTGAATCCGTAACCCCCCCTTCGACTTTTCCCAGGTCCGGCCCTGCAAACCATAACATCACAATGTCACTCTCTTACTAGTACGGCTTTGAAAATAGGTCTCATGGTGTGCTTATTTGTTAGGTTACGGTTAACCGTTTTTCTCCAAAAGTTAAAGATATTATTTTAGGAAGAAGAAAGCACACTGATTAAGAAGAAGAACAACAACAACACAAAAACATGAACAACAACAAGCAGAACAACATGTCGAAAATAACTTGGAATGGAAGGAGATAGTTGAAGCCTATATTCCTTGTAACGTGTAAAGAACTGGACCTTCAGTACAGCAATGGCCTTAAGGTCTCCAATATCTTATTATGACCTCCCCCTTAGAGGAGTAGCAGGCTTATCTCCCTTAATTAGCGAGGCTCATGTGTTACCTCCCCTTCCCGGCGCTTCATCTTGAAGGTAAGTTTATCAAACGCCGCCTTTCTTGTTTTGATTAAATATTCAAGGGTAGGTCAGACAGTGGATGTTCTGATTATGTGATACCCATCCAAGTACTAAGCGCGACCCATCCAAGTAGTAACTGTGATTGACTTTGCGTAACGAAGCATTTCTAGCGTGAGAGTATGTATGTGTACGTATGTGTGTATGTATGTATGTGTGTTTGTATGTATGTATGCGTCGTATGTTTCATAAGTGTCAGTGTACGCATGAACAAATAATAATCACAACTTAATAATAATATTAATATAAAATACATTCTGCTTTGAATTATTACACCGTTTAATATGACAATTTGTAAAAATATAATCTTCAATTATCTACCCTTAGTATGGGGAGGTATTGTAGTTTTGGTTTATGTGTGTTTGAGAGAGAGAGAGAGAGAGTGAGAGAGAGAGAGAGTGAGAGAGAGAGAGAGAGTGAGAGAGAGAGAGAGAGAGAGTGAGAGAGAGAGAGAGAGAGAGAGTGAGAGAGAGTGAGAGAGAGAGAGAGAGAGAGAGAGAGACAGCACAAAACCCTAATAAATGTTAGTATTTAACTGTTAAAAATATAATAATCATTGATATTGAATAGCCCTGTTTCATGTCCAAGAAAAAATAACTTGTTTACGACTTGTCCATTGTGCCAGTATGAATGATTGTGTTAGTTTGTTAGTCATTGCTTATAGGGTCCAGCGGGCTGCAAAGAGCCCAATTAGCACCACTATACTTGATTGTGATTGATTTGTTCATGCTTCGTGCGCCTGTTGCTTTCAGTGTTTACACTTCATTATTGTCGGAAGAGGATGTGTTGTATTATAATGCTTTATGGTAATTTCTAAATAAATTGTCACAATGTATGTATGTATTATGTATGTATGTAGTGTATGCATGTATTCATGTAGGATATGCATGTTTAATAATAGAGTACATTTATATCGCGCGGTACCTCGCAAACGGTAAGGAAAGCGAGCTCGCCGCGCTTGACAACACACGTGCAATCACACACACACACGCGCACACACACACACACCCACACACACACACACGCAAACAGAACACGTATACGCTTATCAAATGGTTAAATAATTACAGTTAACAACAGATAATATGAATACCAAGAACCGAGCCGGTGCCGCCAACATCCATGAACAGATGACGTGACTTAGTAAAAGATTACATATGGGGATGGAAGGGAGGGGGAGTGAAAATTATTTAGTTTGCATGTTAAAAAAGGTGGGTCTTTAATTGGCGCTTGAAGGAAGAAAGTGATGGAGCATGTCGGAGTTGCATCGGTAGTGAGTTCCAAGCAGTTGCAGCAGAGAAAGAGAAAGATCGTTCACCATAGGTCTTTGAGTGAACACGGGGGATAGAAAGCAGTCTTGTATCAGAAGAAGAGCGGAGTTGTCTTGCAGGAGAGTAGACAGAGAGAAGGTCAGTAAAGTATGAGGGGGCAGAGCCAGTGAAGAATTTGAAAACAATAGTTGAGAGCTTGTACAAGATGCGAGCTCGAACAGGGAGCCAATGAAGAGATCGGAGTAGAGGGGTGGCATGGTCTCGTTTTTTAGCTTTAAGAACAAGGCGGGCGGCTGAGTTTTGGACTTTCTGAAGTTTTTCAAGAAGGTAGAGAGGGGAGCCAGAGAGGAGAGAGTTGCAGTAGTCAAGTTTAGATAGAACAAATGCACAGACAAGAGTGTTGGTTGTTTCGGTTGTAAGATATTGTCGGATGGAGCTAATGCGGTGAATTTCGAAATAGGCAGAGCGGCATATGTTGGAAATGTGTTGGTCAAGTGACATGTCAGAAGACAGAATGAAACCTAAGTTGCGAGCATGTTTGAATGTATGTAGGGTGTGTAAGCGTATGTATGTATCTATGTATGTATGTATTATATATTATGTGTAGCGGAAAGGGAGGCGACTGGTTGAGGCTTGGGAGAGAAATTGTCTACCTTGAATTTCTTAGTTAGACTAGCATTGGGTGGCTCCTGCTGTGTAGAATCCTTTGGGGATGATATTGGGTTATGCAGGACAAGGCGACACGACATTTGTTCTCCCCGGCTGACCATTCGCCTTCTGCTTTTGGTGGTGAGCGGGACTACATTGTCGGCAGGCATTTTATGCAGGTCGGTGGCAGCGACTTTGCAGAAGAGTGCGTGGCACTAGTAGCCGGCAACCCGGTACTACCGACCACGCTTCACCGCCTTGCAGGGCAAATATTTTTCTGTCCCTCTTTTGAGGGATAAAATGAAGATAACAGCTCGGTTGGAGCAATGTTCTCAAGGTGGTGGCTGAGAGACGGGAGTCAAATACTCCGCTCGGCTACAAATGTATGTATGTATATAGGTAGGTAGGTAGGTAGGGAGACAGGTGCTTTTCTCAGCGCAAAGCGCATCCATTAATTTGTCGAGGCGAATGTCCCCATGATTGTGCTCAGTCGTCTGGGCGTCAGACTATGCGCCCAAAGATTGCAAGTGGGCGCATCGGGAGGCTTGAGTTAGATCCTGTATCAGCCAGCGCCTTGAGCAGCGCTTTACCTGGAAAAGCGCTATTTAAGAACGAATAAATAAATACATACATGTTATTTAGTAGATACATTTATCTGACAAGCGTGTTTATGTAGCGTGTGTGCCCTGCAGGCTACACATCTGTTGGTATTACGCGTCAGTGGTGTAACCATGGACACTATATAATATAGAGTCTGTCACGTGGGGTTTATGGGCTCTGCACAATGGAATTATGGACCCTCACGTTTATTCGGTGGGAACTGCTAGTAAGTCACCCTATGAATTACTTTAATAAATTTATTTGTTTAGCTCGTTCTGTGTTAAGGTTGGGGTACAGAAATAGATAGAAAAAAGGTAAAAGAATACTGTCACACTAGCTTTCACACGGCTATGAATCATATGTAGTCCAGCCTTTTGATAACAGTTAAAATCACACATTTATTTCTTCTACTCTATACAAGGTTCTCTAAGTACTAATCTAACTTAAAAAGTCTCTTTCAATGCTAATAGTTCGATCGCTGATAGTCTATGCAGCTGTTCTATCTTCATCGGGCACTCGCTAGTATATCTCATGTAGATTTGGACTACTGTGGTCCGTTTTAGAGTTTCTGAATAGTTGGACTACTGTGGTCCTGTTCTGATCAGTTTAAGTGCACTTGGGATAACACACTTAACTGGCGGGTGGTGCGGTCGAAGTCCTTCTGTGAGGTAGCTTCTGGTCCACCTGTGTCGTTGTGTAGTTGGGTTCCCTGGCCACGCTGTGGGGTCTGACAGGGAGTTTTACCGGGTCGCTCGTTCCGACTTGTGCGGTAGAGGTTCCTCAACCAACTTGTTTCTGTGGAGTGGGGTTCACAGGATAGCTCGGGATAGCTCGCCTGCCCGTCTGTAATATAAGAGACGAAATTCTGCACAACCCTGAATAATCGGTTTGTGCAGAGCGTCTCACTGAAAGCCAAGTAGCCCTCAGTGATAGCTCCACATCTCTATACATAAGCGACGAACATTCTGCTACTTCCGGGTTCCACTGGAATCTCACTCTAAATTCCTATACATACATAAATATCAAACGTGGCTAACTATACACATACAGAATTAATAATATTATAAACATTCAGTGGTACAGCCACTGGTCTGCAAACATACATATAAGTTAAACAACAGTGGTTCCGTATGGTATGCAACATGGCGGCGTAACCGGTCGTGTTTCGCCTCGTGGTAGGCTCTTCCACATGGTCACGCAAATTCGGATTAACAATTCACATTTATGCATAGCAAATTCTTCAAACATAATTTCAACAATACTACACATATATCACGATGAAACAGAAGGGTGTTCATTTACCTGTTTGACAAGTTCAGGCCCGTGTGACTTGATAGAATTCTACGATTCCTAAGTCCTGCTTCCTGGTCTAAGTGTAGAGAGATTTCTCTGCCAGCTTTCTAGCTGTTAACACTTCGGTGTATTACTCCCAACTGACCAAAAATGTGTTAGGCTCGGACCCAGTCAAACTGGCTCGAACCGCTTTGCGTAAGCTCTCATTGGGTAAAATGTTCATATTCAAAACTCAAGTGCTGACGTCACTGCGCTGTGTGTGTGGCTCAGGCTCGCAGTGTGCTGTAATTTAATTGCTACTGTGTACTGTACTAACTCTCTACTGTTACAAAGGCTACACAATGCTAAATAGTCGATAGGCAGAGTTTAAACTAGCCAATTCGTGACAGGCTCCCTCAACTGAAAAAAGGCGATGACTACTGGATTCGACCTTTTTCTACTACAGAGCCTAGTTTAACACTGCACTATCCTAGGGTCCTATTTACAAACTAAGTAAGTTGCTCTACCTGAGCTGCAATGCTGTGCCAGGTAGCTATGGACACTAGTGACAGGGTATTACTGGGCGGGGACGAATTCTGGTGCTGTGGCCCTTAGTTGTGTTGGGTGGGCGACAGCTGCTGTGTCCTCCACGAGATGGCGACTGAGGTAGTCGGCTCCGTGGTTTTCTTTGCCGGGGATGTACTCGATTTGGAATGAGTACGCCTGAAGGGTGAGTGCCCATCGCATCAGGCGAGAGTTCAAAGACTTGGAGGCTGCCAGGAACGATAGTGGTTGGTGGTCCACCTGAACTGTGAAATGGGTCCCATACAGGTAGAGTTGAAACTTCTGTATGGCCCAGACTAGTCCAAGGCATTCTTTCTCCGACGTGGCGTAGTGGGTCTCGGCGGGTCTCAATTTTCTGCTGGCGTAGGCGACAGGGAATAGCGTCTCTGCATTCTTGGGGTCGCGCTGTAGCAGTACTGCTCCGAGTCCTAAGTCGCTTGCGTCGGTGCGAAGAACGAATGGCTGAGTCAAATCGGGTAGGTGGAGTACTGGCGCCGATGTCATTCTGTCCTTGAGTGTTTGGAATGCTGTCTCGCATTCCGCTGTCCATACGACTTTGTCCGGGGCGATTTTCCGGGTTCCATTTGTCAGAGGTACGGCGATGCTGTTGTAGTTGGGGATGAACTTCTGGTAGAAGCCGCAGAGTCCTAGAAATGACTGCACTTCCTTCTTTGTCTTGGGCCTAGGAGCGTCGAGTAGGCGTTTCACTGTCTTTTCTACCGGTCGCAGGCTTCCTTGACTGATGGTGTGTCCCAGAAATTCTAGTTCTGTGAATCCAATCTGACATTTGGTGGGTCTTGCCGTCAATCCCGTGTCTCTGAGGCGGGCGAGTAGTTGTTGTAGGAGCGTGACATGTTCCTCCCACGTGGGTGTTGCGATGAGGATGTCGTCCATAAACGAATGTAGGTGCTCGCTGCTCAGGGGTGCCAGGAGTTTTCGCATCATGGCGCTGAAGATGCTGGGTGCGTTGTGGAGTCCGAATGGAAGTACATTGAACTCGAAGTGTCCTTCCATAGTGCTAAACGCTAGGTACTTTCGGACTTGCGGTTGCACTGGTATCTGGTAGTATCCTTTGCTGAGGTCGATGCGTGAGAAGTACTTCGCTCGCTGTAGCTTGGCAAATAGGTCTGTCTGGTCCGGGAGTGGCTCTGGCTGGAACTGCGTTACCGCATTCAGGAGTCTGAAGTCGATGCACAGTCGATGCTCTCCGTTGGGTTTTCGCAACAATACCGTGCCTGCGCTGTAGGGTGAAGTAGACTCTGAGATGATTCCGGCTGCCAGTAAGGTGTCTATCTCTTCCTTGATGGCTCGCTGCTGCGACAGTGGCATCGGGTAGAGCTTCTGGCGGACGGGTGTTGGGTCGGTCACCGTTAGGGTTACTTCGACGAGGTATGTCCTCCCTGGTCGGTCTGTGAGCACAGTCTGATGTTGTCGAATGACCTGTAGTACTTGCTGTCGCTGTTTAGCGGCTAGATCTCCGTTGAGTATCACGTCTTTGTAGGTTTCTTTGGAGTGCAGGGGATACTCTACTGCATTGGTCTCCATGCTTTCTCCTTCTTCCGCGATGGCGATGGCTAACAAGTTGTGAGTGCTGGGGGTCGCTGGTCGGTCCGTGTATTTCTTGAGGAGATTGATGTGGTGGTATCGGGCTCTCCCGTTCACCTCTACTTGGTAGACTGTCTTGGATTTCTTGGCAGTCACCCGGTACGGTCCTCTCCAAGCGATGTCCAGCTTGTTGGTTCCACTTGGAAGTAAGAGTAGCACTTGATCGCCGACTTGCAGTTCTCTGTCCTTCGCGTGGCGGTTGTAGTACTTCGCCTGACGGGCTCTTGCCTTCTTCAGTGCTTCACCAGCTTTCTTCCACGTTGCTTTGAGGGTTTCCTGCAGGTCTGCGACGTACTTGGTGGCACCTCTGGGTGTGTCGTCTATCTTGGCTTCCGTCCAACTTCTGCGTAGGGCTTCTAGCGGTCCTGCTAGAGGTCTGCCGAATAGCAATGTTGACGGGGTGTAGCCTGTGGCTGCATGGGGCGTTTCTCGGTATGCGAACAGTGCCGCATTCACGTAGGTGTCCCACGCTTCTGGATTGTCGTCGGCGACTTTCCTGAGTATGGTGAGAAGGGTTCCATTCAGTCTTTCTACTTGTCCGTTGCTGGCGGGGTGGTATGGTGGTGTGCGAATGTGATGGACTTGTATCAACTCGAACACGTCTTGCATCAGGCGGCCGGTGAACTGAGATCCGTTGTCCGTTCTAATGCTGTCCGGGAATCCGACTCTGGTAAAGATGGCGATGAGTGCATCTGCAATCTTCTTGGTGTCGATCGCTGGCAACGGGACTGCTTCGCACCACATCGTACATGCGTCGACGAGTGTGAGTAGAAATCTGTTCCGCTTCTTGGTCATGGGCAGTGGTCCTACTATGTCTACTGAGACTTGCTGGAATGGCACGCCGACTACTACTGATGGTCCTAAGGTAACTGGTACGGTGTGATGTCGCGGGGAATATCGTTGACATTGGTGGCAAGATTTCACGTAGCGCTTGACATCCTCCGTGATTCCTGGCCAATAGTAGTGTGCGCTGATTCTCTGCACTGTGGCTCCAATTCCCATGTGTCCGCTGAGTGGCATGCTGTGGCCTAATTCTAGTACTTGGGCTCGAAGGGTGGCTGGTAGTACTAGTTGGGTGTGATCTCCATCTCCTTGTCGATGTAGAACTCCCTGTTCCATGTAGAAGTCTCCCTTGTGCGGGGGTGTGTGCGCCTTGGGTAGCTTCTGGAAGCACTTCGCTATCGAGGTGTCTTCTTTCTGTGCTGTTTTGATCTCTTCGAGTCCTGGATTCGGAGCGAACTCGGGCTGGGGTGGTTGGGTTTTAGCTTGGGCCCTGGTTTGCACTGCAGCTATCTCTACAGTTTTTGGGGGCGTGCCTAAGAACACATACCTACAACCTAGCACTAGATCATACAGGGGTTTCTGTAAAACAGCTGCTTGGATTCGTCCTGTGACGTACCTACTCTCTACTTCGATCCAAGCTATTGGGCAAGTAGTCGTCGGTTTCGTCAAGTCTGCTCCTTGTAAGTCGACTGTCTTGTCTGTCAAGTCCGCGCGCGATACAAGAGACTCGCTGACTATCGCGTCGTATGATAGACCTGTGTCATACAGACAGTTCGCTTCTTTTCCGTTGACCTTGACCGTGTCTGTCACCGATGGGTGATCTCCGATCGTGTGTGGCTTATTACCGCTACTTTGAGTTAGAACTCTGTGCGCTGGCCGGCTTTCGCGCTCTTCCCTACGTTGTGCGGCCAACTTGAAACATTCTGCGGTGGAGTGATTGTTTCTGTTGCAGAACGAACAATACCGTCTCTGTTCTGCGGGACCTCTTTTCCCGAATTCCGTGTTGGGTCCTTTATTTTGCCCAGGTCTGGGGTTATTCGGCTTATTCGCGGTGCGCTCTTCTCGGTTAGGGCTTCGTTTCTGTGCCTCTTTCCCGTTAGGCTTTAGGTCTCGCCTGAAGCTCTTGGCTTCTCCGTGTGCGGCCACGTACCTATCTGCGACCTTGACCAGATCTTCTAGTCTTTCCGCGCCCTGCTCTACTGAGAAGGTTCTCAGCTCGGGGGTCATGGTTTCCCGTAGCTGTTCCCATACTAACAGTTCTGTCAGTCCATCATACGTCTTAGCCGTGGCTGACTGGCTAATCCACTTATCCAGCGTTGTGGACAACCGATCCGCGAACTGCGCATAGCTCTCTCCTTTCACTCTCCGATTGGTGCGGAACTTTTGCCGGTAGCATTCTCCTGTCAGTTCGAATCCCGTTAGGAGTGCCTCTTTTACTTTGTGATAGTCAGTCACTCTGTCAGTCGGTAGCTTACTGTAGATGTCATAAGCCTTTCCTCTAAGTCCTTGACTAAGCTTGAAAGACCAATGAGTGGGATCTAGTTTATACTCTGTTGCTAGGCGCTCAAACCTAGTCAGATAGAGATCTAGACCTTCTTCTCTCTCATTGAATGTTCCCAGTGGAAATGACATTCCTTGTACAGGGTTGGATGCTACCTCTAGCTGATCTGAGTGGGAAGGGGTTGAGGAAGAACTTGAAGCTCCTGATCCCAATCTTCTTAGCTCTAACTCATGCTGTCTTTCTTTTTCCTTTTCTTCCCTCTCTTTTTCTTTCTCTGCCCTCTCTTTTTCTTTTTCTGCCCTCTCATACTCCCATCTCCTAACTTCTGCTTCTCTCTCTGCTGCTAATGCTGCCTTCTTCTGTTCTCCTTCTAATTCTAGTTTCTTCTGCTCTGCTTCTAATTTCTTTTGCTCTGCTTCTAATTCTGCTTTTCTCTGATCTGCTTCGAGTTTCTTCTGTTCTGCTTCTAATGCTAGTTTCTTCTGCTCTGCTTCTAAGGCTAGTTTCTTCGCCTCCCTTTCTGCTGCTCTCTCTGCCTTAGCCTCCTGTTTCTCTACCTCTGCATTTATATACGCAATTAGGTCCGCCCCTGCTAAGTGTAAAGCTTCTCCCAATTCCTTGAAACGCAATCTCAAGGCCACTGGGTCCGACATTGCCAAACGTGTCTATGAACACCCTCTGAATCACGTGGAATACCAAAACACTAGCAATATTGCAAGTCAATAAAAACAATGCAAAGACAATCAAATTCGTAATCAATAATAGAATAAAACAAGAGTCAAATGGCATACAACAGTTACTTAAGCAAAACCTGCAAAAGAACAATGCAACATACAGACACAAAAATAATTGAAGCAAAAAAGTTTTTAACTAAAGAATAGTGCACCCAAACTGAGTCAATGTTACCACTATTCTAAGTTATTCTACTACTCCTACTGTTATCTAATTTTATTGTACTTAGATCCGTTTATACCCAATTCCTATTATACACAGATCCTGGCAGGCTCGCCAATTAAAGTGTCACGTGGGGTTTATGGGCTCTGCACAATGGAATTATGGACCCTCACGTTTATTCGGTGGGAACTGCTAGTAAGTCACCCTATGAATTACTTTAATAAATTTATTTGTTTAGCTCGTTCTGTGTTAAGGTTGGGGTACAGAAATAGATAGAAAAAAGGTAAAAGAATACTGTCACACTAGCTTTCACACGGCTATGAATCATATGTAGTCCAGCCTTTTGATAACAGTTAAAATCACACATTTATTTCTTCTACTCTATACAAGGTTCTCTAAGTACTAATCTAACTTAAAAAGTCTCTTTCAATGCTAATAGTTCGATCGCTGATAGTCTATGCAGCTGTTCTATCTTCATCGGGCACTCGCTAGTATATCTCATGTAGATTTGGACTACTGTGGTCCGTTTTAGAGTTTCTGAATAGTTGGACTACTGTGGTCCTGTTCTGATCAGTTTAAGTGCACTTGGGATAACACACTTAACTGGCGGGTGGTGCGGTCGAAGTCCTTCTGTGAGGTAGCTTCTGGTCCACCTGTGTCGTTGTGTAGTTGGGTTCCCTGGCCACGCTGTGGGGTCTGACAGGGAGTTTTACCGGGTCGCTCGTTCCGACTTGTGCGGTAGAGGTTCCTCAACCAACTTGTTTCTGTGGAGTGGGGTTCACAGGATAGCTCGGGATAGCTCGCCTGCCCGTCTGTAATATAAGAGACGAAATTCTGCACAACCCTGAATAATCGGTTTGTGCAGAGCGTCTCACTGAAAGCCAAGTAGCCCTCAGTGATAGCTCCACATCTCTATACATAAGCGACGAACATTCTGCTACTTCCGGGTTCCACTGGAATCTCACTCTAAATTCCTATACATACATAAATATCAAACGTGGCTAACTATACACATACAGAATTAATAATATTATAAACATTCAGTGGTACAGCCACTGGTCTGCAAACATACATATAAGTTAAACAACAGTGGTTCCGTATGGTATGCAACATGGCGGCGTAACCGGTCGTGTTTCGCCTCGTGGTAGGCTCTTCCACATGGTCACGCAAATTCGGATTAACAATTCACATTTATGCATAGCAAATTCTTCAAACATAATTTCAACAATACTACACATATATCACGATGAAACAGAAGGGTGTTCATTTACCTGTTTGACAAGTTCAGGCCCGTGTGACTTGATAGAATTCTACGATTCCTAAGTCCTGCTTCCTGGTCTAAGTGTAGAGAGATTTCTCTGCCAGCTTTCTAGCTGTTAACACTTCGGTGTATTACTCCCAACTGACCAAAAATGTGTTAGGCTCGGACCCAGTCAAACTGGCTCGAACCGCTTTGCGTAAGCTCTCATTGGGTAAAATGTTCATATTCAAAACTCAAGTGCTGACGTCACTGCGCTGTGTGTGTGGCTCAGGCTCGCAGTGTGCTGTAATTTAATTGCTACTGTGTACTGTACTAACTCTCTACTGTTACAAAGGCTACACAATGCTAAATAGTCGATAGGCAGAGTTTAAACTAGCCAATTTCGTGACACCATAACATACTCGCCCACGCGCATGCGTATGTTTGTGATTACCATATATTTGACATTTGCGACACTCCCAAAACATACAGCTGTGAGTGGAGAGTGATGAGAGAGAGTGTGTGTGTGTGTTTGTGTGTTGGTGTGTTTGTGATGTAACCTTTAAAACAGTTTATTTGTCATATCATCATCATAAGTCGATCACAATGATATCATTAGAAAGCGGTCACATACTATCATTCTAAGCTGGTCGTATGATATTCTTAACTGGTCACATGCTATCGTTCTGAGCTGGTCACACGGCATTCTTTACTGGTCACATGGTATTCTTTACTGGTCACATGGTATTCTTAGCTGGTCACATGATATTATTTGCTGGTCACGCGATATTCCTAGCTGGTCACGTGACATTCTTAGTTGGTCACATGATATTCTTAGCCAGTCGCGTGAATTTCTTAGCCAGTCGCGTAATATCCTTAGCTGATTACTGCACGCTAATTAGTGTGTTAGTTATACTACCCCACCCACAATTCAGTACCTGTGCAATCTGTCTGGGTCAGATATAGAACGGTGCTACTGCTGCTGCTGCTAGTTCTGCTGGTGATGATGATCATGATGACGATGATCATGATGATGATGATGAGCTAGGTCATTTCGGAATGCTGTTGCCATGCTTTGGTACTCAATTCCGGAAGACCTTAAGCATTCCAAAGTCATCCTGTGACAGCTGAAAATCTACTGGTTTCGTCAGCAGTAGTAAAATCGTTCTGGAGCACAAATAGGTCTCTGTGGACAGGTCATCCTTTTTATTTTTCCTTCTTCCAGAGCACCAATAGGTCTCTATGGACAGGTCATTCTTTTTATTTTTCCTCCTTCCAGAGCACCAATAGGTCTCTACGGACAGGTCATCCTTTTTATTTTTCCTTCTTCCAATGTACCTCGAGAATATCCTCAAAGGACATGGAGGTTTTATTGGCGCGATACAAGTGGACATGATGATGATGACGATGATGATGAAGATGATGACGACGACGATAATGATGAGGAGGAGAAATAGGAGGAGGAATTTTGGGATTTGATGCTTCATCAAAAAACGTTTGCAACATGTAAGTCTAGATGTACGAATTTTATCAACATTTTGAAAATAGACATTTTAAACTTTGCAGTTGAACTTCAGGCTAAAACCTTAGCGACATAACCGTTTTTGTGGAGAGCTGCGCTGTACAAAACTGCATCATCATCATCATCATCATCATCATCATCATCATCATCATCATCATCATCATCATCATCATCATCATCATCATTATCATCATTATCATCATCATCATCATCATCATCATCATCATCATCATCATCATCATTATCATCATCATCATTATCATCATCATCATTATCATCATCATCATCATCATCATCATCATCATCATCATTATCATCATCATCATTATCATTATCATCATCATCATTATCATCATCATCATCATCATCATCATCATCATCATTATCATCATCATCATCATCATCATCATCATCATCATCATCATCATCATCATCATCATCGTCGTCATCATCATTATCATTATCATTATCATCATCATCATCATCATCATCATCATTCTTTCGAAAGCGTCAAACGCAGAAAAAATGTTGATTTCTGAAAACTGTATAGGCTTTGAAGCAATTGATTTGTAAAAAACTAAACTATGCAACTTTTATTTAAAAAAGGTTACCTTATGATAAATGTTTATTTCCCTTTCCATTATCTTATAGTTTCCTCTCTCCCTTCAAAAAATGATATTGGGTGCAGTCAATCTAAATTTCAAAAATAAAATTTGACTTTTCTTCCGCCTTCTGTAATAGCGATTTTTTTTCAGATCGCGGCGCTTTGTGTTCGATTGAAGAAAAAGCGCTTGATACCTCTGTTGTATTGTATTTTCTGTTAAAGTGAAATAAAATTTGAGTCTTCTGAATTTTTATTGTATTGTATTGTATTGTATTGTATTGTATTGTATTGTATTGGTAGCTTACTATTGTGCTTTGATATATTTCACTGAAATGCCATTAAGCCGAAGAGAATGTACTTGCTAACTGACCTGTGAAAAGAAAAAAGTTTTTAAAACCTTTTGGGATGGTAAAAAAGATGCTTGGTTTAAAAATATTTTTAAAAAAAACAAAAACTGTTTCCCACCATTTCAGCCGTAGACTTTCTCCATGGAGCGTGTCTTCTTATCTGACCTGTGTTTTAAACTGCATTTTGTCTGTCTTTTCCGCAGAACCTGTGCGAGAGTCCTGTGCTGACAGCTGTGTCTGTGCCAAACTATTGCTTTACCTTAAGAACTCAGTCTCTGTTTCAACTGCCTATATCTTCCCAGTCTATGGATAGCAATGTAACGCTCCAGATCCAGAGGTGCCATGGAAGGTTGTGAATTCTCTGTTGTTTTGCGCTTGGGACATTCAAGCTTAAAGTTTTGGAAATTACCGACAAAGTCTGCAATTTGGAAACAGTCCACGAAGTCCAAAACTTTGGCAAAATCTGCAATTTGGGAAGGATCAGTTACCAATCTTGACAACTCAGCATTGTGACGTGATTTCGTCATTTTCGTCTCGGCTGAAAGCGGAAGCGGAAGGGATTATTCTCCAAGATGGCGGCGGTGGAGGATGACGTGGAGGATCGTTTCGGTGACATCGACATTGACACGCTGTTGTCAAGAGTGCAACGACGACCTTTGACCTTCAGCAGAAAGAAATCCGTCTTCATTGGTATGTAGATTTATTTCTTTTCTAACCAATCATCTTAATGGTCGTGTTCCTCTTCTAACAAATCATTTTACTTGTCATGTTTCTCTTTTAACCAATCATCTTATTTGTCTTGTGTTTTGTTTCTAACCAATCAAAAACTTATTTGTCAGTGCAGTACAGATCTAATGAAGCAATTCCTTAGGTAGTCTATTAGAACACTCTTAGTATTGCACTCACATATTTTTTTGTTGTCAATAATGTTGTACAATTGTCTGTTTTGTATTTATTTATTTGGGATGTATTGTCGGGGCATTTTTTTGTTAATTTTGTTTCTTGTGAAACAGTAAAATAACAGGTTAGATAATAGAATGAACTGTATTTGCACAGGGGATAACCCTGTCACAGTTCCACCCTCATGTAACTGTGGGGTGTTTACAACGGTCAAGGGGCATAACTGCAGCTGAGCCAACATTAAGCCACATTTGGACGGGAGATAGTAGGGATCTTTCGGAAGCGGGTGAAAGTGAAAGTGAATGTGAATCGGGACTACTTATTGTTGTGACGTCAGCAATTTAAGTGACGCTTTTACTTCCCGTGGTGAAAGGTCACGAAGTCTGCCTACCACAACGAATAAAACTTCGTGGAAATCAGGTTTTCCACGAACTAATGTTCGTGAGTACATTTTGGTTATTAAATCGTTTGTAAAATGTCCACAAATGATTTGAATTTGTATATGGTACATTACTCAACCATTTTAGAAGTAATAATGGGGATCTAAACTCGGTCTCAGACTTAAAACGTATTTTCAAACGAGCTACTGAAAAGAGTGCCCAAACCCTCATGCCGTCATGGCTGTCTAGAATCTATCTATTCTGTATCACCAATCAGCAGTCCAAAAACTGTTTTATGTGACAAAAATGAAACTCGAAGCTAGAATGTAAAATATCTTCAATGTTAGAGCACTAATCCATCTTTAAAGTTCAACCTAATCGTTACATTCGTGTCAAATCATGATTTGTTAGAAGAAGCCTTACGTAGGCATAATAGTAAAATCACAACGAAAATAGGTGCTGGAATCGAAAGCGCACAGAAACACGTTCGTTTCGTTTCGTAACGCGGCGTAAGAATCAGCGGCGTGCCTCTCGTTGGACGAAACGAACACACAATCACTTTCACTTTCACCCGTTCCGAAAGACCCCTAATTAATTATCTTTAGGTTCAGACTGAACTTCCATTTCACAAGTTCATGCCTTTTGATGTTTGGGATTTTTCAACCAGCCAAGGATTCAGCTGTTCATATACTAAGACAGTGACCACACCAGCTTGTTTGTTTGTTTGTTCAGTTCAATTGAATATTTCATTTTAAACGTCTCTACACATTCGTGTCATTTTTTTTAGACTTCTCGGAACACCGAGGGATTTCTCCGGGGACTACGGTTTCCTCCCTCACGTCAATAATGGTATTGGAGACAGTCAATTTACAATTTCACAATTAAAATTGATTTCTATTCCGACTTCTGTAATAGCAATCTCTTTAGATCGCCGCGCTTTGAGTCCGATTGAAGAAAAAGCGCGTGATCGCATCCTGAACTGCAACTATAACAAAACAAAACAAAACAAAACAAAAACATTAATAATAACATTTTTGTAGAGTGTTACAAACTGCGGATATGTAAATTATATGTACTGTACCTATTATTGCAGGACTAGGCAATAACATGTCCGCGGATTCTACAAAACCCACATCGACGTTCTTTTCATCAAATAGTCGAATCAAAATAAGGCATACATATAAAATACGAATTCTCCCTGCATCCGGTTTTGTCTCTTTTCATAGTCTATGGATATGGCTGTACTGTAGGCTACTGGATTCTGACTGTGCATTGCACTTCCCCATCCTCCACAAACCACTGCACTGTCAAAATAAATAAGATAAATTAGTAGTAGGTTTTTGTTTGTTTGTTTCTATGGCAGTTAACCATTAAATTAAATGTATATAAATTTCAGATCTCAACGAAGGTATTTTAACATACTTCCGTTTAAAACTGTGCAAGCTAAAATATTTTTGTTCAACTTGTGTAACTTCCTGTCGCTCTTATTTTAGGTCATATTTACCTTACTGAAGCTACAGGTTGTTTTAAAAAAAGTTGTTTATTGACTCCAGTAAACTGTGGTTCCGATCCGTGTTTTAGAAGTTCCGGTTAACCTGTCGTGAACGTCAATCGACCTCAATTTCTCAAAAATCCGCTTTTTAACAAAATTATTCGGTTTTGTTTTTTTAATTAATTTTTTTTATATGATGTGATGAGCGAGGGTGTGTGTGCACGTCAGTGTGTTGTGCTTGGGTGCACTGTGGTGTGTGTGTGTGTGTGTGTGGGTGTGTGCGTGTGTGTGTTGAGTTTGGTTGTATTAAATGTATTTAAAAAAATTAATATTATTTGTGCTATAAATTGGTATACTGACAAGGTTGAAGCCCATTTGGAAAGACAGGACCATCAGTCTACATTCCAAAGTAAGACTGCTGCGCTCCCTTGTCATCTCCATCTTCCTATATGCTTGCGAAGCATGGACCCTCAAAGCAGATCTCCAACAAAGAATACAAAGCATGGAGATGAGGTGCTACAGAAGACTTCTGGGCATTTCCTATACCCAACACATCACCAACGACGAAGTCCGACAGACCATTACAGAAGCCATTGGACAACACAATGACCTGCTCACAGTGGTGAAGAAACGGAAACTCTGATGGTATGGCCACGTCACCAGATCATCAGGCCTTGCAAAGACTATTCTGCAAAGCACAGTGCAAGGAGGTAGAAGAAGAGGGAGACCGAAAAAGAGGTGGGAGGACAACATTCGAGAATGGACTGGTTTGACACTGAGTGAAGCCATCAGGGCTGCTGAGGACAGAGAAAGATGGAGTATGCTGGTTAAACGATCATCTGTGGTGCCCCTACGACCTTCGGGTTACGGGACAGGATAGGATAGGATAGGATAAATTGATATAATGTTACGTTGTATTTTGTATATAGGTCTTGCCCTCTGTTTATGGTGAGCTTAAATGTGTACGTGCGTGCGCGCGTTTGTGTGTGTGTGTGCGTGTGTGTGTATGTAAAGGTGAATGAGTTAATTATTAAAAACGGGTAGTTAAGTTTGGAATTGATTTGGCGATGTTTGATGTCAAAGAAAATGTGTTTAGGGTGTAAGTTCACGATAGGCCTGTTGGGGTGGGTGTTGTGTGCATTGCGAGTTCGTTTTTTCATGCGCCTGCGGGTTTCAATGTGTACAGTACCCATTGAAACTGTACCCATTGAAACCCGCAGGCGCATGAAAAAACGAACTCTACATCTCATAATGATCAGAAGGCGAGGTGTTGTTTGATAATGCTTTGTCGAAACTTCTGAATAAATTGTCAAAATGTGTGTGGGTGTGTGTGTGTGTGTGTGTGTGTGTGTGTGTGTGTGTGTGTGTGTGTGTGTGTGTGTGTGTGTGTGTGAGTGTGCTTACTCTCCGCTGCGCGTGTGTGTGTATTGCGCATGCTTGCACTGTGGTGTGTGTGTTTATGAATTTTATCTACGTTGTTGCGGTAAATAAAAAATAAAAAAAAGGTTGGCACGGGAGCCAGGCCATGTCGTCTGCTGCAAAGCACAGGCCTATCAAAATTGGATGCCGCAGAAAATGTATATGCTAAGCACGTCGTTCTAGCATTACCATAAATCATTTTCTAGTACGACCTAGTGCGAGCGCCTGTGGCTGCATGGAAATGGCTGCCAACTTTTGGTTCGTCTGTTGATTAGCTTTTTTTTTTTTGCGGCTTCACGTCAGTTTTAGAGAAAATGCTGTGCAAAACACGATGTCAGTGATGCGAGGAGGAGGCGGTTATCACTGCTGTTGAGGTCGTTTTCCTTAAAGTACTAGTAGTAAGCTTGTTCAATACAAGAGGCCTAATAGCTAACAATGGCTCACTTCTCCTTGTGCTCTCTGCTCATTCTCCTTGTTTCTCCTGTTTTCATCATTCCTTCCTGTTCCTCATCTTCTTCTTCATCCTCCTCCTCCTCCTCGTTCTCCTCCTTCTTCCTTTTCTTCTTCTTTTCCAATCTCTTACAATACAGGCAACATACGGCGTGCTTGAGAAGTCTGTTGGAGTCGTACCTCCTCTGCAAGGCCAGGCTGTTCTAGATTCAATCACCGGATCGCTGCCTGGTGCAGAGGTCGTAAAGACGATCTGTCAGTCTACCTTTCAGACCACACTGAGCGTCCGAGACTTGCCGAGGCTTACACGTTAGACTTCTCCTCCTTTGAGATGGAAACAACTCGGCAAATCTCAGCTAGGCCGCGTGCTTTTAACCCACACGGTACACTCAGCAGTAGAGAGAGAGACTTCTGGGCTACCATGCATGGACCGAGACAAAAGAAGATCAAGTCTAGGACGCAACCAAGGCAAAAAAAATTTCGTTTGCGACGCGATTGGGAACTTGGAATACTGTTGTTCAGCCCGCCATGGGTTAGTGATGGCAACTCAAACAAGAAAACTATGGGTTGTATAACTGTTTAAACATTCTGCTCCTAATCTCAGGAATTTCAGCCTCTTCAACTGAAGCTCGGTGATAGTTTGTCTTCGTTCAAAAAGAGCAGTGAAAATGCTTATTTTCAACACTGCATTCTCTCTCTCTCTCTCTCTCTCTCTCTCTCTCTCTCTCTCTCTCTCTCTCTCTCTCTCTCTCTCTCTCTCTCTCTCTCTCTCTCTCTCTCCTTGTTGTTGTTGTTGTTGTTGTTGTTCTTCTTCTTCTTCTTCTTCTTCTTCTTCTTCTTCTTCTTCTTCTTCTTCTTCTTCTTCATCATCATCATCATCATCATCATCATCATCATCATCATCATCATCATCATCATCATCATCATCATCATCATTTGTTTCCGTTTTTCTTCTTCCTCTTTCTCTGCACTCTTCTCCTTCGGATGAGAGTATAAATCATCATCATCATCATCATCATCATCATCATCATCATCATCATCATCATCATCATCATCATCATCATCATCATCATCATCATCATCTTCATCATCATTTGTTTCCGTTTTTCTTCTTCCTCTTTCTCTGCACTCTTCTCCTTCGGATGAGAGTATAAACCGAGATCTAATCAGTGCTCACACGCATCCCATGGCATGGACTTTAAAGATCCTGACGCTCATGTCCTAGAAGGGTGAATGCCGGCTACACAAATACACCCAGCACGCCCTAGGCCCCTTCTTTCATCCGCGGTAGACCAGGATTGTGTTCAGTTGTCTGGGCGTCAACTGTGCACCGTTAGCTGCAAGTGAGCGCTTCGGGCGACTTGAGTTAGATCCTGTATCGGCCAGCGCCTTGAGCAGTTCTGGAGTTCAAACAGCGCTATATAAGAACGGTTAAATAAATAAATATATAAATAAATCCTTCCTATCCTATCCTATCACGGCCTTAACTCGGAAGTCTTTAGGGCACCACAGATGATAGTTTAACCAGCGCACTCCATCTTTCTCTGTCCTCAGCAAATCCTGATGGCTTCGCTTAGTACCAAGCCAGTCCATTCTCGAATGTTGTCCTCCCACCTCTTTTTCTGTCTCCCTCTCCTTCTACCTCCTTGCACTGTGCCTTGCAAGATGGTCTTTGCAATGCCTGATGATCTGGTGACGTGGCCGTACCATCGGAGTTTCCGTTTCTTCACCACTGTGAGCAAGTCATCGTGTTGTTCAATGGCTTGTGTGATGGTCTGTCGGACTTCGTCGTTGGTAATGTGCTGGGTATAGGAAATGCCCAGAAGTCTTCTGTAGCACCTCATCTCCATGCTTTGTATTCTTCGTTGTAGATCTGCTGTGAGGGTCCATGTTTCGCAAACGTATAGGAAGATGGAGAGAACAAGGGAGTGCAGCAGCCTTACCTTGGAATGTATTCTGATGGTCTTGTCTTTCCAAATGGGCTTCAACCTTGCCAGGGCAGCAGTTGTTTGTGCGATCCTGGAGAGGACTTCCTGTCGGGACCCATTGTCTGATACAACGGCTCCTAAATATTTGAAGCTATGCACTGTGTTGAGGGATTGGCCTTGGGCTTTGATGTCCGTGTTGATGCCATTGGTGTTGTTGTTCATTATTTTGGTCTTCTCTGCACTTATAAATAAATAAATAAATAAATAAATAAATAAATAAATAAATAAATAAATAAATAAATAAATAAACTGTGGATGTCAATAGTAAGGAAATTCCCCTAATCGTAATCGTTGGGTCTCCCCTCTTTCCTTCTCCTTCTCCTCCTCCTTCTCCCACTTTCTTCTTCTTTCTCCTCCTCCCTCCAAAGGGTACCACGAGTGTAAAGCCAAGCCAAATATTTTTTTTAAAATACAACTAAAGTATGAAACAAGAATCACTGGTGTTTAAAATGTTACCCGATAGAGTGCCGTTAAGCCAAGGGAGGTCATTTCTTCTTCACGTCCTCATCCACCGTCTCCTCCTCTTCCTCCTCCTTCCTCCAAAGGGTTCAATGAGTGTTAAGCCAGTGGAGGTCATAGTAAGGAGATTCCCTAGTCGTTGTCTGCCTTCTTTTCCATCCACTGGTTGTGGCACAGCAGGTAACAATGCTTGCTTCCCCCTGACACCTGACATTCATACAAGCAGCAGCAGACGCTCTCTCTGCCGAGATTATTCGCAGCTCCTACATCGCCCCAGCTCAGTGGTACAGCCTTTGCTTAGTGCACCGATGAACCAGGTTCCAATCCCGTAGTGGTTCACGGTTGATTTAGGTTCTTGCCCTTGTTCCCTTGGAAAGTTATCCCCCCCACCCCCCACTCCCTCCTGCCGTATCGCCAAAGGTGGTTATAGCCGTTAAACTTCAATGTTCAATGCTATTAATGCCCTTTATTACAGTCTTGCTTTTGTTTGACTTCTTTTCGTATGTATTTCGCTGTTAACGTTAAGTATAAATCCGTGAGAACCGCGCTTGGAATTGACGTCATTAGGAAAAAGGGCTATATAAATACTCTTATCAATATTATTATGTAGCCGTGTTGGCTACAAGAATTTCTGACCATACGATTGGCAGACCTCGCTCTGTTCCTGTTATGTTTACAACGATCTACGTGCAATTACTTGAGATATATACTGTTCAGATCCCTTACAGAATGTTACCATTACACTTAGCATTACATTCTCTATCAAAATATGTAACTTTATTTTTGATTTATTTAACTGCTTTGAAGGGAGCGCGATGTTTAGAATAGCGCGATGCATTTCTACATTGATGAAGACACCGCACTGTTATAGACTAAGCCTCAACGGTATCGTCCCTCGGTTTCACCCCATTTGGAGTGCTGGGGTTTTCTGTATACATAGTATCCCCACTTTGTGGAAATGCAGTGCTTTAAATTACCACTGTTGCTATCGTTCTCATTTGTTCTTTCTCGCTCCTAATCTGTTCTATCAATCTACTATCTTCTTCGCTAGACCAGTCACCTACCTTTTATCTTGAAAACTCTCCCAAAAGTCCTCATTTGTGTATGGAGTCTGTTAGGTCAGCTTGGGGATATTGGACGCTTTTTTGCCAAATGGTCACTAAAGCTTTCTGTTATTATTTAGCAATGTAGGCGTTTTATATATGTACTAGTGGTTTTTGTACCCTGGCAAGCCAGGGTACACAGGTTGCTGTTTAAAATGTAGACAGAGAGACAACTGTTGTGTGCGAGTTTCATTTGGACGATGATACCTCCCCATATCCCCCTTGATACCTCACCATACCCCCCCCCCCCTCTGATATCTCCCCGTCCCCCCCCCATGATGCCTCATCATACCCCCTTGATACCTCCCCGAACCCACTTGATACCTCCCCATAACCCCTTGATACCTTTCGTACCCCCCTTGTAACCTACCTGTACCCTCCTTGATACTTCCCCGTTGATCGTTTCGCAGGTATGGATGAAAGGAATCGACCATCACCATACCCCCTTATATATACCCGTATCCCCGTTATGCCTACCCATGCCCCTTTAAACCTACCCGTAGCCCCCTTTTACCTACACGTACCACCCCATCCCGATCCTTGATAATAATATTAATAATAATAATAATAATAATAATAATAATAATAATAATAATAATAATAATAATAATAATAATAATAATAACGTACCACCCCATCCCGATCCTTGGTAATAATAATAATAATAATAATAATAATAATAATAATAATAATAATAATAATAATAATAATAATAATAATAATAATGAATAATAATATTGAATAATAATAATATTGAATAATAATAATATTATTGAATATAGAATAATACAAATAGAAATCATAAACACCAAGGTTTTAAAAGAAAATTTGATATAAGATATAATATTATAAATAATAATAATAATAATAATAATAATAATAATAATAATAATAATAATAATAATAATAGTAATAATAATAATAATAATAATAATAATAATAATAATAAAGGTAAAAAGCCTAAATGAAAAAGAAAAATATCCATATTGTAGTGGAAAAAAAAACAACATAAAAAAGAATATGGCCCGCCTCGGATTCGAACTTGGGTCGCCCTAAACGGTAGGCGAAAGTGTTACCAACTGAGCTATCAATGCTTCGTACAAAAACAATAAATTTTTTGGTCTATATGGGAAAACATGCTGAAACCTCAATTTGATTTTTAATGGAAGCGCGCGGAATGAGGCTATTGCAATTTGTGGACATTTTGTTTATTTATTTATCTCAGAAACGGTTACATGTTCGGTAAGGAAATGTCGGCTATAACGATTTGGTGGGTTTTGAGCACACAGCAGGCCGATCAGCGGCCTCCAGCACCTGCCCAGATCAGCGTCCATAGGAGACAAATTTTATAGTAGAGGCGAAGAAGGACTTCCGGCTAAGCAATTTATATATATAGAAGTGTGATGATATTCTGGGGAAGATACGTTTATCTTACTAGGGGGTAAGACTTATTGATAGATGGGCGATGTGCTACCACTATCGATCGTTCTTTTACCAGAATTCCGAAAGTTGTGTGAGAGACAGATCACGGCACTTTGGTCACATAAAATTTATATTTGTTCTCGGGAGTTTTAGTATCATTTGGCTCAACTTGAGAACCGGTGATGACTAATCAAAAGACTAGATTATTATGTCTCGAGAGAAGAAAACTAATAGCTACATAACAATACAAATAGAATGACACCAGTCGTATGTATGTAATTTCACTTTTTATATATTCAACACAAACTTTAACATTTCTGCATTAATCGGTAAATTAATAATTAATATAGTTCAAAGTGCTGGGAAAGTTCTTTAGCAGGTTTTCTTCATCCTGTGCTAACTGCTGTTACGATTTTCACTGTTCGTAGTTTACTAAATGTTATAGTGGTCTTCTAGGTTTCTCGAGGGTAGGACTCAGTTCATTTGCGGGTGACTTAGCTGCTCTAGCGTGGAGAGTGCTTGGGTCCGTCTGAGAAGTCTTGCCTCTGAGGTTGAGCGGGTGAGTCGGGTCGCTCTTGTAGCTGCGGGGTTCGGACGTGGCCAGGTAGAATCTTGGTGGTTCTCCTTTGGTGCCACGGGAGCGAATGTCATGCGTTCGTCTCCACAAACCTTATGATCCCAGAGCCGACTTGTAGACTCTGGGCCTCGTGAAATCGTCTGTTACGTCTCTAGCACTCTCTTGATGAGATGGAGATAGACGGACACTGCAGTTTGTTCCTTTAGTAGACCCTCGCAGCTGGGCAGTTCGTTGGCGACTGACCAGCTGAGATTTGGTCCCCAAAGATATGCAAGAGTTCCTAGTAGTCTTCTGACCAATCGTTTAGCTCTCGTTTTCGTCAATCTCGCATATACGGGATTTTACGGTTTTATTTGGAATATTTTTCACACCTATCCTACTTACCAGACACGTATAATTATCCTTGAAGTGGAGTGTCAGGGGTAGAGTGGAGAATAGATGCAATAACGATTACGCGGAGCCTAGGCTACTTAGTGTCTCAGTGACTCTGGTCACAGTGACGTAGGCTATTTAACGGGGACGAGGTTAGGGTCAGTTTTGGCTTAAGTATGCTATTTAGTCTTGGATCGCTAAGTCTGTTAGATGGTATCTTGAGCGGTTGGCGGTGTGACTGTCTCAAGGAAGTTAATTTGACATGTGTTGGCTGCTTTTTAGATAACTGTTGAATTAACGTCCAGTTTCATTCGATGGTATCTATTTTGCGCTAAGCTAATTTCCTACATTGTGTCGTCACTATTTCTGCTGTTACAGTAAGTGTTTTGTTAATATTTTATAATGATGTTTATATTCTATTTTGTTTTTATAAACGGGGGGTCGATAAATTTGAGTGCAGCCTCAGCGGCCCCTGCGTAGGATGCTTTTATTGTAAAGCGACCGGCTGATGGAGTGCCACCACTCGACCGCTGCTAAGCTGTTTCTTTCCTTTTGTTGTCTGGCCTTAATATGATGTTCTTCAAATAAAACCATTCAACGGTTATCAAGGGACTGGCTTTCGGGAAAAAGAATGTGTGAATGAGACTTCTTTAACTTGAGTCTACCTCCACCACACTCTCCACCACCCCTTCATCATCGTCATCATCATCATCATCATCATCATCATCATCATCATCATCATCATCATCATCATCATCATCATCATAGTTAGTGTTATTATTATTATTATTATTATTATTATTATTATTATTATTATTATTATTATTATTATTATTATTATTATTATTATTATTATTAAGCATATTATTATTATTATTATTATTATTATTATTATTATTATTATTATTATTATTATTATTATTATTATTATTATTATTAATCCGTGAATCAAAACTCCATTTTTGATGCTTGGAAAGAAGGCTTGAAGTTTACCAAACAGTGGAGGGAAATATATAGCCTTTTCACATACAAATCCTTTTTTTTGTTGTTGCGGTGAATTTTGACCCTCCAGATCAAGGAGATGAAACTGCAAGGGGCATAACTCCTTGAGGACGAATTGATGAAGGAATGAACATTGAAGTTGAACGCCTAAACGTCATCATTGACATTAGGGCAGACAGAGATAACGAGATAACCATCCCAGGAAAGTGGATCTAATCAACACTGGACCACCGCAGCAATCACACTGCTAAGATGAACAGTGGCAAAATGTCCACTTCTATCGGGACACGAACCCGGGTCATCAGTGTGCCAGGAAAACGCTCCTGCTATGAGCTACGCTGGTGGTGGGGGGGGGGAGGGGGGCAAGAAGAAGAAGAAGGAGAAGAAGAAGGAGAAGAAGAAGGAGAAGGAGAAGAATGATAAGAAGAAGAGTTAGAGGAAGAAGAAGAAGAAGAAGAAGAAGAAGAAGAAGAAGAAGAAGAAGAAGAAGAAGAAGGGGGTAGGATTTTCGTAAGCGGAGGTATGATAGGCCGCGTTAGTGTAAAGCATTTTGTTAGTGTAGGGTAGCAAATACAGGAGCAGATATTCAGTATGCAGCTTTCCTGTGTGGAGAGAGTATTGACGATACTGTATCCTTCAAAGACTATTGGATAGACAGGATACTGTATCCTTCAAAGAGGCAGAGATCATGGAAAGTATAATACATATAGAATCCATGAAGAGATGGCCAACGAGAGAGGTTAGCAAGAAAGGGGGAGTGGAACGTTAGAGCTGAAAGTGAAGTAGGGGTGGTAAGAGGGATGGGGGAGGGTTGATTATGTGGCTGTGTGTGTGTGTGTGTGCGTGTGTGTGGATGTATGTGTGTGGGTGTGGGTGTGTGTTGTATCTTTTAAAATGCTGCATCAATGTACTTCAAACTTTGCACAAAGACAGATTCCAATCAACAATGTGTTTATCAGTTAGGCTATCTATTTACCTCAGCACAAGCTCAACAAACTACTAGAAATTGACAACAAAAACAGGCAACAACTTTGCAGCAACAATGCACAAGTACAGAGAGAGAGAGAGAGAGAGAGAGAGAGAGAGAGAGAGAGACAGACAGACAGACAGACAGACAGACAGACAGACAGACAGACAGGTGACGGTGGTGGAATGGTGTGGGGGGGGAGAGAGAGAGAAAGATGGTGAAAGGTAGGTTGGCAAGGGGAATGCAAGGTTAGGGCAGGCTGTATACATAGGATTACCTGTAGCCTACTGTTTGGCTGCTGGTAGTGGTGACATAGCCGTCCACGTAACTGCTGCGGTGGTACGAGTGGCGGGTTAGAGAACAATAACCGAGGTCCGACAGCGTCTTGATCTAATATTTACTACAGCTGTATCATATTCCACTCCAGTAGGCCTACATCATCTAATAGTCCTGTATCATAGGTAGGCTCCAGTACATCATCTAATAGTCCTGTATCATAGGTAGGCTCCAGTACATCATCTAATAGTCCTGTATCATAGGTAGGCTCCAGTACATCATCTAATAGTCCTATATCGTAGGCAGATTCCAGTACATCATCTAATAGTCCTGTATCATAGGCAGACTCCATTACATCATCTAATAGTCCTGTATCATAGGTAGGCTCCAGTACATCATCTAATAGTCCTGTATCATAGGTAGGCTCCAGTACATCATCTAATAGTCCTATATCGTAGGCAGACTCCAGTACATCATCTAATAGTCCTGTATCATAGGCAGACTCCATTACATCATCTAATAGTCCTGTATCATAGGTAGGCTCCAGTACATCATCTAATAGTCCTGTATCATAGGTAGGCTCCAGTACATCATCTAATAGTCCTATATCATAGGTAGACTCCAGTACATCATCTAATAGTCCTGTATCATAGGCAGACTCCATTACATCATCTAATAGTCCTGTATCATAGGTAGACTCCAGTACATCATCTAATAGTCCTGTATCATAGGTAGACTCCAGTACATCATCTAATAGTCCTGTATCATAGGTAGACTCCAGTACATCATCTAATAGTCCTGTATCATAGGTAGACTCCAGTACATCATCTAATAGTCCTGTATCATAGGTAGACTCCAGTACATCATCTAATAGTCCTGTATCATAGGCAGACTCCATTACATCATCTAATAGTCCTGTATCATAGGTAGACTCCAGTACATCATCTAATAGTCCTGTATCGTAGGCAGACTCCATTACATCATCTAATAGTCCTGTATCGTAGGCAGACTCCAGCCTGTATCGTAGGCAGACTCCAGTATCTCATCTAATAGTTCTGTGTCCTAGGCAAATTCCAGTACATTATCTCATAGTCATGTATTCTAGGCAGACTCCAGTACATCATTTTATAGTTATGTATTCTAGGCAGACTCCAGTACATCATTTTATAGTTATGTATTCTAGGCAGACTCCAGTACATCATTTTATAGTTATGTATTCTAGGCAGACTCCAGTACATCATTTTATAGTTATGTATTCTAGGCAGACACCAGTACATCATCCCATAGTCATGTATTCTAGGCAGACTCCAGTACATCATCGCCCATAGTCATGTATTCTAGGCAGACTCCAACAACAACAACAACAACAAATCTTTATTATCCCATAAGGAACTTCACAGCAATGTATGTCAGGCATATAAAACATATAATTAAAAACAGTCATGTTATAACATTTAACAAAGCTACAAAATCAATACTAAATTTATATACATTCTATAAATCTAATCACTTGCGTACTCTTACACTTCATCTTTTCCTTCAAAGACCTATCCACGCACTCTGGTTCTATCACACGTATGTCAATGCCCTTTTTAGACAGTTAAAATATAATAAAAATACATAGTACACCACAGTACACCACCTCATAGTCCTGTAATATAGGCAGATTCTAGCACATGATCTAATAGTCCGCTTAGATTGGCAGATTCCAGAGCTCCGATGCATAGACTTGAGATAACACGATATCTGAGACCAAACTGGGACAAAACCAAATTATTTTGATCTGAGGCCACTGTTATTCATCTTGAGGCCTTCAGGAGTAATGTCCCTTTTGATGTGTCAACTAACGTAATAATGTCTTTGAGTTAATAATGCACTTGTTTGATACACATATCTTAAACCCAAGTTGTAGGTTCGTGGGCGTGGCAAACATACCGGCCATACTGGCATCCGCCGAACCACTGTGTATCAATCTACTATACTATCTTATTCTTCGCTAGATCAGTCACCTACTTTTTTTCTTCAAAACTCTTCCAAAACTCCTCATTTGTGTATGGGTCTGTTGGGCCAGCTTGGTAATATTATTGGTCGCTTTCTGCCAAATGGTCGCTAGGGCTTCCTATGATATTATTATTTAGCAATGTAGGCATTTGTTTTAGTAAGCTGGGGTGAGTTCTCTTTCAATCAAGTTGTGGCCCTGATTTTGTGGTTCTCATTCGGCTTTTTGCAGTCCGCTGGACCCTGTAATTATTGAATAACTAACGAACTGTGCGAGTATGTATGGGGAGGATGAGGGAAGAGAGATAGTGAGAGAGAGGGTGTGAGTGTAAGAAAGTGAGTATATGTGTGTGATTGTATTTTTTATTTTTTTTTCGGGGGGGGGGGGGGGGGGGGGGGGGACGACTTTTTATTGTCTATTTTTTTATGGCACATTCTGGGCGGCCGCCCCTGGGGGAGGCGTAGTCGCAACCTGTGGTGCTACCTAATTTTAGTTGTGTTTTGAAATTTTGCTGTAGGAGCAAACTGGAGTACCCGGAGAAAACTCCCGAAACGTTGCCCGAGTCCAAAGTAAATAATATTGGGAGGACCATAACGCACAACCTGTCAGGCGCCATATTGGTTTCCAGCACGTGGACAAGGAAAGCTAGTCCCGCCGTAGACCACGCCGCCACAACAATCGCTTGTGTGGGGGTGGGGGGAGATGGTATGTGTATGTGATAGAGAGAATGTGTGGGTGTGGATGTTGTGAGTGTGGATGTTGTGGATGTGGATGTTGTGGGTGTGGATGTTGTGGATGTGGATGTTGTGGGTGTGGATGTTGTGGGTGTGGATGTTGTGGGAGTGGATGTTGTGAGTGTGGATGTTGTGAGTGTGGATGTTGTGGGTGTGGATGTTGTGGGTGTGGATGTTGTGGGTGTGGATGTTGTGGGTGTGGATGTTGTGAGTGTGGATGTTGTGAGTGTGGATGTTGTGGGAGTGGATGTTGTGAAAGTGGATGTTGTGGGTGTGGATGTTGTGGGTGTGGATGTTGTGGGTGTGGATGTTGTGAGTGTGGATGTTGTGAGTGTGGATGTTGTGGGTGTGGATGTTGTGGGTGTGGATGTTGTGGGTGTGGATGTTGTGGGCGTGGATGTTGTGAGTGTGGATGTTGTGGGTGTGGATGTTGTGGGTGTGGATGTTGTGGGCGTGGATGTTGTGGGTGTGGATGTTGTGAGTGTGGATGTTGTGGGTGTGGATGTTGTGAGTGTGGATGTTGTGGGCGTGGATGTTGTGAGTGTGGATGTTGTGGGTGTGGATGTTGTGGGTGTGGATGTTGTGGGTGTGGATGTTGTGGGTGTGGATGTTGTGGGTGTGGATGTTGTGAGTGTGGATGTTGTGGGTGTGGATGTTGTGAGTGTGGATGTTGTGGGCGTGGATGTTGTGAGTGTGGATGTTGTGGGTGTGGATGTTGTGGGTGTGGATGTTGTGGGTGTGGATGTTGTGGGCGTGGATGTTGTGAGTGTGGATGTTGTGGGTGTGGATGTTGTGGGTGTGGATGTTGTGGGTGTGGATGTTGTGGGTGTGGATGTTGTGGGTGTGGATGTTGTGGGTGTGGATTTTCCCAACAAAGAGAAGAAGAGGGGTAGAGCTGAACAGGAAGAAAAGAAAAGCTGCACAATGCGGAGACAAAACTTAAGGAGAAAGAAGGAAATTAGGAGAACGAAAGAGACGAGAAGGAAGAGAAAGAACAAGTTGGTAGAAGAGAAAAATCGAAGAAGCAAGGATTGATCTTTCGAGACAGCCATTGTGGTATTTTTCCTACCATGGCGGGAAGATTGTAGAATGTTCTGGGGCTTTCTGACGTTCGCAGATCGAACAAGCTTAATTCCTTCTCTACGCCGAACGGGGCTGAAGATGCTTGAAGTATAGCGTGGATAGGGGGCGGAGAGAGGGGAGGGTGTCGTCGAGGGAGGAGGCAGAGGATGAAGCGTTGGGAGGGGGAGGGTGGGAACGGGGGTGTGGTCGGAAAGAATAAAAGTTTGCGAAGCTTTTCTTTTCCATTCCCCGTAAGTGACCGGATACACACGCACACACACACACACACACACACCCACACACACACACCCACGCGCGCGCCTACACACACACATACTCTCTCTTTCATTCTCTCTCTCTCTCTCTTTCTCTCTCTTCGAAGGCGAGGATGAAGGCAGGGCAGGAGGATGGAAGAGGTTGTGGGCAGAAAATCTGTCAGCAATTTTTCACTTCGTGTAAGTCTAAATGAAACTAAAAGGCACCAAAACCGTGGAAGGCGAGGTAGGCTGGCAGACGTAGGAGTGGAGAGAACAATACGAAAATGGGGGTAATGGTAGTGGTAGTGGGGGATGCCAGGGCAGAAAATGTTTCGACATTTTTCACTTCCCATGAGTGGCAGGTCATACCACTCAAAAGAAAAATCGAAGTTCGGCTTTACGGAGCTTTGCATCCAGGCAGACAGTGATCATAGCTACATGCAGACAGTAATCATAGCCACAGACAGTGATCCTATAGCTACAGGCAGACAATGGTCCTAGTCACAGGCAGACAGTGACCTAGCTATCGGCACACGATGAACTATAGCTACAGGCAGGCAATCTGATCCCATAGCTAGAGGCAGACGTTAATCCTAGCCACAGGCAGACGTTGATCCTAGCCACAGACAGATGTTGATCCTAGCTACCGGCACATGATGATACTATAGCTACAGGCAGGCAATCTGATCCCTAGAGGCAGACGTTGATCATAGCTACAGACAGCCAGTGATCCTATAGCTACAGGCAGACAGTGATCCTATCTACAGGCAGACAGTGATCCTATCTATAGGCAGACAGTGATCTTATCTACAGGCAGACAATGAACATATAGCTACATGCATATAGTGATCCTATCTACAGGCAGACAGTGTTCATATAGCTACATGAAGACAGTGATCCTATCTACAGGCAGACAGTGTTCATATAGCTACATGAAGACAGTGATCCTCTCTACAGGCAGACAGTGATCCTATCTACAGGCAGACAGTGATCCTATCTACAGGCAGACAATGATCATATAGCTACATGCATATAGTGATCCTATCTACAGGCAGACAGTGCTCATATAGCTACATGAAGACAGTGATCCTTTCTACAGGCAGATAGTGATCCTATCTACAGGCAGACAGTGATCCTATCTACAGGCAGACAGTGATCATATAGCTGCATGCAGATAGAGATTCCATCTACAGGCAGACAGTGATCATATAGCTACATGCTTATAGTGATCCTATATACAGGCAGACAGTGATCATATAGCTACATGCAGACAGTAACCCTATCTACAGGCAGACAGTGGTCCTAGCTACAGGCAGACAGTGATCATATAGCTACAGGCAGACAGTGATCCTAGCTACAGGCAGACAGTGATCATATAGCTACAGGCAGACAGTGATCCAAGCCGCAGGCTTAAATGATACAATGCAATACAACACAATAAATGCAATGCAATACAACTTCATTCATCTCAATTTGAGCAAGTACAAATCACAAAGAGACAGGCTAAGTGCATGTTTACCCAGGTGGACAATCGCGCTATACACGACTGCATTGTCGTCATCGTGGTCCTCGTCGTCATCATCGCTCCCGTCTTGGTCGTCGTCATTATCATTGTCGTCATAGTCGTCGATGTGGTACAATTGTCCAGGGAGGTAGTAAAAGAATGAATTGAGGACTGGAAAAAACGGTGGAACTGACAGGCAACAACAAAGAAACGGTGGAGAAAACTATTACATGTATTGCCACTTTTGGTCTTTGGGGAAAAAACGGCTGTTACGTGCATTTTGATGTCCCCAAAGAAAGTTTAGTTTCACAGCTGTTCTTTGACGCCCCAACGAATAGCCATTGACAACACGAAGTACTTCATAGACAGTTTATGGCCACAGCGACGCGAAACAGAGGAACGCAAGAAATCGATGTTAGAGTTGGGCTGGGTTATTGTGGTGTTGGAAAATGCTTTTTATAGTTAGATCGCATTGCGAGTATTGTCACATTTCTGACGTGACACGCAATCACTGTCAGACAGACAGACAAGTGAACAGACAGACGGATAGAAGACAGACAGAAAAACAGAAAGATGGACAGCTGAAGACATTGAACAGCTAGACAGACCGGGGGACGAATTG
The DNA here is from genome assembly GCA_036898135.1 of Oncomelania hupensis. Taxonomy (NCBI): domain Eukaryota; kingdom Metazoa; phylum Mollusca; class Gastropoda; order Littorinimorpha; family Pomatiopsidae; genus Oncomelania; species Oncomelania hupensis. The sequence continues at coordinate 6,073,785 of CM072526.1, read as the reverse complement.
CAAGCAAGGCTAGACAGAAACATATAAAGTGACGTTTGACTGGGTTTGTTATTTGGAGCCGGAACATAGGCTGGTGATCTTCTTTGGAACAAAGGGAGGAGGAGGGGAGGGAGAGAGTGGGGGAGGTTGAGAGTCCAAGAAAGAGAGAGAGAGAGAGAGAGAGAGAGAGAGAGAGAGAGAGAGAGAGAGAGAGAGAGATTATTAGGTCCTCCAAGATCGCTTAGTGGTCCGTGGCGCTTGATGCAACTGCAAGTTGGCGTCTTGGACGTTGGCTTGAGGTTAGATCCTGTTTTCTGGCGCAGCTCCTTGAGCCGCTCTTTGAGGTGTTAGTGCCATATATCACAACGATTCATTATTTTTATTATCATTTATATTATTATTATTATTATTATTATTATTATTATTATTATTATTATTATTATTATTATTATTATTATTATTATGAGCGGAGGCGATACGGTTAGCACTAGAACCTAGGCGGCGCAACGAATATCGATAAATAGATTACTGACAGATGGCGGTCAGAGAGGTCAACCAAATCATTGACAATCGCTATGAGGGAAAATTACGACCGGTTCGCTTATTTTTGTACGACCCAGCACAAGAGTATTATACAAGCTGGGTGCCTGTTGGTCTATAGCAAAGCAGTAAATAGGCTTACCTATGAGAAAATGATAGGAAGCTGCTGGATTTATGTCATTACAATATATTGCTTTAGGTCCAGATTTATGTCATTGAAAAGTCTGTTTGATATCTGTAGCGCTGTTCAATATAGGATCCGCAAAACAGGACCACAACATCCAGCGAATAATAATAATAATAATAATAATAATAATAATAATAATAATAATAATAATAATAATAATAATAATAATAATAATAAAGGTATTTATATAGCGCTTTTTCCTAATGACATCAGTTCAAAGCGCAGTTCTCACGCATTTATACTTAACGTTAACATCAAAATGCTTACGGAAAACAAGTTAAAACACAAACAAGACACTAATAAACTATACAAAGACATAATACAAACATGAAAAGGAATATTTACACGTAAACTATAAAAGACGAGGGATGGAGAGGAAGGAGGAGAGCAGCTAAGAACTGAGGGGGCTGGGAGCGTGCGGTGTGACGGCCGTGGTCTGAATAAGAAAAGAAGGAATGATACTGGTGATGGGAGACAAGGTCAGGGAGAGGCGAGTTTTTAAGAAAATGGCTAAGTTTGGAGAGCTGCAAAGAGAGAGAGAGAGAGAGAGAGAGAGAGAGAGAGAGAGAGAGAGAGAGAGAGAGAGAGAGAGAGAGACAGACAGACAGACAGACAGACAGACAGAGAGGGAGAGAGGAAGAGAGTTCCAAGTTGGAATAACCAAGACTTGAGAAGGTTCGACAGCCTGCAGAGGAGAGTTTGTAGCGAGGTATTTGTAGCATGAAATGTTTATATGGAATGTGAGTGGATTTTGCCAGTCGACGGATCGTTTTTATTGTTTTATATATATATTTTTTAAAAAGTTAATTGAATGATCCTATAGCTACAAATGACTGACAGTTACATAAATACGCACATAGAAAGACAGAGGTAGATGGGACGGGGGAGAATGAGGGAAGGAAGGGGGGGGGGGGATGGATGGATAAGAAGCACTTGAAACGGCGTCTAGCTGGGTTTGGATATCATAACCGAGCGAATATTCGCAAACAAATACTAGTCCAGATTGTTGATAGACAAACACGCAGGCAGACAAACTGACAGACAGGAAGTAAGGAGCGGGCTTCTCGTGGCTAGTAACACTTAACTTCCATATTTACGAGGGGTGAGCGACATTTTAATGGCAAACAAGGCTTGTCGGCCATTACGTTTGCACGACCCACGCGACGATTAGCTGACAAATGACAATTAAATCATTAGGAGAGGCAGAGGGAGGATGGGGGAAGGGTAAAAAGGTAAAAGGTAAAGGTAGTCCCATAGCCTTGTGGCCGTAGGGGAGCGTGATGTTGGAGATCACACTTATCTTGGGCCAGCGTAATGAGGGTGATGCCCAACTCTCTCCCTCGCTGCTTTACCTTCCCCACCCTCAAGAGAGTAGGTACTCAATCACAGTTGAGTCAACTGGGGGCGTTGTTGTTTGTCGCTTCACACCTTAGCGGTCACCCATCCAAGTGCTAACCGCACCGGACGGTGCTTCACTTTCGACACAGTAGCGAGTGCTCCAACCACTGCACTATCCGACACCCCGGGGAAGGGAAGAGAGGAATTTCAGAGGGAGGAGGGGGGAAGGGAAGAGAGGAATATCAGAGGGAGGAGGGGGGAAGGGAAGAGAGGAATATCAGAGGGAGGAGGGGGGAAGGGAAGAGAGGAATTTCAGAGGGAGGAGGGGGGAAGGGAAGAGAGGAATTTCAGAGGGAGGAGGGGGGAAGGGAAGAGAGGAATATCAGAGGGAGGGGGGGAAGGGAAGAGAGGAATATCAGAGCGCAATTGGCTCAGTGGTGTCGGCAGTGTAGCGGATTTTCAGGCGATAACATTGCAGCCTGTGCAGGCAGGGGTTCAAACCCCGTTGACGGCCTGGAATTTTTGGGATTTCTGAATGACCCTGAGACACTGCGCCCCTACTCCTTCGGATGAGAGTATAAACCGAGGTCTAGTCTGTGCACGCACGCATTCCATCGCATGGTCATTAAAGATCCTGACTCTCATGTCCTAGACGGGTGAGTGCCGGCTACACACATACACCCAGCACGCACTAGGTTCCTTCTCCCCATCCCCTGTGGCCCAGGATTGTGCTTAGTAGTATTGGCGTCAGACTGTGCGCCCAAATGTTGCAGGTGGGCGCATCGGGCGGCTTGAGTTAGATCCTGTATCAGCCAGCGCCTTGAGCAGCTCTTGAGCTGGAAAAGCGCTAAATAAGAACGGAAAGAAGTTGGAAATTTGGGGCGAGAGAGGGGGGGGGGGGTTGGTGGTATAATTGGGGGTGGGGGGTTTGTGGGGTGGAAGGAGGGTGTCAATTAAACATTATTGTAAGAGTAGGTAATGGCGTTGAGGGAGTAGGTTGTAGGTGTGTGTGCAGGGGGGGTGAGATTTGGGGGAGCATTGCGATCTTTAGGTTGCTGATGGCTTTTAGATGACCCGTTGAATATTGACAAATAAATCACCTATCTCTTTTCTGTGCCGACAGGACGACCATCATGGCAAAATCGATTTGTATCCCATTAATTTATTGTTGGACAGCCCAGGAGAGAGAGAGAGAGAGAGAGAGAGAGAGAGAGAGAGAGAGAGAGAGAAAGAGAGAGAGAGAGAGAGAGAGAGAGAGTTTTATATTAGTACGAGAGGCAGGACATGGCGTTGTGGAACACAGCCTAGAACAGTGGGCACCTGTTCTGATAATCTCTTACAGCAGAATACAAGACTAAGATACAGACAACCAATTTGAAGTGTGTGCAGGCACACAGGATGGCGTGTAGGCCTGGTTGCTATGGATCCTGTGTACGGGAGTGTGGGTGTGGAGGTGGAGATAACGAGGGTGTCGCGTGCTAGCGAGTGGTGAGGGGGGGGGGGAGAGGTTGGGTTTAAGAGGGGACGCGACCGACATGAGTGTGCAGCAAAGATAGGTCAACATGAGGATACAATGTTTGTGATTTGTACTTTAAGAGAACTAAGAGTTAGTGGCAGAGTGTTGGTGTGAGTGTCAATACGACTGAAAATGAGGAGGTTTTGGGCTTTGACACGAAGCATGGTAGCCAATGAGTTTTGCAAGGGCGGTGCATGGTGAATAGGGTGGCAGTGATGGGGAAGGGGAGATGAAGGTTTTCAGCGGTTTTGAGGTGAAGCATTCTACTTTGCTAGCGAGTTGTGGGGTGTTGCTGTTGGTAAAATCTTGCATCCGTGCCAAGTCTCATTCCATTCCCAGCTATCTTTCAAAACTTGCGAGCGGGTGTCGACTGGAGGCCTATGTGTATGTATGAAAACCTAAAGCACACTGTTCAAATTGACATCCGATCCAGTGTAGAAGTCTTAAAACATGGGGAAATTACGGGATTTGGATTTTTTTTTCTATAATTTTGGACACAATTTCCTACTCAGGCGGGCAAAAGTCGGGTTCGCATCTCAGCAAATGCACGGCAACCCATGCTCTGCGGCACCCAGGACGAGGAGGAACCGTTGAGGTGATAAAACCAGGGCCAGCGTATTTTCTGTAATAATCCAAATACAATTAACCGCCCTTTGTATTGACTCAAAAACACTGGCACCGAATATTTTCGACTAATCCGTTCCCATTAAGACTACACAATGATGACCTCAATTAAAGTAGATCTAACGTCGCATCGGCCGAACAGACATTCTCAAGAGAGCTTCTAAAGATATCAGGGGAAATAAGCTTAATTGACTTTTTTTTTAATATCAGGGGAAATAATTCAAAATTTTCTGTTGGTCACACGGTACGGGCCTTATGGTCAGTGATGGACTAAACCACCTGTTGGTGATTAAGTGTCTTACTTATTTGAGATGTATACAGTTAAAGTAATTGGCGAAGACCTCTGTGCCTTGTCCAGCAGCTTTATATATCGCGGTATGCTTATCAGTGAAGAGCGACTGAGTCAAGTTGCGTGTTGACCAAAAATGAGGAAGGGATGTTTATATTAGATTTCGACCCTAATAATTCTCCATAGGAAAAACAAAAGTAGAGCTTACGCCACTAGCTAGACGATACAAAATGTGTTTTAAGGATGCACTGACGTTCACCACGCCATCAGCCCAGGGTTGTTGTTTCTGAGCTCAGCAAAGGTAATAAACACATTACGATCCGACTTTAAACAGCACACTTGTGCCAGACCCTGTTCAGGCTTACGGCGTATACTTTTAACTCGTAGAAGACAGACCTGATCTATACTGCTTTCTCTTTCCTTCGTGTCTGAATCAAAACAACCATCTTCATTAAGGTTTAGGCTTCACTGTACTGCTGCTGCTGCTGCTGCCGCTGCTGCTGCTGCTGCTGCTGATAATGATGATAACAACAATAATGCATGCTATACGCGCCTTATCCCTAAACCAGACTCAAAGAGCGGCGATCTGTAACCAACATACACGCTCACACCTCGCACTCTCACCTACACAACAAGCACGCATCATCTCTCAATCACGTGGTGTAAAGGCAAGGAGATCGCTATTAGAAGACGGAAAAAAACCTTAGTTTTGTATTTTGGAAATTTTAGATTAAATGCATCCAATACCTTTATAAATGGATGAAGGAAGCCGGAGTACCCGGAAAAAACCCTCGGTGACCTTATAACCTCATACCCAAGGTAAACAATTCGCCTCTTTCGTGGATCGAACCCAGGCCCTTCCTTTAAGCACTGGAAACGTCGGTTCTGGTTTCTAGCGCTCTGTGCCTCAATGCTAACATGACACCTCCAAACGATACAATGTGAAAGCTGGAAGATTTTAAAAGATCCCAATTCCAAGCTAGACCTGGTTTACCTTTGACCACAAAGGGTTTACCCTAACATTGTTTGTTTAACAAAAGGACAAAGTTCCAAAGTTCAAAAAGGTATTGTTATTAGCTTACATTAATTTAAACCACGACACAGTGGGCTTTTCCTTGCTCAAAGCAACCGTTTAAATTTGCATTTTCCATTTGTGTTCTGACAGGGAGTATTTTCCCATGTTTAAAGGTACACAAAGGAGTACTCCTTGAGGTACACCCATACCATAGACATTTGACCCTATTTCACGCGGCGTGTCGGATAGCGCAGTGGTTGGAGCACTCGCTACTGTGTCGCAAGTTAAGCACCGTCCAGCGCGGTTAGCACTTGGATGGGTGACCGCAAAACGTGAAGCGACAAATAACAACGCTCCCAGTTGACTCAACTGTGACCGAGTACCTATTCTCTTAAGGCTGGGGAAGGTAAAGCAGCGAGGGAGAGAGACGGGCATCACCCTCATTACGCTGGCCCAAGATAAGTGTGATCTCCAACATCACGCTCCCCTACGGCCACAAGGCTATGGGACCACCTTTACCTTTTTTTTTTACCTTTCACGCGGCTCCAAGTGTGCGTCTTTGGTGTCTAGGGTGAAGTAGGGTCTATTGCATCAACCTAAAACGGAAAACCTTACCGAGCTTTTTTTTGTTAATGGGTTCTGCCTCATACCGGCTTTGGTAAATGCTATTTATAGCGCGAGAGGGGTGGCCTGCCTTTGCTATTGATAGGCACAAAAACTAATTTATTGAGTTTAAACATAACTATTCTTTCGAAATAATCTTTGTTGTTGTTGTTGTTGTAAGCTTACTCTTTTTAGTGGGGAAACCCTCACTGTGAATAATAAACGGATCTGTCGAGAGTGGCGTGGTCAAAGTGAGACCCAACAACAACAACAACAACAACAACAACAACAACAACAACAACAATCAAGGTTAGAAATGAAGCAGGCAAAGCATGCATCGTGAAAAGCTCTTTTAATCTGAACAAGGGAACCTAACCCAGTAAGAGAAAGAAATTTCAACCAAGATTTTACTGCAATGCAAAGGTAAAGAACACGGAGACCTGAAAAGCCGGCTTGAGCACAAAAAACAAAGACTCAGGGGAAGCAGGGCTGGATTATCAGATATGGGAAGATAGTGAAGAAGAGGGTGGGAGACAAAGAGGAGAGGGGGACGAGAGGTAAGGATGGAAGCACAACCTTGACTTGACAATGGCACTGCACGTAGTTCAAACCAATACAAAGCAGACTATGAAAATGTTCAATGTCGTTTTAAATTAAAGCTGTATGCAAAATTGCACTGTACTTTACTCCAATCTTAACAGTTTTATAAACAAAAAAATCACTGTTGTTACAGCTTATGGATGATGTAAAAATAAAAAAAAATCAAGAAGGGTTGGGGTGAGGGAATATCATCGCTCATTGCGAAGTAATTGCAAAAAATCCAATTCGATGTGTTTAAAGCTGAATACACTATATCTTTGACTTTTACCTAATGGAGTTTTTGCAGAACAAAGGATAATAATAATGATAATATTGTTCGTCATTTGTAAGGCGCCTTAGCCTAAGGATCAAGGCGCTAGCCGATACAGAATCTAACTCAAACCGCCCGAGACGCCCACCCGCAGCCTTTGGGCGCTTGGTCTGACGCCCGGACAACTGAGCACCCTCCTGGACAGCCAGGGATGGGGGAGAAGGACCAAGTGCATGCTGGGTGTGTTCTTGTTACCGGCACTCACCCGTCTAGGACATGAGCGTCAGGATCTTTAAAGTCCGTTATGATGGAATGTATGCGACATACAGACTAGACCTCGGTTTATACTCTCATCCGAAGGAGTAGGAAAACAGGAGTAAAGTGTCTTTCCCAGAGACACAACACAATGGCCCGGCCAGGGCTCGAACCCGGTGTAACAGGCCGGAATATACCCCTGGCTACTTTATACCCTGGGTATAATGTAGCCTAGGCGGGTTTAACCCCCTGGGTATAGATCAGCCTAGGCCAGGTCATACCCCTCGCGCCCGGAATATACCCCCACCTAAAGAGATTTCACTCATGGGTTTGTTGTACATGACCGTTTGCGTGACCAACTCTCAGGTAACAGACTTTTGCTTGCGTGTAAAAAAAACACACAAAAAAACAAAAAAACTGATTGAACTCAGCTAACAGCCTTTATCTTGCGTGTAAAAAAAAAACAAATAAAAAACCCTAACCCCAACCCTAACCCTATGTTACACTCAGTTCGATGATGGTGTTTTCTATCAGTATCTGATTCAGCCCCGATGCTTGAATTCCTGATAGTTGTGTAACTCAGATTCGTTTATTCACGCAACCCGTCCAAACAGCATACAAGTCACAAAGTCGACGTATGAAGTTTTCCACTTTTATTCAGCACACATCAACAACTGCATACAATTCTCAACTCAACTCAACAACTTTCACAGCAACTCTCAAATCACTATCAACAACTTTACTATCTATCAACAGCAACTCGGCACACGATTAAATAACCTCTCTCTTTTCTGGAACAATTTGGTACATGGTAGAAATGACGTACTGCCACCAATCGAACTAAAGATCGTCATCACTGACTTACGTCATACCTATTTCCTCTACTTCCGGGAACATTCACGACCTTCGATATCCATCGGGAAATTTCTATAATATCGACCAACGAAAATTATCAACGTTATACAAAACCACTCCTAACAACAATGCAAACTCAAATTAAAGGTAAATAAACTCCATTATTGAATACTTTGCAAAACGAAACGATTAGATCTATCGTGCGCGCTTTAGACACACTTTCGTTCGTTTCAACGTAACACCCTAACCCTATCTATCTATCTATCTATCTATCTATCTATCTATCTATCTATCTATCTATCTATCTATCTATCTATCTATCTATCTATCTATCTATCTATCTATCTATCTATCTATCTATCTATCTATCTATCTATCTATCTATCTATCTATCTATCTATCTATCTATCTATCTATCTATCTATCTATCTATCTATCTATCTATCTATCTATCTATCTATCCGTCTGTTTGTCTATCTATCTATCTGAGTGCATCAGAACAATTACAACACATAAATTAAAGAGTAACGTGAAGGATAAGGTCTTCCGTAGTGGGGGGGAGGGGGGGGGTTATAATGGGCAGGAGAGGGTTAAACGAGCCTAGGCCAGATAATACCCAGGGGTATAGTCTGAGCTAGGCCAGTTTATACGGGTGCATAGTTTGGGCTAGGCCAGTTTATACCCTGGGTATACTTGAGGCGGGGTATGATCTGGCCTGCTACACCGGGACCTTCCGATCCGCAAGCCGAAGCACTACCATTAGACCACAGTGCCTCAAAGGATGTGGTGAACGTTTTAATTACAGAAAAGGTAATTACACAGGTCTAAGAAAATGTTTAAAATAAGTGGATTAAAATATAATTAAAGGAAAAAAAGTTGAAGAAAGTTGGAAGTTTATTTTTTAAAAGTAACATCGTAATGGCAGTGGAGAAACAGGTTCCAAAGACTAAGGGTAAATACAAGTCTCTTTTAGCTACAGCGTGGTTTAAAGGATTTTTTTTTTTAAAGTATGTATTATATAAGAAACATATCGACACACAATATTGTATTGCTTACAGAGATACATTAAAGCAAGAAAGGATTGTACGAAAGAGGTAAGCAAAAAAGATTCATGAGAAAAATATTACACCCACATACCCCAAAGTATTTTGGAAATATGTTCAGTCTAATAGTAACATATCTTCAGGCGTGAGTGGCTTGGAAAAAGAGGATGGAACTATTGCTTTCAGTGATATTGATAAAGCTAATGTTTAAATGATTTTTTTCTCCAGTGTTATTACTAAGGAAAATCTAGACAATGTGCCAAAGTTGGATCCTAGATCCAGGTTTTCTGGTGTGAGTTTAACAGAAATCCTAATAAAGCAGGGTCCGTAGGTGCCTTATAAGTCAGTATAAGTTTGTAGTTTTGGCTTTCCATAAATAAGGCCTTAAAAGTGCTTACTTTTCACTTCTAAGTCCTTATACAATTTGGCAGGTCCTTAGAAAAATAATAAAGTGCTTATTAGTTTTTATTTATTTAGTATTTGTAACTAAAAGAAATAAAAACATTAAAAAAAATCTAGATCATTGATCATTCATAATGATGTCATATGCGTGACCTTTCACAATTAATTATTCATTTATTCAACCTTGGACTGACGTCACAACCCCCTCCTTTCCATGTTTCCCGCTAGTACCAGGGGTGTCGGATAGTGCAGTGGTTGGAGCACTCGCTACTGTGTCGAAAGTGAAGCACCGTCCGGTGCGGTTAGCACTTGGATGGGTGACCGCTAAGGTGTGAAGCGACAAACAACAACGCCCCCAGTTGACTCAACTGTGATTGAGTACCTACTCTCTTGAGGGTGGGGAAGGTAAAGCAGCGAGGGAGAGAGTTGGGCATCACCCTCATTACGCTGGCCCAAGATAAGTGTGATCTCCAACATCACGCTCCCCTACGGCCACAAGGCTATGGGACTACCTTTACCTTTTACCTTTTTTTTACCAAATTTCTGCAAATCTCGCGATATTTCTCACATACGAAACTTTACGTCGGCCATAGATCTACAAAAAATGCCAGGGAAGTGTTCTTTTCAAGATAACTGGATTCGCCATAAAGACTATAAAGACTGGATTCTTGCCGATCCAAAGGATCGTAGACAAGCGAAATGTCGGCTTTGTGTTTCGAAGATCAACTTAGCTGCTATGGAAGAAGCCGCCCTAAAGGCACACATGAAAAGTGCAAAACATAAGAAAAATGTAAAAGAAAATGTGGGAGCCATTGGCGTTGATCAATTTTATTCATCAGAGACTCATGGTATCTCGAGCGCCGAACCTAAACCAGGGCCTTCAATTTTCAATTTTCAGAGGCGCTAGTACAATCTATACCCCTTTGGGTCATGAGCAATCTTGCCACTGTAGATTGTTCAAACCTATAAAGGGAAAAGTGAAAGCCACAGTTGAAAACCTGTCTTTCCTTTGTAGGCAAGACAGATTCACCGCGGCAACAGTACCCCCGTTGGAGTGCCGGGGGTTTTCAGTATAAATAGTATCCCCACTTTATGGAAATTTAGTGCTTTAAATTCCCACTGTCGCTGTCTTCCTCATTTACTCTTTCCCATTCCTGCTCTGTCCTATCACTCTGCTATACTATCTTCTTCTTCGCTAGATCAATGACCTACCTTTTTTCTTGAAAACTCTTCCTGGACAAGACTCCTTGTTTGTGTATGAGGTCTGTTGGATCAGCTTGGGAGTGTTGGACGCTTTCTGCTGGGTGGTCACTAGGGCTTCCTATGATTGTATTAGTTAGCAATATAGGCATTTTATATGTATGTGTTTTGTTGATGATTTATAATGATGTTTGTATTCTATTTTGTTTTTGTAACCGGGGGTTCGCGTAGTTGAGGTCAACCCTCAGCCGTCCCCCGCGTGGGATGTCTTTATTGTAAAGTGACTGGCTGGTGGAGGGCATTCAATTTTTCCACTGGGGTTGTTTCAGCAGATCTTTTATGCGGATCGGGGGTTGTCCGGTCCTGATTTGGCTCGGAAGAGTCCGCTGGACCTAAAGCAACAATAAATCAATCAATCAAAGTACAATCTATAAAGTCTGATTCAAAAACCGGTTATGTGCTGCTCTTTGACGAGTCCCTTAACAAGAACATTAAGCTGATGGATGTGTGGATTCGGTTCTGAGAAACAAAATACAGTGCAAACACGATATCTTACCAGTTGTTTTCTTGGGCATGCAACTGCTTCAAACTTAGATAAAGAACTGTCATCTGTGTTAACATATTTTAACCTTGAGAAGCCAGGTCTTCTTCAGTTAGACATGGATGGCCCCAACGTCAATTGGAGTGTTCACAAAATGATTAATGGTGACCTAAAGTTGAACCATGATGGACTGGCCTTACTTTCTGTAGGTAGTTGTGGTCTACACACCATTCATAATGCATTTAAGTGTGGATGCGAAGCCTCTGGTTGGGACATTGAGAACATCCTTACATCTGCATTTAAGCTGTTTGATGCTTCCCCTCGATGTGAAGATTACCTCAAAGTATCTGGGTCCAGTGAGATTCCTTTGAAGTTCTGTCGGCATCGTTGGCTTGAAAACATTGCACCTGCACGGTGAGTGAGAAATCTGCTACCTGCTCTTAAAATCTATGTGAAAGCAGCTTTAGAGAAAAAGATAACGCTTCCAACTTGCTACAGTTTTTCTATTTTGAAACAGCACTCGATACACCACTGACAACCTTTCATAACTTTCTCTAAAGGCAAGACGCACTATGATTGACCACATTCGAAATGTTGGTTGAGTAACAAATGTCGCCATCGATGCCCAGCTACTAGCTGCTGCTGGAAATGCTTGGGGAAGGTACGAACAGTTCCGAAAAGCTCGGCGAGAGGAGAAGGTTCAGGATCAAAAACAAGTCAAACGTGCTTTAATAACTGAAGAAATTGACACACTCAAGAAAAAGAGAAAGAAGGAAGAAGATGATGCCAGACACTTAACAATTGAAGCAGACAGCCTTTGCTTAGATGCATAACAGCAGAGCAGCCTGGTACTTCTAGCCCGTGCCAACACACTTAGATTGACATCCAAAGAAAAATTATGTACAGTCGCTCGGCTTGGTGGACAGATTGAAATGAAAGAGAAAGAACTGAAGCTGTTGTAATTCTTCTTATAATTGAAACAGTCCTTTTGGGTGTCTCAAGTCTTTCCCATGTCAGTTTTATTAAAATGAAGTTTATTGCTGTTAAAGACATTGATGTAGACCCTTGATGGCAACTTTTTACCAGTGTTATAAATAGCTGAGTTGGTGCGAGTGCATTTCTGTCTATTTAAACGGTATGTAATAAATAGTTGCTCTCGTTAAATACTATTTCAATACATATTATTTATTGTGACCTTCATAATATATTGTTCACTTATTTCACAGCTACATAAATATATTATTACCCTTCCTTAATATTTGTTACGGGGTCCTTAAAAGGTCCTTAAAAGGTGCTTACTTTCTGATAATCATTGTTCCTGGGGACCCTGTAAAGCCTAAAGTTGTACAGGATAAACTCAGTAAATTGGACCCGTGCAAAGCCTTTGGACCTGATGGCATTCCACCTAGCTTTAAAAGAAGCGAGTGAGGAGTCCACTTTGTTCACTTTTTGATAAATCTTTAGAGGAGAACACACTTTCAGTTTTGATAAATCTTTAGAGGAGAACACACTTTCAGTTTTGATAAATCTTTAGAGGAGAACACACTTTCAGCAGATTGGAAAAAAGCGAACGTCACTGCTATTTTTAAAAAAGGAATGTCGAACAGAGGGAGTAAGTTATCGTCCTGTAAGCCTGACTTGCATTCTTTGTAAAATCCAGAAATTCTTTGTGCGGGATGTTGTTATGTTGTGTGAACTCTATACCGATTGTCAGCACGGTTCTAGAATTGGCAGGTCATGCGTAACTCAATTATCAGAAGTGACAGAAGTTTTTTTTAATAAAATGTTGGATGATGGGAAAGCTTTAAAAACACACCATTATCTGTAACAAGATCTTGCAGAGTGGGGAGTGGCCTACACCATGGACCCAATCGCTTTTCATCACTCTTCCCAAAAAGGGTAACCTTCAGGAGTGTGAAAATTACCGCACCATCAGCCTCATCAGCCACCCCAGCAAAGTCCTACTGAAAATAATACTCAACAGGTTGAAACCCCAAGCTGAACAAATCATAGCTGTAGAACAAGCAGGATTCAGGACAGGGCGAGGTACCACTGAACAGATTTTCAATCTCAGAATAATCTGCGAGAAACACCTACAGCACAAACAACGTTTATATTATGTGTTTGTAGACTTCAAGAAAGCGTTTGACCGAGTCTGGCATGCAGCTCTGTGGGCAACCATGAGAGTGTATAACATCAGCCCTAACATTATTGAAGTCATCCAAAGCCTGTGTGACAAGGCTACCAGTGCAGTCCTCCCCAACATCGCCATCGGGAGCTGGTTCTGAACAACAATCGGTGTGCGTCAAGGATGCCAACTCTTTTCAACACTCTTCAACATTTTCCTAGAACATATCATGTCAGATACCCTTGCAGATCACGAAGGCACCGTCAGCATATGAGGTCGAGCAATTGGTCCAAAGCCAATCAATCCCTCAAAACGGTGCATAGCTTAAAATATTTTAGGAGCCATTTTATCAGACAATGGAGTTCCGACAGGAAGTCCTCGCCAGGATCGCACAAATAATTGCTGCCCTGACAAGGTTGAAGCCCATTTAAAAAGACAGGACCATCAGTCTACACTCCAACGTATGGCTGCTGCGCTCCCTTGTCATCTCCATCTTCCTATACCCTTGCAAAACATGGACACTCACAGCGGACCTACAACGAAGAATACAAAGCATGGAGATGATGTGCTACAGAAGATTGCTGGGCATTTTCTATACCCAGCACATCACCAACGACGAAGTCCGACAGACCATAACACAAGCCATTGGACAACACGATGACCTGCTCACAGTGGTGAAGAAACAAACTCCAATGGTATTGCCACGTCACCAGAGCATCAGGCCTTGCAAAGACCCTCCTCAAAGGCAGAAGAAGAGGGAGACAGAAAAAGAGGTGGGAGGATAACATTCGAGAATGGACTGGCTTGACACTGAGCGAAGCCAAGAGGGTTCATGAGGACAAAGAAAGATGGAGTACGCTGGTTAAACGATCATCTGTGGTGCCCCAACCACTTCTGAGTGGCGGGATAGGATATGATAGGATTTGGATTTTTTAAAAGCGTTCGACTCAGTTCCGCATGCTCGACTTTTTACCAAAATTGAGTCGTATGGTATCACTGGAAACATACTCCAGTGGATTAGAAACTTTTTCTGATTGAAGTCAGCTAGTAAGGGTTGGGTGTAAGTTTTCATCTGAGGCTCCTGTATCAAGTGGAATACCTCAAGATGGCATATTAGGGCCCATTTTCATATATATGACTTGCCCAATGAAGTATCCAGCGTCAGATGACACAGAACTGTATAATTTGTCTTGCAAAAGTGTTTAATTGCAATCGGACATTAACAGGCTTGTTAAGTGGTCGGAGAAAGATTGCTGAAACTCAACCTCCCAACCCTTAAATTTAGAAGATATAGAGAGTTCTTGATACACGCCTATAAAATACTTAACCACTTAGAATAAATTAATGCTAACACTTTTTTTTTTCAAATTCCTTACTGGACGCTATACTGAAAATGCAGAAAATAATATGTTTATTAAACAATTTCGAAATAACATAAGAAAGCACTGCATTTAGTTAAAAAGTTTCACCACTCTGGAACAAATTACCTGCACGTGTTACAAAACCTAAATAATCTTAAACACATTCAAAAACCTACAGTAACACGTAAGTTTCATAGCGAAAGGAAAACAAGCATTTCATGGCTGATTGTTACTTTTTAATTGCAAATCCCTAAGCAAATTTCCAACAAACCGGCAAATGTAACTTAAGCCTACATGAGAAACAGGGACACTTAAAAAGCCGCGAGGCTTATATAGTCCCTTTGAACTGAACTGAACCACCCAAAAATAACAACACGTCAATGGATGAAGGTGAGGAAAATAAGAAGTCAGGGAAAGGCAAAGCGATGCCTGTGTTTCACAGTGTGACATGTATCAAGTCTGGCAAATCTCTTTGACAGTGGTTCTGGACATTGCTTGATTGACTACTGTTAGCTGATTGTTTAATGTATTCCTTTGTGCTTTCAGCCTTTACTCAACGATTGTTTTTTACCCCTTGGGGTCATGAGCAATCTTGCCACTTTAGATTGTTCTAACCTATAAAGGGAAAAGTGAAAGCCCCAGTTGAAAATCTGTCTTTCCTTTATAGGCATGACCGATTCACTGCGGCAACAGTACCCCCGTTGGAGTGCCGGGGGTTTCAGTATAAATAGTATCCCCACTTTCTGGAAATTTAGTGCTTTAAATTCCCACTGTCGCTGTCTTCCTCATTTGCTCTTTCCCGTTCCTGCTCTGTCCTATCACTCTGCTATACTATCTTCTTCTTCGCTAGATCAATGACCTACCTTTTTTCTTAAAAACTCTTCCTGGACAAGACTCCTTGTTTGTGTATGAGGTCTGTTGGATCAGCTTGGGAGTATTGGACGCTTTCTGCCGGGTGGTCACTAGGGCTTCCTATGATGTTATTATTTAGCAATATAGGCATTTTATATGTATGTGTTTTGTTGATAATTTATAATGATGTTTGTATTCTATTTTGTTTTTGTAACCGGGGGTTCGATTAGTTGGGGTAAAGCCTCAGCCGTCCCCTGCGTGGGATGTCTTTATTGTAAAGTGACTGGCCGGTGGAGGGCATTCAGTTTTCCCACTAGGGTTGTTTCAGCAGATCTTTTATGCGGATCGGGGGTTGTCCGGTCATGATTTGGCTCGGAAGAGTCCGCTGGACCTAAAGCAACAATCAATCAATCAAAAAAATGATTGTTTAATGTATTCCTCTGTGCTTTCAGAGCCAGCCTTTACGCAACGATTGAAAGGAGAGGAAGAAGTGGACGAGGGCAGTGACCTGACCTTGAGCTTCAGGGTCGTTGGCCTTCCGGTACCGACCCTGAGATGGTTCAAGGACGACGAGGAAGTGAAGGACCACCCTCGCTTGACGGTGGAGGAGGGAGAGGACGGGCAGTACAAGCTGACGCTGCACCAGGTCAACAAAGGGGACGAGGCGGCCTACAGGTGTCGTGCCGAAAACTCTGAGGGAACCTCCTCCTGCTGCTTCTTCCTCACGGTCAAAGGTCAGTACAGGTTAAAGGCCGTTTGTTAAGGTTAGTGTTCAGTAGCTCTGTCAAGGTCAGTGGCCGGTGTTTTTGGTTGTTTTGTCAAGGTCAGTGACCAATGTTCAAGTTCGTTTCTCTAGGTCAGTGTTCAAAGTTGCTTTGTCAAGGTCAGTGACCATTGTTCACGGTCGTTTTGTCAAGGTCAGTGTTCAAAGCCACTTTGTCAAGGTCAGTGATCAATGTTCAGTTCGTGTTGTTAACGTTAGTGTTCAAAGTCACTTTGTCAAGGTCAGTGACCAATGTTCAAGGTCGTTTCTCTAGGTGTTCAAGTACGGTCGTTTTGTCAAGGTCCTTTGCCGATGTTTTGGGTCGTTTTCTTAAGGTCAGTGTTCAAAGTCACTTTGTCAAGGTCAGTGACCAGTGTTCAAGGTCATTTGTCAAGGTCAGCGGTAATTGTTCAAGGTCGTTTTGTAAAGTGATGCCCATCCACCGTTATTTCAATTCTCTGAGGTAGAGTGATCTACAATGTTCAATGTTATCATGGCTGCCGTTAGTCAATATAATAATACTGATATTATAATTGGATCAATGTTACGACTGTTTTAGATCTAGAGTTCGCGGACAGGAGTGTGTGTGGGTGGGTGTGCGTGTGTGTGTTTGTGTGTGAGTGCACGTGCGCGTAACGATCACAGAATTTCATACCATAGACTGGTAATAATTCATTGTCCTCTGGGTGAGTGGATGTTTGAGGTGGATACTATGTAATGTGACTGAAACAGTTACATTGAAAAGCCTTTCTTTTCAGTCAAACTCTATTAAATCTTGGATAGAGATTATACAAGATACAAGAATATGTATTGTCCGCCTTAACGAAAGGACATAATAATTCCAAATTGTATGTGGAGAGAGAGAGAGAGAGAGAGAGAGAGAGAGAGAGAGAGAGAGAGAGAGAGAGAGAGAGGGGGGGGGGGGGCGGGCGGAATGATGCAATTAAAACATGTACGTCATAAAACCAATGACGTCACAGAAAAAACAAGTTTCAAGTATTAAATTTTTCGAGTGAATTAAAATAAAAAGTAAAACAATGAATTTTGTTTCAGATAACAATAATGTAATAAGTAATAGCTTAAAAAAGAAAATCTTCGAACAAGATCCTATCCTATCCTTAAATATATAATTTAAAGTTTATGTATACTATTGTCGGAGGCCCCGTGGCCTAATGGATAAGGCGTCTGACTTCGGATCAGAAGATTGCGGGTTCGACTCCCGTCGGGGTCGGTCTTTTAATTTTTAAAAACGAAATACCTTTTTACAAGTTTGGCCTTCAGATCCGTCGAACTTTTTTTTATTTTAAATGAGCATGTTTATTGCCGTTGAGACGTCGCTGTACATATCAGCAGCAGCACTTTGCGCTGGGTAGGCTACTTGGGGAAGAGAAGGGGACCCCTCTCCGGAGGGAAGGGTGTGGGGGGAGGACTGGGCGGGAAGTGTGGGGAGGGGGATGAACTTGAGTTAGATCCTGATTTCAGCTTACTTCATCATCATCAGCAGTAGCAGCTTCAACACATGCACTATTATCATCATCATCATCGTCGTCACAGCTCGAAGCTTGCTGGTGGCTAACACTAATACTTTGTTGGACGATCAGCAGTCAGAACGATTATAGGCTTTTAGCGTTGTGCTGGTGATTGTGATTTCAGGGAAGCCCAAAAGCCCCAAACGAGACAGCAAAGGTTTGCACAAACGGACGGTGTCTTTCCCTACCATGTTCTCCACCATCGTAGAAAAGGTGGAGGAGGAGGAGAAGGCGTGGAAGGAAACTGCCAAAGCCCCGGCCTCGCCTTTGACCCACTTCTACAACAGCTTGACCTTGAAAGGTCGCACCTCCTGGCCGTCCTTCCTTGGAGACTGGGCTTTCGTCAGCGACTCGCACAAATCTCGGGGAGGTGAGTGGGAGGATTGAAGTCCTAAACTGTACGGTAACAGTCTATGTTTGTCTCGCCAGTACCACATTTGGTTTGTATTTTGTTGGTCAGTTGTGGAATTCTAGCTTGTGCAGAATGAAGACCAGTTCATTATTTGTTTTGGTTATTTGTCTTTTTCTTTTCATCTCTTTTTTTTTAAATCTTTATCACTTTATGCAGACTTTTATTGATGATGACATTTTTTCCCTGAGTTATTTTGGTACTGATATAATAATACAGTTCAACCAGTTTTTCCACGACACAGTACAAACCTAAAACTTTTTTTGGATTGGTTGTGGTATTTGATTGGTTGACTCTTGTAATTTATTTGATCTGCATAATTTTAATATCTTTGAATGATTTGACAGCTGCCGTTTTTTGTTTTAAATTCTTGTTTGAGCGGGTTAGTCAGTGCTTGAGTTTTTGATAATTTGGTAAAATCTTCCATTAACTTTCTATTGTGGTGACGTTTGGCTAAAATTATGCCAGGAGACCGACCAGTAGATTCAAATAAGGTTTATTACAAAATATTGATTTTGATTTTCCCTTTTAGTATCTTATGTTACGCAGGATCCGAAATATTATCCCTCTGAAAATATTGACAGCTGTCCCAATTATTGGGTTGTCACGTGTAAAGCTTTCCCTGTATTTCATTTAAAATAGTTTACTCTGTTGTGTTTAGATTGCCGCAATGTTCATATTTATGTTCCTGCTTTCCAATATAGACCCCTTTCTTGTGTGTTTATTACAAATAGAATTATATGATTGTTTTATGTGTGTATCTTCGTATATTTTACCCAGATGTGTCTTTGTAAGGTAATTTTTTAAAAATATTATCCATAAGCTACACTTTAGAAATGACTATGCTCCTAGCCATAGCTTACCTGATCCCATTAGTTTCACATACAATTACAAGGATTTGTAAAACAATCTTTAAATTTGAACAACCGAATAAGATTGCCAATTTTGATCCTGGATTGTTTGTTTGTGTGGGCTTTGTGGATGGCTTGAGTTAGATCCTGTATCGGCCCGTGCCCTGAGCAGCTCTGGCGCTAAAAATGCGCTATGTAAAAGTTATCACCTAAAAATTAAATAAATTTGTTTTAAAATTAATATCAAATCATTATACAGAAAATATTTATCAACAAATATTTTTTATAGCAATCATTTTGTGCTTTATATTACAGAGCTAATCTATTAGGGAATGCATGATGTAATATCTGCTAATTTAAATTGTAATATTTCGTTCAAAAAAATGGATTGCCTAACTGGAATCAATTTTGCTCCTCATTTCATTCTTCATTATATACAAAGAACACTAAAGAAATATTTCGTTTTATATAGTTTCTTTCGAAACATAATCAAGATACCTACTTTGTTCGTTCAACACTATTAGAGAAATTCTGAAATGTAATATTTTAGTGGTAAAATGTGATATACTGTGTGGTAGATACTATATTGTGTGATAGATAATGTGTGTTGTCTTCTTGGTCTGTGTAGGGTCGGTTCCTCCTGAGGTAACAGTTGCAATTAGACTTACCTCGCATGTTTTCTTCCGTTTTTACTTACTATGGGCTGTTAATTTTGCTTGGCTGTTGATTGCCTCCCTTACACAAGGTATTATCAACAATAATTCCATAACTGCTCTCTCGCATATGATATTACACATTTTGAACGTTGAACAACTTTTGTGTAATTTCTGCATCTTCAATCAGTTTTCCGGTTGTTTAATAATTTTGAACCGCAACAAGAGCATAAATTAAGTTTGATGGAGAGAGTGTATCATTCTTCTTTTTAATACTTATTATCTGACGTATTTTAAATCCAAACTGTTTTTACAAATGGCAATTGTTAACCGGTTGTTAACAGTGTTTATATCTGTTTATTTGCCCCATGTGAATAATTTGCTTGAAATTTCCACTGTGAGGGTAAGATAAAATGTCTCATATACAAAAGAACTTTGTATTGAATTAATATAAACCTAACACGTGTTGTACATAAAATGTTATCACCCTTTTAAGAACAATGTAATATTTAAAGTTTGAGCATTTTCTTCTTTTTGTTGTTAGATTTACAGCTGGGTGCCATTAATTTTTAAACAAACTGTTATGGTTTAAAAATTTAGGTTTTATTTTTTTTTATATGTGAGCTTTTTATTTATGATCACCTGGCAGTTTATATCATGCTACAGGAAGGCGCAATGAGCTTAGAAAAAAATAACAGCTCAGTCATTAGTTAGTCGTTAAACAGTTTTATGTTAATTAATCTGATTATAAGGTTTTATAGCCTACGAGTTCCTACTAATTTGTATTTGCAATAACAACCTGTAACTCCTATTATAATATTATGCCTTTATGTCTCTTTCGACCATCCGCTATGCTTAACACATTTTAGCCACATTTTAAAGTAGCATCAATTATAAACATACATATCATATATATATATATATATATATATATATATATATATATATATATATATATATATATATATATATATATATATATATATATATATATATATATATATAATTCAGAAGCATTTAAATATATCTCAATTATACATGAATGCCATTGTTATGTTATGCGCACTTTGTTTATTATTTTTCGTATCAAGCATAAACTGTGTAACAAATTATTATGCTGGCCATTTCGTGTTCTATTATGATTATAAATATTGCCATTTACAATATCAATATAACTATTATCAAAATGTACCAATAACATGCAAAATATATGAGCCAATAACATTATCAATATTCAGTGTCATTCTATATAAAATATATCATTGTGTCACTTTATTAACTGTGGAATGTGAAATTTGGAACAATGAGGAAAAATAATTAACAAACCTGTAATCGTTCTGCCTTGCATAATGTTTTATTCCCACATATTTCTCTCATTCGTTTAAGTAATGTTCTACCTTCCAAATTATTGTTTACCATCTTAAGGTTTTCACTTTAAACGGTTTTGTTTGGCATATCCTGAAAGCATTCTTGCACCACTCAGTACTTTTATGTCATTAAGGAAATAATGCCCGACCAGCTTGTTCGTAATTTTCATATCGTTCATATATTTATGTAGTTATGTTTGTTAAATGGAAAGAAAACAGTGCCAACGTTAGTACTAAAATTTGCATGTTGATCAGTAATATTTCCATCAAATGATAAATATCACTATAAGAACCAGAGGGTTTCCACTATTAATTGTTATATTTTGGTATATCCTGAACTTTTGTTTACGAATTTGCTATTTATTAGCAAGATACATTGTTGAGTTACCAGTATAATATCAAATGACTTTTTTTTGGTGGAAAATAAGAAAGAGGTATCAAATAAAATATAAAAATAAAATAACATGTTTATAATTGAATAGACAGTAAATACATTATATAAAATGGACTAATTTAAAGGAAAACAAACACGTTTTAACACTTGTCTGTGCTTCTGTAAAAATTGTTCTAAGCTTTTAGACTGTGCAGTTGGTAGAATTGTGAAAATGCCCACAAACTATGTGTCTTACAAGATTTCAGCAATTTCTTCGCTTTTTGCACACAGCAAGCGTGGTTTTTACTGATTTTAGTTTAACTTTAGCGCAATTTTAATTGTTTTTTTATTTTTATTTTACTTTGTTTTCTACAGAATTAAAACAAAAAGTTCTTGGTTTTGTTTGTTTCATTTTAACTTATCTTTAATTTGCTCTTTCTTTTTATTTTAAATTGTTTTGTGGATATTAATTATTTCATTTCTTTGAAGCTGTTTCAAATAGCTTTATTTTTTCATTTAAACAAACTACCATCGTTTGCTTGTTTCACTGACATTCACTGTCCAATGAATATTAATCAACCAATTTAGACAGGAAATTTGTTTTAAAACAAAGTAACAGTAAAACAAGATTTTAGAGTTTCCAAACGTCGCTTTAATTTTTCTTTGTCATAAATATATTATTATAATTTTTTTTTAAAATTACTATTATCATTGTTATCATTATCATTGTTATTATTATTATTATTATTATTATTATTATTATTATTATTATTATTCCGATAACATGTGTTAAAAAAATTACCCACACCTCCATTTAAATCATCATAACTGTCACAGTTTTGATTATAATCCATTGAAATTTAATGATTTGTTAATGGATAATGTATGCATATATTGACCAAATTTGTCATGTTTATGTTTATAACGACAATTACAAATAAACAACAAAGTGTTCATTTAACCTTCCCCAAACAACCTGGGTGTATGTACTATCTTATCCTATCCTATCCCGTAACTCAAAGGTCGTTGGGGCACCACAGATGATCGTTTAACCAGCGTACTCCATCTTTCTCTGTCCTCAGCAACCCTCATGGCTTCGCTCAGGGTTAAGCCAGTCCATTATTGAATGTTGTCTTCCCACCTCTTTTTATGTCTCTCTCTTCTTCTGCCTCCTTGCACGGTGCCTTGCAGGATGGTCTTTGCAAGGCCTGATGCTCTGATGACGTGGCCATACCATCGGAGTTTCCGTTTCTTCACCACTGTGAGCATGTCATGGTGTTGTCCAATGGCTTGTGTGATGGTCTGTCGGACTTCCTTGTTGGTGATGTGCTGGGTATAGGAAATGCCCAGAAGACTTCGGTAGCACCTCATCTCCATGCTTTGTATTTTTCGTTGTAGGTCTGCTGTGAAGGTCAATGTTTCGCAAGCGTATAGGAAGATGGAGATGACAAGGAAGCGCAGCAGCCTTATCTTGGAACGTAGACTGAGGGTCAGGTCTTTCCAAATGGGCTTCAAACTTGTCAGGACAGCAGTTGTTTGTGCGATTCTGGAGAGGACTTCCTGTCGGGACCCATTGTCTGATACAATGGCTCCTAAATATTTGAAGCTTTGCACCGTTTGAGGGATTAGCCTTGGACTTAGTTGTCCATATTGATTGCATTGGTGTTGTTGGGCATTATTTTGGTCTTCTCTGCATTTATTTCCATTCCAAAGGCTCTGGAGGTGGGGTGTCAAGTCTTTTTACCAGCTGTTCAAGTTCTTGTTCCTCTCCAGTCAATCCGTCAATGTCATCCGCAAAACGGAGGTTGGAGATTGCTCTACCCCCTATGCTGACTTTGCCTTCATGATCTGCAAGGACATGATGCGCTTCAGGAAGATGTTGAAAAGTGTTGGTGAGAGTAGGCATCCTTTATGCACGACGATTGTTGGTCTGAAACCAGTTCCTGATGGCGCTATTGTGGAGGACTGCACTGGTAGCCTTGTCATACAGGCTTTTGATTTCACAATAATGTTAGGGCTGATGTTGTACACTCTCATGGTTGCCCACAGAGCTAAACTCGGTCAAATGCTTTCTTGAAGTCTACAAACATATGATATAGATGTTGTTGATGCTGTATGTATTTCTCGCAGATTTTTCTGAGGTTGAAAATCTGTTCAATGGTACTTCGCCCTGCCCTGAATCCTGCTTATTCTTTAACTATAATTTGTTCAGCTTGGGGTTTCAACCTGTTGAGTATTATTTTCAGGAGGACTTTGCTGGGATGGCTGATGAGGCTGTCTGTACATCCACATTGTATAAAGCAGCAGTAGCGAATCCTTCCCCGTTCGACGTGTTTGACTACACACCAAGTATGACGTGGGTGTTTACACACCCATACATTTTACATAGGCATTGTTATCTTTTCTCCTTCCCATACATCGTGCCAGCGTACTCCATGGAGTACTCTGGTTAAACGATCATCTGTGATTGATTGATTGATTGATTGATTGTTGCTTTAGGTCCAGCGGACTCTTCCGAGCCAAATCAGGACCGGACAACCCCCAATCCGCATAAAAGATCTGCCGAAACAACCCTAGTGGGAAAATTGAATGCCCTCCACCGGCCAGTCACTTTACAATAAAGACATCCCACGCAGGGGACGGCTGAGGCTTTACCCCAACTACTCGAACCCCCGGTTACAAAAACAAAATAGAATACAAACATCATTATAAATCATCAACAAAACACATACATATAAAATGCCTATAGTGCTAAATAATAACATCATAGGAAGCCCTAGTGACCACCCGGCAGAAAGCGTCCAACACTCCCAAGCTGATCCAACAGACCTCATACACAAACAAGGAGTCTTGTCCAGGAAGAGTTTTCAAGAAAAAAGGTAGGTCATTGATCTAGCGAAGAAGAAGATAGTATAGCAGAGTGATAGGACATATCAGGAATGGGAAAGAGCAAATGAGGAAGACAGCGACAGTGGGAATTTAAAGCACTAAATTTCCAGAAAGTGGGGATACTATTTATACTGAAACCCCCCGGCACTCCAACGGGGGTACTGTTGCCGCAGTGAATCAGTCATGCCTACAAAGGCAAGACAGGTTTTCCACTGGGGCTTTCACTTTTCCCCTATATAGGTTAGAACAATCTACAGTGGCAAGATTGCTCATGACCCCAAGGGGTGATCATCTGTGATACCCCTACGACCTCCGAGTTATGGGATAGGATAGGATAGGATAAATCGTTCGTGTCTACAGTCAAGGTTTAGCATGTGCAGTTTTATAAATATTCTTTCTTGCAACCTTTGGGTGATATCCGTTCATGGGTGCACAGACGGCAAAGACGAGAGAGACAGAGACTGATGCACAATTACATAGAAGTTTTGATTTACTCAGAATCGTACTTTATTATATTTGGTAGAAACAAGGTGCATACGACTAGAAGTTCAACATTGACACGGGAAGTCTTGTGTACTAGAGGAATCTTGCTGTTATCAGTACATTGTTTACTGCTGAGCTGCTGCTGGATTACCATAATTTCTGTGGTCTTTGAAGAACTGCACTAATGGCGGATGTGCAAGGCATGGTCCTGCACATCCAGTTGTGACAAGGCAAGCAGGACAGTGTAGTGTTTCTATCCAGCTTCCAGAGGCAGAAACCACAACGCCTTTGCCTTGCATGTGGCTTTTGCTGATTTGCAGTGGCAGACGTCTTTACTGCGGGTGTGGATTGAGTGCTGGATGGAGCTGATGTCCTCTTTCTTCTCTCAGCTGCACTGTTGTTCTGGGCAGGCTGTTTCTCGATATGCCTGACAATGACCTCAATCAGTCAGCTGCCCCAAAACAGAAACAAAACATCGTCAGATTCTAAAAAGCAATCAAAGGTGCTGTGGACGCACTTGAAAAGATGGCCTATTGTTTACACAACAAAGAGGTTGAAAAAGAGGGGGCCAACGGTCATCTTCTACTATGCACTTGCCTAAGCACCATTGCAGCTCGCGTAGCGTGGATGAAGACGTTTCCTCAAGACACTTTTAGTAAACGGGACCCGAGAGAGCAGTTCATCATTAGCATTACGGAAGAGCTTTGCTTGGAACAAATGCAAAAACGACTCTTTTTTCAAGCCACTCACCAAGCCACTGAGAGGACTGACAGGTCTTTGTCAGGCATATCGAGACACAGCCTGCCGAGAGAAAGAAAGAGGACATCAGCTCCATCCAGCGCTCAAGCCTCATCCACAGCAAATAAGTCTGCCGGTGCAAGTCAACAAAAGCCAGATGCAAGGCAAGGACATTGTGGCTTTTGCCACTGGAAGCTAGATAGAAATACCACGCTGTTCTGCGTGTGCTTTAACAACTGGGTGT
Source organism: Oncomelania hupensis (assembly GCA_036898135.1). Lineage (NCBI taxonomy): Eukaryota > Metazoa > Mollusca > Gastropoda > Littorinimorpha > Pomatiopsidae > Oncomelania > Oncomelania hupensis. The sequence continues at coordinate 6,047,908 of CM072526.1, read as the reverse complement.
ACAGGACCATGCCATGCACATCTGCCATGAGTGCAGTTCTTCAAGTACCATAGACGTTAGGCAGGAAGCTCAGCAGTAAGCAGTGAACTGCTAAAGCAAGATTCCTCCAGTACATACAGTGTAGGACTTTCACGTGTCAGTGTTAAGCTTCTTTACGCTTCTACTCGTATTGCAGCTTGTTTCAACATGTAATTCTGAGTAACTAAGAGTTTATTTGTAATTCTGCATCCATCTCTGCCTCACTTATCTTTGTTATGTGTAAAATCCATGAACGGATTGCAGGAAAGAATATTTATCAAACTGCACATGGAAAGTAGTGGTTGTGTAGACGCTCACAATGTACGGGAAGGAGCAAAGACAAGATTGCCTATGTAAAAAGCACAGGCGCTCGCGTGTCCTGATACAAGCGCCTGTGGTAAAAAGTATGGATTTGTAGACATCACGTCATACTTAGTGTGTAGTCAAACACATCGTAGGGAAAAATTAAAGAATGTTCGTAAAAATGACGAACGTATTTTATAATCGTCATCACTGTTGACGTCTTTTGCCTATTAAAATCAAATATGGAGGGAGACGTATTGGCTATTGAGCTTGTTTGAGCAGAACAACTATTTCTTGTATGTTCATTATGTGTGGATTTCTTGTAAGAAAATATTTGTGCAAAGCTGCCTTATAATCTAAGGTACGATTTATAGATCATAATTAATTCGATTTAGATCTAAAGTTTGCATTGTAAAGCTACGAAATCCGACAGGTAGACTTGGGCTCCCCAAGTCCGTCTCGACGATAGCCAATAAAGGTTCCTATGATGTATAATTCGAGATCAAGATCCAGAAATCATTTACTTGGTCTAAAGTAACACTTTCTGAATCTGCATAGACTGTTACCACCGTTCTATCAATATCACTACACTAAAGCTGGTGCAGTGACATGATTGTTCGGAAACAAAATGCAGTGACGTATGACGGCTTACTAGCGCCAAAGCCTGATAATTACAAATATTATGAGATAATTACAAATATTATGAGATAATTACAAATAACACGCCTACATGACTAAATTATTACAATTATCAAGGGCACAATAATTACAACTATCATTTAAAATTTACAAATTTCTTTGCTGATCCTGTTTAATTTTCATTTTGGGCTTTAGCAACCCGCTTGAAAATGCGTCAAAACCGAAAATTGTAATTATCACATAATAATTACAATTTTCACTTGATAATTACAACTTTTACGTGATCATGCTTAATTCTGGCTAAGGCGGCTTACTAGCGCCAAAACTTGCATTTACAAGTATCAGTGATAATAGTGATTAACACGTGTTCTGTGTACTTCACATATATGAGTATAATGACGGCCTACTAGCGCCAAAACCTGATAATTACAAATATCATGCGATAATTACAAATATTAATGACATATTTTACAATTAACACATAAAAATTGTAAATATCAAAATTAAAATTAAAATTTTCGGTCTTGGTGCATTTTCAGACGGATTGCTAGACACCAAACTGAAAATTAAACAAGATCACGCGAAGATATTTGTAATTATTCCTTGATAATTGTAATTACCCTATGATATTTGTAATTATTATGATATTTGTAATTATCGGGGTTTGGCGCTAGGAATGCGTGGCAAATAGTATTTAATTAATGCTGTGGATTACCGGTATCTGTAAATTACGCTGAACATTTCTTTCAATTATCTCGTGATACTGGTAACTCGGTTTTGGCGCTAGTAGACTCATAATGACGTACAAGAAACCCAGTGCCTGAAGCCTAAAAACCGCGTGACAAGACCGCACAGAGTATTCGTTGGTATTACGAGACCTTTCAGTAGACAATGTTAGTATCATAGTGCTGACTGTGAGGACATTAACCTAAAACTTCCCATTGATAAGCTTAGTTGTCCTGACCTTTCCTTCTGGCAATGATCTCTTGTTCAAAGGTCGGAGAGGGCGAGGGGAAGGGGGGGGGAACTTCTGCAACTTAGCACAATATACTTGACAAGAAATAACATGATCACAATGCAAATCAACAATTGAATCTTTTGATTGATGAGATAATTTAATTGTTGGATATGTGGTCGCTAAATGGACCAGCTAGCTTGAGCAGTTTGATGGGGTTGTCCGGTCCTGATTTGGCTCGGAAGAGTCCGCTGGACCTAAATCAATAATCATGTAATGTAATGCCCAAATCGTAATGAAGAAGTTGCCATTCAATTCATTATGACATTAAAATTAAAGTTGAAGCTTGTCTTATACTAGGTATATATATATTTATCTGACATTTAAAAAATGTTCTCTTTACCATGCAAAGGGGGGAAAGATTGGCACTAGTAGAGAACATTAGGCTAGGACCTTACTAATAGTATGTGACTGAATAATGCTGTGCTGAATGTGACTGACAAATGCGGTGTTTGTGTGCTGGTAGGATCGAGCGGGAGCTACACCTCCACGGGAAGCGAGAGCGACATCCGAGACGCGGACGACAGCGACGAGGAAGCCCGCATCTTCATCAACGACGCCGACATCATCAGCACCAGCTTCCAACACCACCAAGCCCGTCAGGCGGCTGGCGTTGCCCAAGGTCAAGACGGTGCAGTCGCTGGCGCCGACCCCTATCGAGAACTTACGCATGCTGCGGGAAGGCAGCCCAATGACGTTTTCCCTGACGCAACAAAAGCAGCAAGGCAAGACGGTGCTGACGTCACTCAGGCCCAGGACGCTGTGTTTTTACTCCAAGCCGGTCAGCAACGAGCCGTCGGAGTCGGAAGTGTATCGCCGAATGCTGATCGCTCACCGGCGAGGCCTGAGACACGTGGAGAGACCAATCAACTTCTGAGCGCTGCCGCTCCTCTCAGTCACCATCCTGACTCATCTAGCAGTACTCAGCACGCAGGGAGCGCAGAGAAGCTGTCGCGACCTGGAAGTGTAGGAAGTGTGGGTGAGAACCCTGTGACGTCTTCACCCTCTCCGGGCATCTCCCACACTACTAAAGGCCGAGAAACAGCAGAACCTGGTGGTGTAAGAGATAACTGTGTGAAAGAGAGACAGGCCTTGTTTGCTTCTGACCAGACAGCATCTTTGACCTCTGTACCTGCGTCCACAGCTTCATCATCGACGTCGCACTCCGCTAAAACTAAGAAACCTAAACCGCCCGTTTTACCTAAAGCCAGCAAGAACAGAGCAACCGCTTCTCCGCCGCCCCCTACCTTTTCCACAGTCAGAACGCCCACCAATACAGCTTCCAAGATCTCACAGAGGATCGGCCAGTTTGCCAGCAAGGCTCTGTCCACCGTTTCGTCCGGCAAAGGGTCCAAAGTTGAGGGCTCTAGAACCGTTAAAGGGTCAGCAGAGAAAGGCACTGCCAAGCCTGATAAAAGCGCCCCAGCTGTTAGTCATCCACCATCTGCGGAGCCTACCAGAGACCCTAGCAAAGGGACAGTACCCGTAGCCAATGGTAATCAGGCCAGGAAGGTGGAGGAATCTTTAGCCGCCAGTAAGAAGAAAACTGTTGGTAGGACTCCAGCGCCCCAAAGGCTGAACAGCCCGCCACCTGACGCCTTCAGCCTGTCCACTACTGCCGTCATCGGCGATGGCAGACGGCCGCTGACGGTGCGAGGTCCGCTCGGAGCTCTAATATCAGGCAGCGGCGACGGCAGCCAGAAAAGGGCCAGAACCTCCAGCCCCGCGCCCTTTGGACGTCTTGGTTCCGCGTTGGCGTCTTTGACCAACAGGAGAAAGAGCACCGGCAGTGCCGACTTGCGGACCACCTTCCTCAGCGCCACCTCCCGGCGTGTCTCAGTGCCGCGCGCCACTTCTTTGGACGCTGACGATTCAGACAGCGCCGTACAGGGTGGCGCTGGCGCTACCGCACGAGGCCGTAAAATGAGTGGTCTGGACGAGGATTGTGAGTGCACAGCGCGGGAGGTGGAGAAACTGCTGATCGCCTGCAGCGACTGCGGCAACCCCGAGCATCTCCATGTGTGTGCCTGCTCTCCATTAGGCCAGAGCAACTTCCAGGGTGCGCTGATCGCCGTTTCCTCCAGCCTCCCCCCGCCGGCCTTCACCCCTCATGAGTGGAACAGCACGCCTGAGGTCATCTCTGTCAACACTCCTGAAGTCATCTCTGTCAACACTCCTGAAGTCATCTCTGTCAACACTCCTGAAGTCTTCTCTGTCAACACGCCTGAAGTCCTCTCTGTCAACACGCCTGAAGTCATCTCTGTCAACACTCCTGAAGTCATCTCTGTCAACACTCCTGCGGTATGCGAGGGTTTACCGGCTGAGGTGTCACCATCTTCACCACCCGTTTGCAGTCCGTCTCTGAACCAGAGGGACGTCACGGATATCGGATCACTGAAAGACGGTTGGCTTTATCGTGACGTGGTCAGTCTTTCTGACGTCTCACAGGACTCTGGTCTGCCACCACAGCAGGAGCAAGAAGAAGGTGAATACACACTGTCCCCAGACAGCCTGATCCTGACCCACAACCCCACTGGCAGCTCTCTCCTTATCCAAGTGTATCAAAAGAAAGCCGGCACTGGGTCGTCATCCTCGCCACAGCTGGTCAGTGTCATGCCGCTGGAGGAAAGTGGAGCAGAGGCGGGTGAAAAAGATGTGTATTTCCTCCCTGACAAGGACCAGGTGCTGCACAGGATGGTGGCTGCCCAGCTTCCTCACTTAAAGCCCAAGGTTGTCTCGCAGCATGCCAGAGAATGTTGGAGGCTGGAGGGTGATGAAGCAGTGGCGGGTGAACAAGAGGTGGGCAGAACAGTCGTCCAGAGCAGAGCGCCGAGCGTCCACCAGTCTTTGAATGACAGACCATACACTAACAAAAGCGTCGCATATGCAGAAGCGAGCACGCCGACACAGATAGCGGATGCCAGAGGATGTTGGAGGCTGGAGGGTGATGAAGCAGTGGCGGGTGAACAAGAGGTGGGCAGAGCAGTCATCCAGAGCAGAGCGCCGAGCGTCCACCAGTCTTCGAATGACAGACCATACACTAACAAAAGCGTCGCATATGCAGAAGCAGGCACGCCGACACGGATAGCGGTAGACGACCGGGCACCAATAGAAATGTCTGCAATGTCCGTGTCAGCCGCTAGCGTGCCGATATCAGACCGCGTCTCTAGGAAATCCAGCATTCAATCACAAGGTAGTTCTCGAGGAGTGCAGGCTATAGAAATCAAACCTAAAGGGATAAACGCCGTGTTCTTTGCCCCCGACCCACAAATCCCCACCCCCAACAAGGACTTGTCTCCCAGGATACCATACGATGGGATGAGTCCGGGGTATGGCGGCAGGTCGCCGGGTGTCAGCCCCTTAGTCAACTCCGCTCTGAATGTAGTTTCCCCCGACAGCAAGGAAGACCACGTGCTGAAAACGGAGGCCTTGTATTTGGACCCAGAAACCGATACAGTCCATGAATTGATCTGCCAGGAGGACAAGCTGGTGGAAGTGGAGTCTTTGTATTTCGACCCTGAGAAGGACAAGATGGTGCCCATTGAAAACGTGGTTGACAAACTGCCTGCACTAGAGCCCCAACTGCTGGAAATAGAGGCTTTGTATTTCGACCCTCAGAAGGACGAGCTGGTGTACATTACTAGTGTGGCGGCAGATCTGCCTGAACTACAGCCCATGAATATGTCACAGCATGCCAGCGGAGGCTTGAGAACGCCGCCGTCACCGCGCTCTGGCCATTCAACACTGCCATCTAGGGGAGCGAGCTCTCGGAAATCGTCACGCACCCTAATCGAGGTTAGCTATCCGCCCGCTGGTCACGCTGAGGACTATCTGGCCCGCGTCTCCGCATCCTTGCTGACCCCAGAAAAACTGGAGAAGAACCCGCTGTTCATCAAGAAACCTGGGGAGACGGTCTTCACCAGGCCGTCCTGGCAACACAAGGGGGATTCTTCAGGGACATCGTCCCCCCGAGAGATAGGGTCGTCTTCACCCCGGGAGAGAGGGTCATCCAGCGAGCGTTCTTCAAGCCCTCACGGCAGAGGTTCGACGCGCGGCTCCTTCAGCCCCGCCAGCACGGCCGAGATGGCGGAACTGGAACCTGGGACAGAGGCCATCTACTTCGACCCCCTCCACGAGGAGCTGCTGCACATCAAGCGGCCTGCCTCCGACGCTATCCGTGCCAGGTCGGCCGAGTCGTCCAGGGCTCTGCCTAAGAGTCACCACCATCATCACCATAAGCCGCACAGCCCCGGCAGGCAGCAGTTTGTGCAGGAAAGAGACTCGGGCAAGAAGACGAAGAAGCACCCGCACATGCCCAGGTCGGCTGAAGAGCTTACCGACAGTAGTATCTCCAGTGACCCCGAAGCGCCGTTGGTGTACCAGTACCTCAGAGAACTGACCTTTCTTATCTGTCTGGTCACCTTTCTGGGACTGCTGTTCGAGGTCAAACCTCTGAACTTTGTGTTCGGCGTCTTGGTGCTCCATCTGGCTCTCTTTTTCTCCAGATACTGGATCTTCATGAAGAAGAAGAAAACCGGACAAACGCTATAATCCACTTCCTTACGTGAAAACAAATAAGCCAATAAGGTGATCTAATTCGGTATTTTGCAGGATCAAAACTTTTAACAAATCGAGCAGATCCTCGGTTTTTCTGCATGTTCAAAATGAATTTTTCATGAACAATTGCTTTTAACAGAAGTCTGTGTGGATCTTCATCTTCAACGTCTTTTGAACTGATAGCCTACGGTGAAAAGGCGTTTCTTCCCAAAAGAAGAGTAGTAGGTTTACACTGTATTTGGTGTTGGATGATGGCATGAGGCGTCAGAGAGAGCTTGGGGAAATGAATTGCTGTTTGGTGGCCTATGCTAATCAGATAATCTCATGCGAGTTTACATTTAATTGTTTGTGATACGGGCATCCAGTGGATAATGCTCTTGTCCAAGGCCATTCTTCGTGAAATACCATTGTGACATTTTCACACTCTTCTTCTTAAAAGTGTACTTGCTCATTTCTTTTGTTTGGAAGCAATAAGACAAAGAGATGATGTATTTGCATGAGAAGGAGAATGATTTTGATATATTATAGTTTGAAAGGGATTTGAATTGATTTTAATTACTGAATTTTATCCAAGTATTTTTGAATAGCAATTCAACTTAAAGTCTTTTTCATCGAAATGATAAGAGGCACATTCAAAATGTTCTATCTCGAAATTTCTGTGTGAAATGTCTGTGAGTAGTAATACGTCTACGTGTTTCCAGTCAGGTTGTAACGGTGTTTCGTTTGTAAGGTTATTTGTAGTAATTCAGGCAAAAAGTTACTAATTAAGAACGTTATTATGACTATTAACGTTTATGATCTATTATTGGTTCGAGAGCTTTTAGATTACGTTGGTAGCTGATGTAGTGGAAAAATTTAGATAAATATATAGAGATGTATACATGTATGTTGTACTGAAAGAAACATCAACAATAGAGTAACAAAATTTAAATAAAAATAAAATAAAATAATAAAAAATAAATAAAAATAATAATAATAATAATAATAATAATAATAATAATAATAATAATAATAATAATAATAATAATAATAATAATAATAGCATGGTTTTAAGTCTGTATTTAAATCTATGTAACTTGTATTTGGAGAGAATGGGATATCTGACAGTGAACTATGATTTACTTTGAGGCAAACCTTGACAAATCGCCAGTCGTGGTTTTGTGCAAGATCAGTTCTCCAGCGAGCTCAGGAAGAAAAAAAAAACTGTAATTGTTTTTACCTCTGACCTCATACACGGCGCTGGCTCAGTCAGAATAGGCTTACAATATTGTTTCTTCTTGCCTGTTCACAGTTAAAAATGTCTTAAACCTATGCAGTGTTTTATTCGGCATTCGTCGAGGATGAAAATAATATACCGTGTACTGAACCTCAGCAACTTTGAAAGTGATTTGAAGGTCTCAATCTTGGAAAAAGATCAGTTGAATTTAAGTGTGTGTGGGTGTGTGTGTGTGTGTGTGTGTGCGTGTGAGCGTGCGTGTCCAGTTTAGTTTCTAATCTTCAAAACTGTGTTTCATGTGACCTTCAAGACGTGTGAAGTTCAAAGTTAGGTCAAGGTCAATGTCATGAGAGAATGTGTTGTGGAATGACCGCTGCCTTTCTAATACTTTGTGATACTCATAATGAATGCCTATACTGAAGTGTTCATTGAGCTCTCCTTGTCGAAAGGGAGAAACAAAGGTAAACCATCCATAATAATTCATTGTGAAAGGAACTGATTACTTCATGCCGCAATGACAATACTCCTTGGCATTATGCTAAAGGCACCTTCGTGCAGAGAAACTTAAAGAGACGATACAATCAACTCCAAGGTCAAGAGTCTTCAGAGGAAAAAAAGAAACATTCCAGTTTATTTTAAAACTCTTTCTCAGGAGCTAAGAATACCTGAGTGTACCTAAATAAATCATTTTAAGTGAATCCTTAGGGTTAGGTTAGGTAGGTAGATTAAAGTCCCACGTCACATGAGCGAATAGGGGACTGGCATGATAGTGAATCCTTCTTCTCAAAATCCCCTTTTTATATTAGGGAGAGTTAGATTCGGCCAACGAATAGAAGTGGTCTGGGAATCCGTAATGTTTTGTAGTTCTTCTTGTTGTTTGAAATTTAAATTTAATTATTTTTATTATTTTGTGATCGGGTTTTTTGGGGGGTTAGCGTTTATTTTGTGGGGTTTTTTTTGTTTAGTTTTTTTTTGTTTTTGTTTTTTGCATTTTCTGTTTATTTGCACTTGCGTAAGATGGCTTTTTGTATGACCAAGGTAAAATAAAATAAAATAAAATAACATAAAATTTTAAAAATTGAAATGATATAAATAGAAAATGAAATGAAATAAATGAATAAAGATTCTAGACAAGGGAATGTTTTATTTTGTTGGGGGAATTGTCAGTGCGGCATGAAGTATTTTAGCTCTTCGCTGTATTTTTGCATTGTGAGTGCTGAATGCTGTGAACATAGATAATGCTGTGTTGGTATCTATGCCTCAGGCTATCTAGCCCGGCTTTTAATACTATGATAGATAATGCTGTGTTGGTATCTAGGCCTCAGGCTATCTAGCCAGGCTTTTAATACTATGATTAGGTAATAGGAGTTTGTGCTCACGCAATATTCTAGAGGAATGGTTTCAGCATACTTATATTTCTCAGTATTGAAGCTTCGATATATATATCATTTTAGCAGCTAGTGTGTGTAATTGTTATATAGATTTCGATGTAAATGCTGTATTAAGTATTCAAATAACAAGCCTCGGGTGTACATTTTCTGCATACAAAACGGGCAAAATGTGTACAAAGTTTGAAAATCAGTTTGTATACTTTTGCTGACGACTAGGTTAATACACGTCGAAGTTTCTTTGTGCAAACTTGTGTATTTGATCATCTGTGTATAGAATGTGCTATAGTATTTATGTTATTACGAGAATACGATTGACAGTCTTCAGCGTAAGCATGAAAAAGGCTGTGATTTCAGTTTATAAACAATAAAAAGTTGATTTCTGATGTGCTGAAATAAAAAGAAAATAATTTTAAAGTGTTCTTTGATTTATTTAATTAATTATTTTGTTTGTTTGGCTGTTTGTTTAATGTTAACTCTACCTTTTGTTAAAATTGTGTAACTGTGACCCTTGACCTATGTGACGCACACTTCCACAGTGACCTCATAACCTTTGACTTTGTTTCTCGGGAGAATGAGCTTTGTAGTACTCCGAAGTTTTGGTTTCTATCTTTGCTTTCTATGTAGTTGTCTTCTTTAAATGAAATCTTTTTTTGTGTGACCTTTGTTTTTTGTGCGTGACTTTTGGTGACCTTTGACATTTACAGGGGTGCCACTCTTCCGGTTACGGTCCGGAATTCCGGTTTTTTTAAATTAATTTCGCCGGCGCTGCCGGTTTTTGAAAAATCGAAAAGCAACTTTTTTTTTTTAAGGAACGATATTTTTGTAACAGGTCGCGTTCAAATTCCAATCCGACTTTTCTTTCGCATTCGGTTGCGTCCCCTGCCCGATCCACGTTTTTAGAACCGCAAGTTAGCGCATGCTGCTTCCTGCCTATTTCGATCAACACGAAGCAACAGTGGACCGGTGAAGCGAAAAAATTCAACAATGCCGTACATTTCCGACCGTAAAGAAGACGCAGTGAGACTGGAGGAGGTGGAGAAAGGAGTGAGGAATAAATGGCGATGGGAGTGGCTTCAAGAAAAGGACATGAACAACATAGTTTTGGGCACTTGGGTGAAAAAGATTGACTGTCCCGGTGTTGCATTCTGCACTTTCTGTATGAAGACCTTCAAGTAGGCCTATGGCACTAGCGGGAAGAAGAAACTGAGAGAGCACGTACGAACTTGCGGAGCATCAAAACAGTATGAAGGTAATTATTTTTCCGTTTGATTCAAGTTTAGGTCTGCCACCCCCACTCCCATTTTTATATTAGGTAGCACCGACTTTTCTCTTTTTGCATCATTCCCAAGGTAGGAATATTTTTTTTTATAGTTTTTACCTGTCTCCCTCACAACACTAGCCTATGCATCATCCCCAGTATAGTCTTATCTACTACTACTTATTATTAATGATTAATTGATTTTGGATATTCACTAAAAATAAGTTAGCCTAGATCAACACATTGTTTTTGTTTTTGCTTTGACTTTTTAAGGTGGAGCTCCAACAATTTATGCTGATGCCTACAGGTCTATTATAATCATCATCTGTTTGATATGATGTAGTCTAAGCAAGTGGATGCTGTTGGTATTAGATTTTTTTAAATTGTCACTGATTTTTGTGTTGGGATCCTCAGTTATTCTCACTACCCTTCATTAGTCTATTGAGTCACTGTCAGTGAGTGTCAGGTAGTGATAAACTGTCATGTATTTTAATTATTAACCTATGTAGTAGGCTATGATTTAGTTTGAAATAATTTTTTTTAAATATTAGTTTTATTTTTGGGGCCTTGATTTTAAAAAAAGTGATTTGTTACTGCTAATGTAATGGAGGTTTTACTTTTTTCTGTTTACAGTGTGCACATTTATCATTATAATGACCTATACAATTAAGCATAGGTCTATTATAATCATCTGGTTGATATGATGTTGTAGTCTGGTTATTCTAAGCAAGTGGATGCTGTTGATATTAGATTTTAGTAAATAATCACTTTGATTTTTGTTGGGGTCTCCAGACCAGTTATTTTGATATGATGTAGTCTAAGCTTAGCAAGTGGATGCTGTGTGTTAATATTAGATTTTAGTAAATTGTCACTTTGATTTTTGTGTTGGAATCCCCAATTCTCACTCGGTAGTATACCCTTCACTAGTCTATTGAGTCAGTGAGTGTGGTAGTGATACACTGTAATGTATTTTAATTATTAGCCTATTTGGTAGACTATGATTCATTTTGAAATAATATTTTATTTTTATTTTAAGGCCTTAAATTTTTAAAAATTGTTTCTGCTAATTCAGGTTTTAATTCAGTTTTTTTTCTGTATGTGCACATAATTATAATGGAACTCTGTTAGTGTTAACACAGTTATGGATAACAAGTTTTTCTGCTTAACACAGGCAAATTTTATATTTCCTGGGCAGTAATTTTACAATATCAGCCATGTTGGTTAACAAGGAAATATGTTTAATACAGTCAATTTTACTGTGAAGTTTGGCTTAAAACTCAGCCAACTGTTCAAACCCTATTGAACTGTATGTGGACATTTCAACTGTGAGAGTAATTACAACATGGGTCAAACCCTACTGAACTGAACTGCATGTGTGATCTTGAAACTGTCAAGACTAAATGAACTCTTCAATTAGGAGTGTAGTGGGACTGCTGGGTAAGTTTGCTTACATTAATATAATGTTTAAAGTGTTGATTTTTGGACATTCTTTTTTCTATGTAAAATGTACATTCAGATTGCAGGAGAGCCTTCCAAATCACTTTTAATTTCAAATTTTTCTTCGGCTTAAGGGGGGCGTTGCCCCCCTGCACCCCCCAACGGGGCGCTGCCCCTGTGCCCCGCCAGGGGCCTATCGGCCCCTGGACCCCCAACTTTCAGGTTTTTCATATTTTCAGAGTGGCACCCCTGCATTTATCGCTATCCATTTCCTTTGGCTCTTTGTCCAGATAACTTAAAACGACAGTTGTGTCCGTGCAACTTTATAGTTTTAACAGACCCTCCAAACTCCATCCTCGTACCTCTCTCTTTTCTCTCTCTCTCTCTCTCTCTCTCTCTCTCTCTCTCTCTCTCTCTGTCTCCCTCTCTCTCTTTCGCACATACACACACATGCACGCAGCACTCCAATGAACACTGTAAAAATAAATGAAGTCATTGAACTAAATATTCTCTATTCTCAAAAACACACATTCCAACATTTTAACAATGTTTTGAATGGAACGAAAGGCAAAAGGCACAATTCACATTATTATTATTATTATTATTATTATTATTATTATTATTATTATTATTGTCAGACAATGAACATTTCACAAAAATGTCTATGAGATTTGATTCAGTTTAATGCGGCCCTGAAGATAATACGTGCAGCAAATATAAATTATGTAATATAATAATAATAATGAGTAAATACTAATAATACATTTAAAAAAATAATAATACATCAAAATAAAATACGAAATAAATAAATACATACAAAATAAACACATCTAAATGAATAAGCAAATGCAAAATATATAAATAAGTATCATATTTTTAAAAAAAGAAAAAAAAATAATAATAAAATCAGAAAAATATACATACTAACTCGTGTGCTCATGAATTGTGCAAAATAGTTATGAGCAAAACGACCACACAATAACCCCCACCCCCCACCACCCAAAAAATAAAAAATCAATAGTCACCAATGATACTAAATAGGTTTATCATTATCAAATGCCCACAGAATCTAACCTCATACAAAAATACAGAAGGAACACAACATTTTTTATATAAACCAAATAATATCCACTTAAAGAGTAGCTTTCGCAAGGATAAAGAAAGTTTACATTCAGTTTTTACACTTGGTTACTCTTTTCTCACAGTCTCAGGGCCAAGGCGAGCCACACTTTATTCGTGGATTTCGGCTGTGGCCAACAGCCTGGAGAGGATTGGGCCCTGCCAGGTCTTTTTTGCCCAAGACACACTACATGATGACACAATCCACTAATTCCATACCGGATCGGTCGTCGCCCGGGCCGTCACCCGGCACAAGGACCGCGCCTTCCGTTGGCCACCAGGACGGAGGTGTTAAGTATGCTACTGATGGACAATATAGCAAGATCCGCACGAGAAACAACATCGTCATAGGAACCTGGAACGTCAGGACCCTAACTGCGGAAGGAAAATTAGAAGAACTGGCCCACGAGCTGGACCACTATCGATGGAACGTTCTAGGTATCAGCGAACTGCGCTGGAAAGGCCTAGGTGAAACAACGACTGACAAAGGCCACAAGCTCTATTTCAGCGGTAGAGATGACAGGCACGAACACGGCGTTGGATTCTTGGTCCACAAGAACATTCTAGCCACTGTCATGGGTTGCCGCCCAGTCTCCAGTAGACTCATTACCATCCGTCTGAGAGCAACCCCTTTCAACATTACCATCATCCAGGCCTATGCCCCAACATCAGACTATGAAGACAGCGAAGTGGAGGATTTTTATGAAAATATACAGGCGGTCCTTGACCAAGTGCCGAAGAAGGACATAGTCATAGTGCAAGGCGACTGGAATGCCAAGGTTGGCCAAGATGCGCACCGCAACTGGGGAGACACATGCGGACCCCACTGCAACAACGAGACAAATGACAGGGGTCTGAGGCTATTGGAGTTTGCCAGATACAACAATCTGGTACTGGCAAACACGCTTGGTCTCCACAAAAAATCCAGACGATGGACATGGCACAGTCCCGGCGGGGAACATCACAACCAGATCGACTACATCATGGTCAAGAAACGCTTCAGATCAAGCATCAACATTGGCAGGACACGCACTTTCCCAGGAGCAGACATTGGAAGTGACCACGATCTCGTGATGATGTCTTTCCGGCTCCATTTGAAGAGAGTAAATACAGCAAAGTGCACTAGGCTGAAGTTCGACCTGGACAAACTGCAAGACCCGGAGGTGGCAAAAATATTTCAGGCCACAATTGGAGGGAAATTTGCACCACTGCTTATTTTGGGGGCAGGCGAAGTAGATGTCAACACCATGACCAATACCTTCAACTCAGCTGTAACAGATGCCGCCACTGAGATCCTTGGCAAGCACCGACCAAAGAAGAAGCCGTGGATCACACCTGAACTTTTGGATCTGTGTGATAAACGAAGAGAGTTAAAAAAGAAAAAGAACACCTCACAGGGAGCTGATGTCTACCGAAAAATCAACAATGACATCCGAAAAGGCATGCGCACAGCAAAGGAGAACTGGATAGAAGATCAATGCCAGGAAATAGAGAACAATCTGAACAAGAACAACAGCAAGAAGGCCTACCAGACTGTGAAGCGGCTGACAAGTGTTAAACAGCCCAAAGTCTCCACTATCCAAAGCAAGTCTGGCATTTGCCTTACAGAAGAACAAGAAGTCTTGGACAGATGGACAGAGTACTGCTCTGACCTTTACAACCATACACCAAATGGAGACCCATCAGTTCTAGCATGTCCCGAGAGCAGAGAAGAAGAAGAAATCCTCCCAATTCTCCGGGAAGAAGTTGAGGCAGCAGTGCAATCGCTGAAGAAAGGGAAGTCAGCGGGAGTGGACAACATACCAGCGGAACTGCTACAAGCAGGAGGAGAAGCGATGACTGATGCTCTCACCATTATCTGTAACAAGATCTGGCAGAGTGGGGAATGGCCTACACCATGGACCCAGTCGCTTGTCATCACTCTTCCCAAAAAAGGTAACCTTCAGGAGTGTGAAAATTACCGCACCATCAGCCTCATCAGCCATCCCAGCAAGGTCCTCCTGAAAATAATACTCAACAGGTTGAAACCACAAGCTGAACAAATCATAGCTGAAGAACAAGCAGGATTCATGGCAGGGCGAAGTACCACTGAACAGATTTTCAACCTCAGAATAATCTGTGAGAAATACCTACAGCACCAACAACATCTATATCATGTGTTCATAGACTTCAAGAAGGCATTTGACCGAGTCTGGCATGCAGCTCTATGGGCAACCATGAAAGTGTACAACATCAGCCCTAAAATTATAGAAGTCATCAAAAGCCTGTATGACAAGGCTACCAGTGCAGTCCTCCATAACAGCGTCATCGGGAACTGGTTCAGAACAACAATCGGTGTGCGTCAAGGATGCCTACTCTCTCCAACACTCTTCAACATCTTCCTAGAGCGCATCATGTCAGATGCTCTTGCAGATCACGAAGGCACAGTCAGCATAGGGGGCAGAGCAATCTCCAATCTTCGTTTTGCGGATGATATTGATGGATTGGCTGGAGAGGAACAAGAACTTGAACAGCTTGTACAGAGGCTTGACACCACCTCCAGAGCTTATGGAATGGAAATAAGTGCAGAGAAGACCAAAATGATGACCAACAACACCAATGGCATCAACACGGACATCAAAGTACAAGGCCAATCCCTCAACACAGTGCACAGCTTCAAATATTTAGGAGCCATTGTGTCAGACAATGGGTCTCGACAGGAAGTCCTCTCCAGGATCGCACAAACAACTGCTGCCCTGACAAGGTTGAAGCCCATTTGGAAAGACAGAACCATCAGTCTACATTCCAAAGTAAGACTGCTGCGATCTCTGGTCATCTCCATCTTCCTATATGCTTGCGAAGCATGGACCCTCACAGCAGATCTCCAACGAAGAATACAAAGCATGGAGATGAGGTGCTACAGAAGACTTCTGTGCATTTCCTATACCCAACACATCACCAACGTTGAAGTCCGACAGACCATCACACAAGCCATTGGACAACACGATGACCTGCTCACAGTGGTGAAGAAACGGAAACTCCGATGGTATGGCCACGTCACCAGATCATCAGGCCTTGCAAAGACCATTCTGCAAGGCACAGTGCAAGGAGGTAGAAGAAGGGGGAGACCGAAAAAGAGGTGGGAGGACAACATTCGAGAATGGACTGGTTTGACACTGAGCGAAGCCATGAGGGCTGCTGAGGACAGAGAAAGATGGAGTATGCTGGTTAAGCGATCATCTGTGGTGCCCCTACGACCTTCGGGTTATGGGACAGGATAGGAGGATAGGATAGGATTCTCACAGTCTGGTGGTTATCCAGAACAATATCTTGTCGATGAAATACACAAATGTATCATTGGTATGGTCGACATTCTACAACGCTAACCCTATTCAGAAATGGGAGGTAACTTGTCTTTTTGTTTTGTTGTTAGTTACCTAGAGTTATCCAAGCCGAGATCTCGTCTCTGAAGACTATGAAAGCTACCCCGAGCTGCAAGCTTTTCTTCGAAAAGAGAGGTGGTGGTTGCCTGGCAGTGCAATGACGAACTAGCGCAACTAACTAGGATTGCAATTAAAATCAACCTTTCAGTTGATTCGGAAGGTTTGATGGACGACAGAGCAGACATTGTTTGCGAGAAACTGTTCGTTTGCAAAGAATGTCTGCCTCAACGTTAGACAATTCTGGCGCAAGATGCGGACGAGTCGGCCAAAGTTGTTTCCCCTCGTATTTCCTATTGAATGCTTTAGTTTTCACCAAAAGCTTCTTCTTCTTCTTCTTCTTCTTCTTCTTCTTCTTCTTCTTCTTCTTCTTCTTCTTCTTCTTCTTTCCTTTGACTACCGTGTTCTGCAAATTATTCTTGGAAAAGCTTCGAACAATTTTTTTATGCTGCAAAGAAACAATTTTGACAAATTAAATGGCTTTCATGTAGGTGAAAATGTTAGAAGATTATTTTTAATGAGATTTGGTGGCAATGTTTAATTAGATGCTACGATTTTATATAGATTATGTGAAAATGTCTTGAAGATTATTTTTTAAATGATTATGTTGTTTGTAATACAACTAATAACACCAGTCTACATTGCAGTACTTGATATTCAATATAATAATTATTGTATTTCTATAAAAAGACGAACCTGAATTAAAGTGCACAAAGATTGCTATTTTAGCACACATAGATCTAGAAGAGTATACATGATAAAGTGTACTATCAAACTAAACACAAGACTGGGAGCCCGTTTTACGTTTTTGAATGTATACCATGTACATAAAACATAAAAGCATTGATTTGTATATAGATCTATCTTTAAAAATAGCCTCGGCTTTAGCAGTGTACCTCTCGCAGTCAAATCAAAAGAAGTCATAAAGTTAAACTGCACACGCCAAAACAGGACATGATTATGCATGTTCACAAAAGACTAATATAGTGATCATAACGTAATACATGCCATCACTACAAGCTTCCATAATAACGACATCACACGGTGACACGAAATCTAGTCTACTACAGGTCTGCACGGTGATCAAACAGTCAAATTAAAATTTTGAACATGGTTCAATATATTGCTTGAGTTGATCAAATCAACATTCAACAGGCCCACGCAAGCAGAAGTTTGGTGAGCTATCACGAGTAATATTTGTGAAGCTTTTATTGTACAATAAGGCCGTCACAGTCGTCATGTTGTCGTCACAGGGACGTCAGTGGAGTGGTTAGCGGTGCCGTTGCAATGGTTATAGGAAGCTAGCGGCGTGCTGTTGTTGCCAGTGACGATCTTCAGGGTGTCCGATTCGTCGTTTTCGACAGGCTGCGTTTTTTCTTCTATTTCTGCTATCGTGCTGACCTCTACTGACCTTGACCCTGTGACCTTTACGCTGCTGTCCCCGCTGCTATTGGCTGTACAACCTCTTTCGCTTTTCTCCTCACCCGGATTTTCCACAACTGTAGCTGACGTGACGCTATCCTTGCCTTGGCCTCCTGATCCCGTAATGCATCCAATAGAAGTGGCAGTTGTCCTTGACTGAACAACTACGTCAAAGACAGCGGTGGAAGGTTCAACGGATTGCGTCACTCCGCCGTTACCTTGTGGCTTGGCTGTCATGCCCAGATCAAGGGTGACAACTTTAGAAGAAGCCTGCAAAATATCTGACAGAGTAGTCGGCGCTTGAGCGGACTTGGGGTCGGCAGCTGGAGTAGATACAACTGCCTGGCCTTGTGTATGAGAAGCCGCTGCCGTCACAGCGACTCCGGTTACTCCAAAGTCTGTAGACGGCCCAGACTGATTCGAACCTCCACCTCCGCCGTTGTTGTTGTTGTTGTAGTTGAATGATGATGACGTATGGTTTGCTCTGAAAGGCGAGAAGGCAGTCAGGAAGGGGTCTTGGGTGGATAGGAAAGACTGAGGTCGGCCAGGAAAGCCGTTGTTGCTGAGGTAGGATGAGGAGGACGATGAAGAATGGCGAGGCATGGAAGTAAAGGTGTCGTCACCTCCATTGCCGTTTACGGCGTCACCATGAAGTCCTGCCCATTCCTGCCGGCCTTCCAGTCTGGCCATCTCCCGCAGCACGTAGGACAGCTGAGTCAGCAGCGACTGGTGATAGTTGCCCGGAGCCAGGTCGCTGTCAATGCGGTCCTGCAGCTGCGACTTGGCGTCTTCCAGCTGCTCCAGGAACACCTCCAGACGGTCCTCAAGCGTGTCAGGGTTCATTCCTTGTTGCCAGCCGCTTCCCTCCCTTCTTCCTTCTCCGGTGAAGCCGTTAGCCTTGTTGTAGAGCAGCTCACTGGTGGCCGCGTTCTGGGGGTAAACGCGGTTGCCGCCGATGTTGCTTGGAACGTAGTCTTCTTTCCTACTGACCCGCCGGCCATGTCTTAAACGCCTGTTGGGCCTGTCTAGCTCGTCTCGATCTGGTCTATCTCGATCTAGTCGGTCTCTATCTGGCCGGTCCCTATCTGGCAGGTCCCTATCTGGTCGATTTCTATCTGGCCGGTCTCTATCTGGTCGGTCCCTATCTGGCCGGTCCCTATCTGGTCGGTCCCTATCTGGCCAGTCCCTATCTGGTCGGTCTCTATCTGGCCGGTCTCTTTCAGGCATATCTCTATCTGACCCGTCCCTGTCTGGCGTATCTCTGTCTAAATCTGGGGAATCTCTGTCTTTATCTGGATGATCAGGTAGATCTCTGTCAGGTGCATTTACATCTGGTCGCTCTATGTCTGGCGCCTCATGATTTGGCGCCTCATATCTGTCTAATCTGTCAGGAGCATCAGGAATTTCCACATCTGGTCTTTCCCTACTATCTGGTCTATTAGGAGAGTCTGATCTGTCTGGAGGATCTGGACTGTCGGGTCTATCTACAAAATCGGGCATATCGGGTCTATCTGCGGAATCTGGTCTGTCTGGAAAATCTGGACTGTCGGGTCTTTCTGCAGAATCTGGTATATCGGGTCTATCAGCGGAATCTGGTCTGTTTGGAGAATCTCTTGAGTCTGGCCTTTCGGGCCTATCTGATCTTTCAGGGCTATCTGGACGATCTGGTCTATCTACATTATCGGGCACCTCTGGTGAACCTGGTCTATCTAAAAAATCAAATGTATCTACATCCGGTCTATCTGGTGAATCTGGTCTCTCAAGATCTGGTCTATCACGACTGTCGGACCTGTCTGGCGCATCTAAACTATCTGCATCTAGAACATCAGGCATATATGGTGAATCCGGTCTGTCTGCATCTGGCATATCTGGAGAATCTGGTCTCTCTCTATCAGGAGAATCTGGTCTCTCCCTATCTGGTGAATCTGCATCCGGTCTATCAGGTCCATCTGGTTGGTCTCTGCCGTCGGGTTTATCTGGAACGTCAGGTCTATCTGGAACGTCAGGTCTATCTGGTGCGTCAGGTATATCAGGTATGTCTGGTCTATCTGGATAATCTGGTCTATCTGGCCGGTCGGGACTGTCTGGTGAGTCTCTGCTGTCTAGTGCTTCTGGTCTATCAGAAGAATCTGGTCTATCTGGCGAGTCAGGACTGTCAGGAGCATCTCTTGGGTCAGGTATATCTGGCCTATCAGGAGAGTCTCTACTGTCAGGTACATCTGGTCTATCAGGAGAGTCTCTGCTGTCAGGTACATCTGGTCTATCAGGAATGTCTCTACTGTCAGGTGCATCTGATCCACCAAGAGAGTCACTGCTATCAGGTGCATCTGATCCGTCAGGAGAGTCTCTACTATCAGACGTGTCAGGTCTATCAGGAGAATCTCTATCTGGAAAGTCGGGAGAGTCCCTGCTATCGGGCACGTCGGAAAAGTCTCTGCTGTCAGGTGCGTCAGGTCTATCTGGTGAGTCGGGAAAATCTTTACTGTCAGGTGCCTCGGGTGCGTCTGGTCCTTCTACAGAGTCAGGTGTATCTCTATCATCTGGAGTATCTGGCATATCTCGAGACTCTAGACCGCCTGGTGTTTCAGCCCTATTGCTATGAGATTGATCAGGATCATCAAGAACTGAATATTCTAGATCATCATCATTTCCACGGTCATCTGTGTGGGAACTGTCATTGTCGGCATCGGAGATATGCCTTATGTCGTCGTTATTATCATTCCCATTGCCGTAACCTTCATCGATGTCGGCCGACATGACCGTATCGTTATCATCGCGACTTTCACCGCCCATGTCATCACTGACGTTGGCTTCGCCTGCGTCATCCAGACTGGCGGAGTTTGGGTCATTGTGGTGAAAATCGTCGAATAAATCCTCAATGTCGTCTAGCAGTTCATCGATTTCGTCCCGCTCGGCATCCGTTACGTCGTCGTTGTCATCCCTGAGGACATCGGTCTTGTCGTCTTTGACGTCATCGCCAACGACGTCATCGTCGAGACCATCGTCAATGAGATCCTGGACTGCGTCCGCCATATAATCATCAAGGGATCCAGGACTGAGGGAATCAGGCGTCTCATGATCCACGTCAGTGTCCGAGCCAGGGGTCAGACTGGACTCGTCATTGTCATACCCAAGTCCCACGGAGTCATCGTGATCCAAGCCGTTTCCTGGGGATGCGCCGGCGTTGATGAACCAACTCTCGTCACGATCAGGGAGATCAAGGTCGTGCAGGCGAGTGACTAGGGTGGCCGAGGATCCGCTCTTTCCCATTTCTTTCTGACGCGACGCCGTGGATCCTGAAGTCACTCCAGCAGTCGACCTCTCAAGATCAGACAGACCGGTGGGATCCTCAAAGGGCGAGCTTCTTTGGTCAGAGACTCTAGGGTAAGAGCTCAAGTTTGGGTAGTGGGATTCTCTTCTTTCTGTTGAGTCCAGCCTGACCTCAAAGGCGTCGCGCCTCAGCCTGATCAACGTGTCCACATCTCCGTCCGTCAGCTCCCCCAGCAGCAGCTTCTTGGTCAGGTCAGTCACCTCACCTGTCGCCGAACCCAACGCCTGATCCACTGCTCGTCGCGCTCGCTCCTTGCGCGACAGCTGTTCCACGCTTCTCCGACGTCGTCGGGAGGCTCCTCCAGCCGGCTCATCGCTTGCAAGGTCGTCAAACAGGGTGTCTACGATGCTGCCGAACAGTCTGTTGAGACGTGTTCGTAGGTTCTTCCTCCTGGCGACTTCGTTAGCGTCCAGAGCTTGTCCGTTAGATATGGGCCCCGCCTTCTTACCTTCCCCACCCGCACCCTGACCTTTCCCCCCAGGTGACGGTTCTGACCCCTTTGATCCAGGCTGGTCTTGTGATCCCAGATCTTGTTCTAACACGTGACCCCCCGAATTCGAATCAACTCCTCCAGCGTTGTCGCCGGATGAAGGTGATGATGGTGATGAAGAGGGAGATCCTAGTGAACTTGAGGAAGCATTGTTGGCACCCGAGGAGCTCGGCACATTAGGACTGAGGTCGCTGGTCAGGATCCTGAATCCCCGCAGACTCTGCAGCAGCTCCAGCATGTCGATGAATGACGTCAGCCGCTGACCGGTATTGACGCCGCGAGTGATGCTACTCAACAACACGCGCCGCATTCTCGTTACTTGCTGCTCCCGCGCTGTCCACACACACACACACACAGCAACAACATTAGTCATCCATCAAAACAGTCACCCAGTCACTCGGTCAGCCAATCAAAAAGTAAGTCAAGCGATCAATCAAGCTAACAAATATTGAATAAATAAATTACAGAACCGCTCATGTAAACAAATATTTTATCGACTTGATCAGTTCAGCGTGAAGCCTCACAACCAATTGCAGTATCAACACTCTAGTTACTCATCATCATTGTCATCATCATCGTCATCATCATTATCGTCGTCGCCATCATCATCATCATCATCATCATCATCATCGCCACTAACCTTTATTCAGTCGTCGCTGCTGACGCGCCCGTTGGAGCTGCCAATGCCTAAGAAATACCATTCTACCCCTGTCATCGTCGTCGTCATCGTCGTCGTCTGCAAATAATCCAGAATTAATGTATATCTACACCTGCTGGTAAAACTTAACAGACAGCAACGATTACTGATTTTATGGTATAGGGACAAAGAATGGGATTACATTTTGAATCTTCAATGTTGAATGTGTTGGACTTAAAGGAAAAGAGAGTCCTGTTTACAATGGAGTGTGGAGTATTGTGTATTGTTAATGTGAACGACTTTCAAATGTGACTCTGCGTCTGCTGTCATTGAGTTTAGTGCAATGATGATGTGTTGTGATGTGTTGTATTGTATTGTATTGTATTGCAATGTATTGTATTGTATTGCATTGTATTGTATTGCATTGTACTGTGTGAGCTTAACTGTGCAAGAAAATACGCAAATGTAAGCAACACGCACAACTTCCCTTCTTCCCAGGGTTGTGATCAGTGGTCTGGGCGTCAGACAATGCGCACAAAGGCTGCAAGTGAGCGCCTCGGTAGGCTTGAGTTAGATCCTGTATCGGACAGCGCCTTTGAGTAGCTGTGGAGCTCCAAAAGCGCTATACAAAACTGACGAAATAAATAAATGAAAAATAATCTATCGTCATTACATTGGAAAGAGCAAAGCGGCAGTGTGTAAGAAGTTGCTACTGGCTGATAATATTACCTTCAACACTGATCTCTTCCGGCTCTTCAGGTTCCTCATCCCGATCTGGTGGAACCAACCTTCCTTCTCCTGCTTCCCCTCCTGCTGCACCTTCTCCTCCTCTTGCACCTCCTCCTCCCTGGCCATTGTTTGTTCCACCACCTCCACCAGAATTGTGGTGTCCTTCTCCTCCTGCTCCTGCCCCTCCTCCACCTCCTCCGGATCCAGGGGATCCACCCGACAAACCTTCTTTTCCTCCTTCTCCCCCTTCACCTCCTCTTCCGGTTCCGTTCAATCGAGTTCCCCCTCGGCTGTTTCCGCGGCCTTCTCCTAGCCACCAGATAAACCTTCCTCCTATTCCACGACCCGTCGGCCCGTCTCCTACTCCTCCGCTTGTACCGCCACTGCTTCTTCCATTGTTGCCACCGCCTCCTCCACCCTTGTTGTTTCCAGACGACCCGTCTCCTCTCCGCACTAAATCCCCTCTCGGTCCTCCGCCAGTGGCTTGGGAAGGGTCAACCACAGGTCCACCCCAGTAATCCCCTCCTCCTCCTCCGTTTCCAGGGTCAGGGTGACCAGAGGACGGTGGGCGAGCACCGTGACTTCGAGGGTGAGGGGTCGTGAGAGGGTCAGGGAAGAAAATGTCAGGGATGGGGCCTCGGCGATGATAGTGAAAATGACGACGGTTGTAATAACCATCACCACCACCTCCTCCTCCGCCGCCGCCTCCGGGATAACCTTCATTTTCAATTTCTCTCTCGACCTCTTCACCTCTGTGTCTTCCATAATGAAGTCCTGGTCGGCCCAAACCACGGTTGGGCCATGGGGGATCCAAACCACCTCCTCCCCTTCTCCCTGTCCCTTCTCCACCGCCGTTGGGGTCAGACGCAAAGTGCGGATCGTAGGTGGTGAAGCCATGATAATAGGGAGGATGATTTCGTCGGTCTGCGCCAGGGTCTCCTTTCGCTCCTCCTCTGGGGTCGTAGGTGAAAACGGGGTCAGCAGTGGAGTAGCCAGGACCGGGAGGACCAGTGATGTAGCCGTGGTTCCCGCCACCTCCTCCTCCTCTTCCTCCTCGCCCTTCTCCTCCTCCCCGCCCTCCTCTTCCTCGGTACAAACCTTCCTCCTCTTCCTCCTCGGGCGGGTAGCCGGGCGAGGGCGAGAACCAGTTGCGCCAGTTCCAGTTGATGCCGGTGTTGAACAATCTGAAGGGGTCAAAGGTCGAACCCATCCCTCCCTCCCATTCCTCCGTCGTCGGCGTGGAGCTGGCCAGCGTGGACAATGGGTCTGGCGCCAGAGGTCCGTGTGACGTAGTGGGCGAGGTCGCGGCAGTAACGCCTTGACTGAAGGGCGGTGCGGTGGAGCCTGGAGTCTTGGGCGTGGGCTGTCCGGGTTGAGAACTGTTCCGCGGATCTGACGACGACGTCGTTGTCGTACCTGGTGGCGACGTCGACAACGACGAATTCCCGTCATCCCTCACGCCGTTTGACGTAGTGTTGACCTCAGTAAAGGCAGTCGTGACGTCCGCCGTGACGTTTTCTTCCTCAGACGTGGCAGTGACCGCGGACTCCGTCACGTTGTCCACCAATGGGGATGACGTCACAACAGCGGGCGTCTGACTGGCGGCTGGCGTCATCGTAGTGACGGTCGTGGCGGAAGCTTCCGGCGTGGTGATGATGGCTTCGGTAGTGAGGTTTGGCGGGGTGGGGGTTAGGGTAGACGAAGAGGTGACGGCAGTGGCGGTGGTGGAGAGGGTGGTGGTGGTGGTGGAGGTGGGGATGGTGTAGAGGTTGTCGGCACAGGTGCCACAGCAGTTATCACGGGCGTAGTCCTTTGCATACAGCGGACACAGCGCTGGCTCGCACTTGTCAAAACGGTCTCCGTACTCGCACCCTTCGACATCACACAACATTGTATTATACACTAATGGATGGGTACAACATAACGTAACATAACGTAACATTACGTAACATTAGGTAATATAATATAATATAATATAATATAATATAATATAATATAATATAATATAATATAATGTAATATAATATAATATAATATAATATAATATAATATAATATAAATAAAATGCAATATAATTATAATATAATATAATATAATATCATATCATATCATATAATATCATATAATATCATATAATTTTGTTTCATACTAGAAGTGGTACAGAGGATTGACACCACCTCCAGAGCTTTTGGAATGGAAATAAGTGCAGCGAAAACCAAAATGATGACCAACAATGGCATCAACACGGACAACAAAGTCCAAGGCCAATTCCTCAACACAGTGCATAGCTTCAAATATTTAGGAGCCATTGTATCAGACAATGGGTCCCGACAGGAAGTCCTCTCCAGGATCGCACAAACAACTGCTGCCCTGACAAGGTTGAAGCCCATTAGGAAAGACAGGACCATCAGTCTACATTCCAAGGTAAGATTGCTGAGCTCCCTTGTTATCTCCATCTTCCTATATGCTTGCGAAGCATGGACCCTCACAGCAGATCTCCAACGAAGAATATAAAGCATAGAGATGAGGTGCTACAGAAGACTTCTGGGCATTTCCTATACCCAGCACACCACCAACGACGAAGTCCGACAGACCATCACACAAGCCATTGGACAACACGATGACCTGCTCACAGTGGTGAAGAAACGGAAACTCCGATGGTATGGCCACGTCACCAGAGCATACGGCCTTGCAAAGACCATCCTGCAAGGCACAGTGCAAGTAGGCAGAAAAAAGAAAGAGATACAAAAAGAGGTGGGAGCAAAACATTCGAGAATGGACTGGCTTGACACTGAGCGAAGCCATGAGATTTGCTAACAACAGAAAAAGGGGGAGTACGCTGGTTAAACGATCATCTGTGGTGCCCCAACGACTTTTGAGTTAGGGGATAGGATATGATAGGATTAGAAATAAAACCATGGTCTCAAAGTTAAAAACAAAACCTATTACCTGAGACATATGTTCAGGGTCAGCACAAGTCCAACATAATTTGTTAAATGTATGTTATGTTCTTTAAGTGTGTGTGTGTTGTTTTTTTAATAATTAATTTCTTCAATGTTATAACTTGAACATGCTAATCCTATCCTATCTTATACTGAGGATTTATCTGTCTGTATATGTTTATATATCCTTTTTTTTTTGCCTTTAAATCCAGTTGTTGTTAAGGACCGGGTGTGTGAGTGAGTGTTCATGCCTGTGATTGTTGCGCTATATAAACAAAAGTGTTGTTATAGTAATAATAGTAATAATAATAATAATAATAATAATAATAATAATAATAATAATAATTATTATTATTATTATTATTATTATTATTATTATTATTATTATTATCATTATCATTATTATTATTATTATTATTATTATTATTATTATTATTATTAATACTATTACTGTTAAAAACTTATTCATCAAGTAAAGACTCGCTTACCTGGCAGATTTGTCTTGACTTGGGCACAAGCGCCGCAGCATCGTGCTCTGAACACAGGCGCGTAGCACTCCAACTTAGATTTCCCCACCCGTTCACTGCAGTTAAGGCCGTCTACCATCCACCTTACGTCATCGCCAAAGGGGCAAGCGTCATCTGCAGCATGACGTGGCAATTGCGCAAAGTTAAAACTGTTTTTTTCTCTCTCCCTTCTTTGTTTTCGTTTGTTTGTTTGTTTGCTTTTTTTAAAAGAAGAATTTCTTATTTATTGGATAAACAAGTACAAAGACACAAGCATAATTATGGAGGGATGAAACATGCGTAGTGTGAAAACCTAACGTTATGCACATGCGTAGTGTGAAAACCTAACGTTATGCATATGCGAAGTGTGAAAACCAAACGTCACAATGAAGTAGCGTACGACGTTATAATATTAAAAAAAATTAAGGAATTTAACTATGTCTGCGTTAGATTAATTTGAACATTCAAAACTGAGACCCAAAAAAATCTGCTAAAAGTGTTGCCGATGTGGGGATGGGTGGGGGGGGGTAAGGTAGGGGAGAGGGAGGAGGAAGAAAGAATATTTTATAATTTCACGAGAAAAGCGCAAAGGTTTTCGCAAAAGTGTGTGTGTTTATTAATTTACTCCATAATTTTATTCATCTATGGTTATATTCATCGACGCGTCAAAAAGCCTAACAACTTTAAACTGTAAAAGAAAATTGTTTGAGGGATATCTTTCTTGTAAAACAGTAACCTAGCATAAACTCACCTGGCGCTGTCGGAGCAAGATCCGAATATATGCAGGTTCCATTTTCACACCACTGAAACAGGCACAAATCAGCGGCTGACAAAGGAATGCAATTCGCACGCTCCGATCACACAAACGCACACCTGTGTGAAGTGACCCTTGACAACGTAGGCGGTCACGGAGCACGGACAGATCTTTACTTCGTTAGGCCATACAAACATTAAATTAAATTAAAAATAACAAGAAATAAAAGAGAAATTTAAAAAAAAACACGAATAAAATAGAACAGAACAAGAAAATGTTAACAGGCAAATTAAATGAATTTAAATAAATTAAAACCTTATTAAAGGTTGGGATCTACCGAGTGACATTTAAACACCCGTTGCTCTTCTTTCACTTAATTTTTTTTTAAAATTAAATTAAACTAAATAAAATGAAAATAAAATGAATTAAATTAAATTAAAATTTAAATTAAAGAATCCCTACCTTTCTGTTACCACACGCCATGCCATCTGGCGGTAGTTTGAGGTCACAGTCGTTCTCTGTAAAGCGAAAGCAGTACAGACCACTGTAACACGTCTCGCTGTATCCGTCCACGTGCTGATCCTGTCGGAGGATTCGAAAACAAAGCAATGCAATACAAAGCCACATTTACAGTTGTCGGAGGACAGAAATACTGAGCATTGCAAGAGAAGCAAGTCACACTATAAAGTTTTGTTTGTTTCCTATCCTATCCTATCCTGTCCCGTAACCCGAAGGTCGTAGGGGCACCACAGATGATCGTTTAACCAGCATACTCCATCTTTCTCTGTCCTCAGCAGCCCTGATGGCTTCGCTCAGTGTCAAACCAGTCCATTCTCGAATGTTGTCCTCCCACCTCTTTTTCGGTCTCCCTTTTCTTCTACCTCCTTGCACTGTGCCTTGCAGAATAGTCTTTGCAAGGCCTGATGATCTGGTGACGTGGCCATACCACCGAAGTTTCCGTTTCTTTCACCACTGTTAGCAGGTCATCATGTTGTCCAATAGCTTGTGTGATGGTCTGTCGGACTTCGTCGTTGGTGATGTGTTGGGTATAGGAAATGCCCAGAAGTCTTCTGTAGCACCTCATCTCCATGCTTTGTATTCTTCGTTGGAGATCTGCTGTGAGGGTCCATGCTTCGCAAGCATATAGGAAGATGGAGATGACAAGGGAGCGCAGCAGTCTTACTTTGGAATGTAGACTGATGGTCCTGTCTTTCCAAATGGGCTTCAACCTTGTCAGGGCAGCAGTTGTTTGTGCGATCCTGGAGAGGACTTCCTGTCGGGACCCATTGTCTGATACAATGGCTCCTAAATATTTTTGTTTGTTTGGTGTTTTTAAATTAAAAAAAATAATTAAAAAAAAATAATACGCGCTTTTCTTCAGTCAAGCTCAAAGTGCGGCGATCTGAAGAAATTGCTATTACTGTGCTGATTTCTTTTCTTTTTTTCAAAGAATAAAAAATTAAAACTTTAACATTAACTGTTAAAAAAATCCTTTATATATATATAATGGGTTTTCTCAAGTCTAGATTAATATCAAATTCCCTAAAGACAGAAGAAATAGCGCGTTTATCTTCATCTTGTGTTGTTGTTGTTTTTATCATCATCATCATCATCATCATCATCATCATCATCATCATCATCAATTGTGTATTGCGTAGTAGTAGTAGTAGTAGTAGTAGTAGTAGTAGTAGTAGTAGTAGTAGTAGTAGTAGTAGTAGTAGTAGTAGTAGTAGTAGTAGTATATCATCATCATCATCAACATTAGCATGCCCATATTGACCCACCCTGCAGATGTAGGAGTCCGGGCCCTCACTGAGCTGACAGAACTGGTCACCAGGATAGACTTCACCAGGCTGGAACACCAAGTACGGCTTGATCTCCGTGTTGCTTGTGATAGCTTCGTTCGTCACCAAGCAATTCGTATTGTTTCTGGTCAAAAGACGCGATATTTCAGTTCAAAGACGCGACGTTACTTTGGGTTATAAGATGTATAACAATTGTGGTTAAAAAAAAAAACTACAACAACAGCAACTACAACAACGGCAACTATAACAACAACAACTACAACAACAGCAAAGACGGGGAAACAGGGATAATTTGTCAGTTTATGAGCAAAACATTGAAAACATTTCAATATTAGTCAGATAGGTCAGCTCAAAAAAACGAAATCTAAACTAAGCCTACAAGCTTCCACATAGGCCCATGACGTGATTATAAAAATTGTAATTTACAAATTAAATACATAACTATTAAATTAAAATAAAATACAATGTAGATTTTAATAATAATAATAGTAGTAGTAGTAGTAGTAGTAGTAGTAGTAGTAGTAGTAGTAGTAGTAGTAGTAATGATAATAATAATGATAATAATAATAATAATAATAATAATAATAATAATAATAATAATAATAATATAGAAAAAAGTATTTTAAAATAAAAGACAAATGTACCTGTTTAGATCGTCGATAAAATCGGAAAAGTAGTCAACTGAACAGGAAGAGAA